>JBAIZL010000001.1:321848561-322418561 GCA_036971475.1 Prosapia bicincta
GTAGATGATATGGGACAGTTGCTAGGGATGAATAGGTATTTATAGAGATAAGGAAATTTAACAATCTTTAAAAATATGTTAGAAATAGGGTGTATTGTATGGATTATAATAAAGAGCCATATTAAACACTTTTTAGCTAAATTCACAAATAATGTTTGTAATAAGTACTTATTAAAGACAAACCACTTTGTCTTAGCACCATTAGTGCCAACTTTGTCAACAAAGTTGACATT
Source organism: Prosapia bicincta (assembly GCA_036971475.1). Classification (NCBI taxonomy): domain Eukaryota; kingdom Metazoa; phylum Arthropoda; class Insecta; order Hemiptera; family Cercopidae; genus Prosapia; species Prosapia bicincta. The sequence goes on from JBAIZL010000001.1 coordinate 321,848,795, forward strand.
GATTTTTGGTTAAAAAATCAAATGTGTGTTTATGAACATAAGGTTTAAAATGTGAAATTTTAAAATAAGTATCTTGTGGTTTTCATGAGGTTGTTGTTTCACATCCATATAAAATTTTGCAGGAATCACCGAATTTTTAGAGGAAGATTGTGGGGGCTTTGAAGGTCAGTGATGGAAGATGGCTCAAATTAAAGGTTCGACGGGAAGGAGCAGGGGAAATATAGGTTTTTCTCAAATAAAAACATTTATAGGGTTTGAGGAACTTAAAACTACCAAAAATCTCCATAAGAAATGCATTCCAATGAAAAACAGCTGAGTATGATTTATAAACATATATTTTAACAGTATGAAAGCAGGTTATGTGTATACATTGCAATGAATAACAGCCTGATGATTGATTTGTAAACCAAACAAATACTTTAACAGTATTAAAGATTACGTAGGTAGATACATATGAAAATAAGATTGGTCAACAAAATCAAATTGAAAATGCATTCACAAAAAATATAGTTTATAAGGAAATTTTAGTTATGAAAAACTTGAATAGTAATAATTTTAATTTGTATTAAAAAAAATAAAACTATAATACAAAAGTTAAAAATTGGTTTCAATATGAAAAGGTGTATTTGCCCTTACAAACCCCTAGTCATATAAATACAATAGATTATATAATATATTATAGTGCACCGCTATATTACATTACATTGCAATCTATCATATTATAATATACTGTATTACATAATACGAAATTTAAACAAAAATCTTAACCCTAAGATTCCATCATTACTTATGCATAATTAACTTGAAACATTTTTAGTTTTCATCATTTATGTGAATACCTTATGTTAGAATATTCAAGTTGAAAACAAATTTTGAATTAATATTTTTATAAACAATATTAATTCTATTACATAAAATTAAATAAACAACATAATTATAAAACTTAAGAATTGTATGTTTTATTTGATGTCAAATACTACTTTGTCAATAAAACTTTGTTTAACTGTCAATCTTTAAACCATCAGTTTCTGTTAACCATCATTACTGTAATAACAAAGTGCTTTAAGGTCCAGGGTCCCATTCACTTTGTTAAGCTACATCAACTATTTCACCTGTAGGTTTATATTACTATACATTATTTTGCCACATTTGTAGCTACTGTATGGATGTTTTATCATGTAATAAATAGTTTCTTTTGCTATTACAATCATGTCTAATTTCTTTTCTCTGCAAAATATATTACATTACTGTGAGAGTGATATCAGCCTATAATATAATTGATTGAGGTTATGTTTTGGAGAAATAATACAATGTTTCTGTTATCTGTCTATCCGCTGAACCCTCACAACCATGGTTCCGATGATGACGGTCACTCGAGTTTTTACTGTATTTTCAAAATAACATAATTTTTTTAACATTTAATGTTAACTAAAGTAGTGGAAGAAAATGCTGTTTTAATAAATATTGCTCAAATATCATATTAAGTATCAACTCAACAATTCTCATTTTAATTTATCTGAGACAAGACAGAAATTTGTTCACGAGGAAATCAAATGTATATTGTTTTGATAAACTCATTCACATGTGTAGAATTATGCAAATTTCATATTGATTATGGCTACAACTTACAACTTGAGCTAAATTATATTTGTAAATTGTAGTTGTAATGAATCGAGATGAAGAATTTGCTGTGGAAATGAAACTGATAAATAAATGTATGTGTTGTGACAATTTATATATTATTTTAAAAGTAACTAAAAAATGTAGTATAGAAGTAATGAGTAAATGTTAAAATGTTCCTTGAAAGTTCTATTTGTCCAACTCACTTATTATATCCATTGTAATTCCGTTTGTACACTTCCCTTCTAAAATATTTAAATCTTACAGAAGTGTAATCTTCAAAACCTAATTAATCATTCAACTTGTTTGTTTTATCATCAAAAGATTCTTGAATTTTGTAGTCCATTATGTTCGGTGAATCTTAATTATCACTTTAACATTAGTTTATTACCATCCAAACTTTAAATTTTGTAAATTTTTAAAAACTTACTGAGACAGAATGTTTTTTGATCACTATGTGGTGATCCTCATCAGTGTTTTCTGATTGGAGATGTTGGGTTAAGCGGTGACGGTTTTAAATCAGGTTTTTGAAAGTATCAAAGAGTATGTGTGATTTGTAATGGGTTTTTTTGTTTAATATGTTTGTAATATGTGTTTTTGTGTGTCAAAGAACACAAAATAACACCAACACATCATTTTACAATCATATAAAAGAAACAGGACACAAATACACAGACATTTACCATAACCTAGAAATCTTACACATCAATAAAAAACAACATCTCAACACACTGGAACAATATGAAATTTACAGACACACAAAGTACAAACATATTAAATGAACACACCCAATACAAATCACACATACTCTCTTTCATACTATCGAAAACCTGCCTTTAAAACCGTCACCGCTTCACCCAATATCTCCAAGCAGAAGACACTGATGAAGATCGCCACATAGCGATCGAAAATATTGTCTCAATAAGTATTTGCAAATTTACATAATTTTAAGTTTGGATAATCATAAACTAATGTTAAAGTGATTAATCAAAAGATTATTATTATTACTATTTTCTCATTATACATTATTATCATTATACATGTATGATATTATCATTTGTTGATTCCATCTTCGTGTGAGCTACTAGTAATCACTTACACTTAAAAAAAATGTTTTAACTTGCCTATAGTAGCACTTACTTTGCTTGTTGAGGACGGCCGTTTCGGGAGATGTGTCCCTTTGTCAACTCAGACCGTCACTGATCTCAAGGTTTACGTAGGTTAAGGTGGGGGTGGGATATTTTGGTGGTGTGTGTGTATTAGGAGTTATGATGTCAAAAAGTGCGTGTGAGTTGTAATGTATGTGTATTGAGTATGTGTGTAGGGTGTAGTTTGAAGTGCCTATATATTTCGTATTGTTCGGTTGTGTAGCGTTGGTTATTTCTGTGTTGTTTATTAAGAATTTGTAGGTTAGATGTTATGTCTGTGTAGTCGTGTTTTGTGGAGTTGAGATGATCGGCGAAGTTTGATTGGTAGTTATTGTTTCTTAGTGCTTTTATATGTTCTTGGTAACGTGTGTAGAATGACCTCCCTGTCTGGCCTATGTAAAAACTGGGGCATGAACTGCAAGTTAGTTTGTAAACTCCAGTGGTGTTGTAAATGTCGTTGATTTTGCTGTTGGGTTTAAATTGTTTGTTGAGAGTGTTGTGTTTGGAGTAAGCTATTTTGTAGTTGTATTTTCGTAATGTGTTGGTTAGATTGTGGGTTTTGGATGATCTGTAAGGTATTGATAAGTATTTTATGGGATTGTCATCTTGTGTGTTTGTATTTGGGTTATTATGTTTATTTTTAGGCGGTTGTATAATTTGTCTATCATTGTTGGGTTGTATCCGTTTGTTTGTGCTATATATTTTATGGTGTTTAACTCCTGGTAGTGTTCATCTTTGTCTAGTGGTGTTTTAAGGAGGCGATATATCATGGTATTGTAAGCAGCTAGTTTGTGTTGGTGTGGGTGGTTTGAGGAACTGTGTATGGTCGTATTGGTGCTGGTGGGTTTTCGGTATATGTTGAATTTATGTGTTTGTTTGTCTGTCCGTTTAATTGTGAGGTCTAAGAAGTTAAGGGAGTTTTGTTGTTCTGTTTCGATGGTGTACGTTAGTTTAGGGTGTATGGAATTTAGGTGTTTTAGAAATATGTGTGCTCTGCGTGTGTTGCCTTTATATAATGTTATGATGTCATCGACGTATCTGTACCAGTAAATTATGTAATCTGAGTATTTGTTGTTGTGTAAAATGTGGTTTTGTTCGATATGGTGTACATTACAACTCACACGCACTTTTTGACATCATAACTCCTAATACACACAAAATACACCCACACCACCAAAATATCCCACCCCCACCCTAACCTACGTAAACCTTGAGATCAGTTACGGTCTGAGTTGACAAAGGGACACATCTCCCGAAACGGCCGTCCTCAACAAGCAAAGTAAGTGCTACTATAGGCAAGTTAAAACATTTTTTTAAAGTGTAATATGATGTTATATTTTAACTGATTGTTTTCTATCATTTAATTAATATTCTTTCCTATACAAATCAGAAGAATCATGCTAACTATACCAGATAATTTGGAGTGTATTGTTAAATTATTAACTTTTGTTGTTGATTAGATATAATAAAAATAATTTTTAATAAAATTTATGTTATTCATCCAACATACAAAATGGGCTATTGGTCAAAATCTTTCTGAAAGATGTGAAATTTGATATTTAGTTCAGTGTCAGCAACTGATAACAAGGAATGCAAATCCCCCCCTGAGTCCCTTATAGCCAATAACCTGCCTATGTAAATAACCAGAGTCAATAACCAAATTATATATATTTGTTGAGAAAAATAAATCTGGGATGTTATGCTACCTAGGGAACCCCAGGACACATTTTATGGCAAAATATAATACTACAGATATAAATTTAATAGGTATTTAAAGTCGTTAATGAACTAGTGGGATTCAAATACTCTGTAATAACTAGTGGCAAGACATGCAGTCATTTATAGATGGGTTGAGGACTATACAAAATTTTTTACATTGAAAAATATATATTTTTTTAAGGAAACTAATAAAAAAAACTCATAAAAGACCCAAAATCATAATTTGTTAAAAGAAAGACGGAAAGTAGCCACGAGTAAGCCATGGACGTTCTGTTGTCCATGGATCTAATTCAGTGTTACATCTGCCTTACACCCCCTCCCAATACCAACTATGGCCACTGTGTTAACTATGACAAGTTATCTCTCAGTCTGTAGTATCTCTTAGACGCTCAGCTCTTTCCGCCTGTTCTAGACAGCTGTGATCGGTCACTTCTAGTAACATGTAGTACAATACAAAATTATTGACAATCTTTTAGGATACTTAAAAGGACATTCTTCTCATCAATAGAAGATTTTGCAGTTTTGTGAGCTTTTAACTCCATAAAGTAGGTTTTTCTGAAGCCAAACTCTTGTCCAAGAATTTACTGTCTCAGGTTCAGAAAATTTATCCCAAAATGTTTGACCAATAAGAATTTTAAAATGAACTGAATGTGATGTATAGAGCTATTACTTTCTAAGATAAAAATACTGAGAAGGTAACACAGTTTTCACAAGAAAAGCATTTAGAAAATGCTTTTAATGAAGTATTCCCCTAGCTGAGCTAATCAGCATAACATCAGCAACTAATGTATCAGTGAAGAGACGTTTTGCTGCACTTAAAATAATTCACTTGTATAAAAGGTCTAAACAAGAAGAAGAGAAGGAATAATCTGTCATTCTCTACTACAAATGAGCTCTTGGAAAACTTACAGCTGGAAAATACTTTTATAATAATGTGATCCAGAAGTTGAAATTTGAATTTTATTGAAACTTTGATCAAAGTTGAACTTTGAAAAATCAAAGAAATGAATTAGGAACAAATATTGGGTGGGATGCCGACTGATCAGCTCGCGCTCTGCATTAGAAATGACTAGGTGAATTTATTACACTTCACCACTAGTAATAACAAATACTTTTTTTATTGTTTAGATTATGGGAAATATTTTGTGGGATGCATCAAAACACAGACGCATCCAGAAATAAACAATATCCAAAATTTCAATAAACAGATTTCACACCTTATGTATGAGCTATAAACCTAAATGTATAAAAACAGGTTCTTACAATATTGTTTTGGGTGTAATATATTATTGTTTTCATCTCAATAAAAATAGCATGTAAGTTTCAACAAATTTAAAACTTTTAAAATGCAAAACAAGTATAATTAAAATGAAGCTTGTTTTAGTACTACAGTAGATTACAGATTATTGGAAACAAACAGTGCACTGGTGAGCGGGTAATTGAACATTTCTGGCAAAAATGTCTAATGCTTTATTGATTGTAGTGGGATGGGTGGTTTTACAAATAAAACATATTATTGGACTAGAAAGAAATACATATTACTTTTAACCTTCGAGGGGGGCAAATAGATTTTGAAACGGGAGAGTTCACTTGCAGAGGTTTATTCTGCACATAAAACCATTTAAAATTAAACGGTTTTTGTTTTTATATTTGAGTGACTTTATAATTAAATAATATATAAATAAATTGTAAACAATTTCAGAAATCCTTACTGTACAATTTTGAATTTCTAAACATTATATCCCTAAAAATATCTTGAATTGTTAAAACGTGTAAGCAATGTATACTAGACCATTGTTTTCATTACGGGAGAGGCGTTCTTGGGTTTTTTCTCTGTAATAAAGTAATTAGACGTCTAAACATACAAATATTTATTCATGATATTACATATATAATTATTAAATTTGTTATAATATCTAGTGAAAATAAGGAATTTTACTTCAAATATATAACTCTCCAAATTAGTGGATGAAATAAATATTGCCTTTAAAAAACAATAAGTTCTACAGTAAAATAAAACATACAGATACTTAATCTTTCTTGAAGAACTCATAATTGTTCATTTTCAAGCTCACTCGTCACCACTAGTGTAGCATGAACATGACCCACTCTCATGAGAATTACGTTTCTTCTTCCTGTTCTCCATTGCCTAACTGGTTCAGTATACCAAAGCATTTTTCGGTTTTTACTAATAAATGTTTTTTTCCATAGTCAAACTGCACTGTAATCATTTCCTACTGTAATCTTTTAGCAGAACTTTCTCTATAGCGTCAAAATTGACCGATTTTTAACAAATTGGCCACTTTTGTCAATTTCAGATTCACCTATTATTTCTTCATTTGTTTCATTTTCAATTTCATTGGCTTTTTGTCAGGTTCAACATCTGACAGAGACACATTTTCATCAGAATCATCAAAAAGCTATCTAACAAAATTTTTAGTAGGTCGTGTTTCTTGAATTTCCTCTTTTTCAACACTACTAAGCATTTTACAAATTCTCTCCTCTTCAAATGGAACAACAGTAAAATGTGAAACTTAGATACTTCAAAGACATACAACACTAAAATAATAATATTAAATAAAACAGTAATGATATAACTCCAACATTTTTTTTGTAATGTAAATACACGGAAGGATCTTCCGCACAAATAAGTTACACGAAAGGACACTTTCGGATAAAACCTCCGCAATCTGACCGAGAATGACAAAGATTAAATTCACACTAACGCTACTTGGGAAAAATTAACAAAAATAGGTTGGGCAGTTTCCTAGAATGCAGGTTGGGGAGCTGGAAATACACTTCTGACAACTGGAAAGGAGTTTTCTTAACAAATAATTATAATTTTTTTTAACCCAAAGTCTCAAAGTTTTTCAAAGACAGCAGTTGCCTAGCACCATATTTACCTTGCTGTTCCAACCTTAATAACATTCTCAAAGCATTTAAAGGCTTCACCATTGGACAGACCTTTTAAACTGAGATGATGTCATAATAATCTTTGTGTCAATTGACATCATCTTCAGACACTTAGACTTGTGATATTATTCCGTCATCTGTCAGTAGTTCATAGCCTGAATCATCCTCCTCAAATTATGGCCAGTCGTGAATGTTTTCTTCGTAATATTCTTCAAATTCTGAAAACTCTTTCAACAGCTCAACCACTTCTAAAACAAAGTTTTACTGGTTATTTAGTTTGCTGGTGTAGGCCTAGTTTCATTTCAACTGCTGGGCAAAGCTTGTTCCAAGCTTTTTTAGAGTACAGCTGCTTCGACATAAGCCCATGTTTCTGGTGCCTTGTAGGACAGTATTCTCAAGTTAATATCTTTGTAGATTTCAAGGAATGTTTTCTTTTTCTTAGCTGATTACGACTACAATGGAAAAATTTTCTGTAGTAGCGTTTGAATGCTTTGATTACCCTCTGGCCCATAAGTTGAAGGACTATAAGTGGCAAGAAAATCACCTTAAACTTTCCATTTTCTCTCTCAAGTTAAATGTTTGTGGGGTTACTTGAAGCTTTATCAATCATCAATAACAAATTTGCAGTGTCCTCAGTTTCTATCAGATAGTTTTTTAGTTCTAGAAATAATAGTGTTGTAGCACGTGATTTGTATATAGGCGGAAGTTTTTTTATTTCTTCGTGGATTTTTAGATTTTCATATGTAACCTATGTATAATAAGACTCAGTCTTTGTATGTTATCCCTTAGAGTATGGTTACTTGGTAACTGAAATGTACATAAGGGTAAAATAAAGAAAGTTTGTGGTTAGGAGGTTTTTGTGTATTTATTATTAAATTCAACCACAGTATATTCCTAATAAACAGCCTGTGTATCCCTGTATTGCTTCCAGTTTTGTTCGTTTTGTAATTTTTAGTTTTATTTAAATATTACTTTATTGTTTTGTTTTACCTAAAATATTGAGTTTGTCTTAGTTGTGGATTGGCGATGATAACCACAAATAGTTTTTCGCCAGGGGGGAAATGATAATCTGGATTTTTTCTTTAACTTTGAACTGCAGCAAAGATATTTTGAAATTTTATGGGCTGTATAAAAAAATGTATTTGCAGAACAACAACAACTTTAATTTTTATTATGCTACAAGATTTTATAATTGATGATGAACTGAATTAATTTTGGATGCATTTGATGTTTAAATTTTGCATCAGACAAAATTAGACCAGCTTTGATTAAACATCTTTATCAATAGAATACAGATGGTGAGGATTTACTGTGTCAAAACTTCAATTATCTATAAAAAAAGAGGTCAATATTTTCTATCAGGAATGAACAAAAATATTAACCAAAAATGTCATATTTTAAATGTTGAAATACTAAATACAGGCTTTGAAAAAAAAATAGGATTATGTATAAATCAGGTTTCAAAGAAGTAACAAAATGTAAAACATAAATAAAAAAAATTTTATTCGTCTTATCTTGTATAAAAGCATATACAAAAATAAAGCTGTATGGGGCCAAAAATACTGATAAACATTTACAAATTCAATTAAATTTTTCACGCAGGTGCTGAATTGCTTTTGTCATGTAAAGGAAAAAATATACAAATACTATACACACATGTTTAGAAGGACTTAAAATACTGAAGAAATAATTTTTAGTGTTTATTGTCAACCCTCAACTTACCTAACTGCCCCTCACCAAAACTGAGATCAAATGTTATGGGGTAGCTGATTTAGGGTATCTTTTTTAACTTTTGTTTTATAATCATATAACTCATGCCCAGTTATTGTCATTTGGTTAACACACATACACACAGTTCCCAAAATTAATCAATTTAATATGTGCACTTTTATATAGTTTTTTTTTATAAATTAAAATTAGCACTTATTAAATTCTATACATTAACAAATACAAATTTACATTTTGTTCCATAGCTTATATATTTCATAGATGTAAAATTTGAACTTAACAGGCTTGAAGACTAACTAAATTTTGTATCAACTGATTATTTATTCAAATTAATTTATTAGAGGTTATATTGAATTTTAGTGATCCACAGTCTGAACAATATCAATAATTCTGTAAAGAAGTTTGATACAGTTCATTAAAAAAATCCTAAAGTTTCAACAATAATGAAACATGTTCAAATTCTTTTATATTAATGCCATTGATTAAATGTTTTGTAAAAATATAATACATAGAAATATTTTAAATTTATTTTCTCATTTGTGGTTTGCTAGATAATTGTGCTCAAGTGTTTCACAGAATCATACTCTTTTATATTTAAAAACATAAAGATAATTTTAAAAAGTTGAAGTAACAAACTCCTACAAATTAATAAAAATAATGTGAAAGAAGGAATAAATGAATGGAATCATAAAAACCAAATTTCACTTCTAACTATCTTTCTAATTTAGTTCATTGCAGTAAAATTTATGAATATATATATATTCGTTACAATTTAAACTTTGTATTAAAAACAGTAATGTATTATTTAACAAAAAACATAAATGTGATTAATTAATAAAAATAACCACAAATAACAATACTTACTTTTTAAAAATTCTAAAAAGGCTGATAATATTTTACATATTTAATTGTTAGAATTCATTTAATTCAAAACTTTAAAATCACAGCTTTATGAAATTCAAGCACGTAATGCATATATTTATCACTGATCTTAAAACTAACTAACTAGATTTTAGAGAGAAATATTGTTTTAGCTACCTAAACTGGAATGTTCATTTATCTTAGCATTCTAAAATATATCTTTTATTATAAAATCTCTTAAATATTTATATTTATACAACTGTACTCTGTTTACAATATATTTTAACAGACTTCTTTATACCCTTGTGTCTCCGCTATGTGGCATCTTAAACTTAAAGGAAAAAATAATTACAAATAATATACACACGAATGTCCTGAGCTGGTGCTACTATAAACACTTTCTCAATCATAAATTTGTCTTAGTGAGTATTTCTTTAATTTTATATACAATCAAGTCAGCCATATTGTCCCACCATTTTGTTCATTTAAAGTGTCATGGAAGCATTAGGAAATTATTGGTTAAAACAAAACATCACACACAATACTAAACAACACTATTTCACATCCAATTCTTCAATCATATGTATGTCTTCTTCACTTTCTGAATAGGTTTGTTATCTGTTGACGAGTTCGCATTTTTCCCATTAGCGTTTTTTGGAGGTACATTTAAAACAAGATTGATTGCAGGCTTATTATTAGCACATGGTTGTAAATACGATGATCCAACTTCTGCATTCAAGTTGCCATCAGTTAAGCTGTAAGGAAAAAACTGCTTGTTTACAATTTGTAAAAATAACTGTTGATAATATAGTACAGAAGTGTATATGAAAAATATTTTTTAGGTATTTGAAAAAAAATAAACTGTATTATGTATGCAATCAATCATTATTAATTTTTCTACAAAATGATAAAAATAAGTTAGATTTTTTTTTCAAAAATGTTTTAATTATACAACACAGCTTGGTTATTTACAGTTTTCTTTTTGTATAAATGTATACAACACATAATGCTTCATACAGATTGGTGGTTACAAGATGGCCAATTTCCAAATAAAATGTTGTATACTATATAATGAAAACGGAAAAATGGATGAGTGTATAAAAGTAGGTCTAGTAAACAGCATTGGGGAGAGAGATAGAAGAGTTCAAAAAATAAATAGTAGTATAAACTAACAGAACAAATAGGACATGGAGACACATAGAACTTTATGAAATGGATATAGAAAAAACAGTAATAAATTATACAAAAGAAAAAAGTTGATATTTGATTGTCATTAAAAAAGTAAAAGGAGCTAAATGGATGTTTAATCAAAAAATTGAGCCAGATATGAAAGCACAGGAAAGGAAAGGTATACAACATTAATTAGAAAAGGTGTTGATAAATGAATAAATTTAACATTTTCATATACAATCAAGGATAAATTTTGTTCTGCTTGGATAGAAGTTCACAAAAATGGAAACATGTTTAGCCAGTTGAGAAAAATAAAAAGTCTTGAGCAATTCATTTTATAGTGCAATGAGGTGTACAAAATATCAAAATTGCAAACCAAACATTTAAGAAATATGTTAGGTGATTTTAGCAAAAAAGATTATAACCACACAGAAAACTTTATTCAACTGGTAAGAAAATGAGGAGTAATAAAAACAGAAACACGCTAGTCAGTTGGAAATGTAAATAAATGATGAGAATCAATTCTCATCTTAGTAGTGGATTGATGTGTGGAAAATTTTCAAATTAGAAAGCAAAGTTAAACCATTTTAATTATAAGTGTAATTTAAATTATTACAAGCTATTGTATTGCTTATTTTACGGATTTTAATCCAGTTAAAAGTTCATCTGTGTAAAGTTGTTGAAAATTACAGTTCGAGCAGTAACTTATAAGGAAAAGGTTATATTTGTATCAACTATTTGAGGTAACTTAGCTATTTGCATTTTGTAATTAAAATTTTTTAATATAAAAAGTAAAGAAAATGAGCAGTACAGAAAAATACTTACCGATTAAGTTGTTGATGACTATGAAGCGGCATGTTGGAATAGTTTGAATCTTGTCGAAAATGTCGAGAAAAAAGAAATCCAGCAACGAAACCAACAACTAATGTCGCTAATACAGATGTAGCTACTGCCATTCCTAGAGTATCAGCTGTATAAATCATAATCTTCTCTTGAGCACCAGAAATAATATTGCCTTCCAGTTCTGAAAAAAATGAAATTATATCCATTTTAATTTCAAGGTCATTACTAGTATCAAATTGTAACTAGTAAAATAGGTTCTATTAAAGGCAATTAGTTAAGTTTTTATTAAATAAATACATTATCTAATCTTATAATGCATTATATATATATATATATATATATATATATATATATATATATATATATATATTTAGGTTAGTTTTGGTTGGTAAAGATTATTTAGATTTTTGGGACTAGGAGACTGACAGACTTACCTTGGTAAGAGTCCACTCTGTAGTCTTGAAATAGAAACACATAAAAGCACTTTACCACTGATATATTTCAACCACAAAGGGGTCTTTGTCAATCAAAGAGAAAACACAAAAAGAAATATGAGAGAATGAAATAAAATAAATATAAGTTGTAATCAAAGATTGTGTAGAAATCAGATGTCACAGATGCACAGATTAAAGATATATGTATTGTTTCCATGAGCATATGAGTGATTATAGTTTATATAAGTCTGACAGGAGGAAAGAGATTGGAGACGTCTGATGAGGCTATTAGGAAAAAAAGTGAATGGATTTGTCTGATGTTGAGGTTAGGGGATTCTCTGGACTTGGTATACCACTGGTATGATAGTTCCCACCTTCTCAGTTCTGAGGGATTGCAATCAGGGGGGAGTGATTTAATTATTTTTGTGGTATAGCAGTCATCAAAAGTTGTGATGTTGTGACTCGCAGCATGTTGATGTTAAAATTATGAATATGGATAGGCCAACAGCTCAACATGCTGCGAGTCACAACATCACAACTTTTGATGACTGCTATACCACAAAAATAATTAAATCACTCTCCCCTGATTACAATCCCTCAGAACTGAGAAGATGGGAACTATCATACCAGTGGTATACCAAGTCCAGAGAATCCCCTAACCTCAACATCAGATTAATCCATTCACTTTTTTTCCTAACAGCCTCATCAGACGTCTCCAATCTCTTTTCCCCTGACAGACTTATATAAACTATAATCACTCATATGCTCATGGAAACAATACATATATCTTTAATGTGTGCATCTGTGACATCTGATTTCTACACAATCTGTGATTACAACTTATATTTATTTTATTTCATTCTCTCATATTTCTTTTTGTGTTTTCTCTTTGATTGTCAAAGACCACTGTGTGGTTGAACTATATCATTGGTTAAGTGCTTTTATGTGTTTCTATTTCAAGACTACAGAGTGGACTCTTACCAAAGTAAGTCTGTCAGTCTCCTAGTCCAAAAAATCTATATATATATATATATATATATATATATATATATATATATATATATATATATATATTATATATATATATATATATATATATATATATATATATATATATGTATGTATGTATGTATGTATGTATATATATATATATATATATATATATATATATATATATATATATATATATATATATATATATTTATTTATTTATTTATCTGTGGACAGAAAATATTATAATGGAAACCAATAATTTATGTGTTATGCCTGAGGTTGATATTATTTCCTTTATCTCTTATTTCTAGCATCTTCCTTCTTTTACCAATTTCTGTTGGCAACTAAAGAAATTAATTGTCAATAGACAACAAATCGTAATTCATGTTTCTTAACACTTTCAGCACGGCTAGCGATCCGGCACACTCTAGGTTCCCTTACAAGGTACAGAAAGCATGGCGATGCGCTCCTAGCTTATTTTCTTAGATATGGCGAGCTCACCAGTACGCTCACTCCCAGGCTAATTGAAACCTCTCTACTGTCGATACGTGTTTGTATAAAGGTTTGATTTTTACGTCAATGCTTCAGAAGAGTTTGGAGAATATTGTGCCTGAGTTGTTTTTAAATCCGATTATCCCAATTTAAATTTTGATGCTTCAACTGTAACAATGTTTCAGGGAGTTTTATAAAGAGATTTAATTTGGTTTAACTTTTATATTTTAATATTTTTTTTAGTTTGAACCATTTAACGCGGCAAAATATCCGGTAAAAAACAATGATCATAAAAATTAACTAAGCTTTCTGGACTAACGCAAGAATAAACGATAACTGTCCTATTAGAGTGAATGAACCAACTCGAGGTGGGAACAGACTATTGTAAATATGTCATTGCAAAATGCTTGGACGCCCGAAAACCTAATGTGTCAATATAAGATTGTAGTCAACAAATGTCAACTTATCTCGGCTATAAATAGTCTCAGACATGACATATCTATTATCTATGTCTCCGTTTACATTATCGATCTCCGAAACACGTGGCACAAACAGAAGCAAGAAACACGTGGCACAAACAGAAACAAACATTCCGAGTTAAACATTGAGTGCTTATTTTAGTATGTAATATATTTTAGTAGTAGGGTCTTTATTTTTGTATGTAAATTTTCTTATTTTCTCTGTCTTTTTTATTGTATTTTTTTTGTTATACAGTAATTTATCATTTGTATTTCTTTTTTTAAATTGTGACCCGATAAATAAAAAATATTTTAGAGTCTAATACACTGTTCTGATGTCACCAATAAACATGTATATGTTAGAAATAAAATTATTGAGATGAAAACAATGGGCTCGATAATTAGGTGCTACGACAAACTATGCAACCCGCATGACGTTCCACTGCTGTCAGAGCTGGAAGTTAACGAAAAACAAACAGTAGTTTGATGAGATCACCAATATCGCCGCCGTGTTGAAAGTGTTAAGTATTTATAGAGAATTTCTTTCCCAGACATTTTAGTTACATCTTTAAAATTTATGATATCTAAATCTAGATTTATTTTTAATTAGATCTATGCCGATTTATGACAACGTTGGAGAAAAGATATTCTATTAATATTTCTTAACCCATTATAGATATCTAATTATATACATGCCATAGTACAAATTATAAGTTACTTATGGTTTGAAGTTTGCTTTAGAATCTAGGCTCCTGCTATTTTCGTTCACTTCAGATGTACTAAAAATACACTAATTATTAAAAAGATGTACAGTAATACAAAACGCAACAAGCTACTGAGTGACACCAAGTAAAAATTATACTGAACGAGAAAGTTCATTTCAGATAAAAACTGAGGAAAGGTTCTATCATGTCTTGGGCTGCTGATGAAAGAAAATTATGAGCTTTAAACATATATTGTTATTTATTCTGCAAGTTTTGAAAGGTGATAAATATCCTTCATGTAGCACAAACGTCTAGTCTTGTACACGATATCAGAAAATAACCTCTCTTGAAGCAAACAGATGACATTTATGACTATCTAAGCTCTTCTGTATATTTTTACAGAAGATACAAATATCTAAACTAGTTAGCTGGCTAGCTACATGTTTTTTAGGACTAGCTGAGCTCAGAAGATATGTTATAAGAAAACCCCCATTTGTAATTCAGGTTGTAAACTGAGCAATAATTAAATTTGAAATTGAGAGGACATTAGCGCAGGGTGATTCTGGGTGAGGAATAAAGTGAGAATGAATGTGTTCAGACTTAGATTACAATAATTAATGGAAACGATAAATAAAAGTGAAAAAGAAATAAATAAAGGCGATCATGTGAAACATTGAATACATAAATATGTGAAGTGTTTTGAAATGCCTCTAAATTTTCTATTTTTTGGTTATATAATGCGTATTGCTCATTTTAGTATAAGAAGTAATTATAATTAATTAAATGAATGTGTCATTATAGTGTGTGGAGATAAGAGTATCCAGAAAAAATAGGTATTGTATGAGTAAAATAGCCATTGCTGCATGAATTTCAATGGAAATCATCAATAACTTATTTCTGGATCACAATATACATCCTTGATCACTCTGATGTTAAAAACTGAATGTGAATTTTTCATGGAGGCTTAAAACTATAATGTTTGTGGCCAAGACGTTTCACATGGGATGATTCATATTCTAAAAATCATGTGGGATGATGACACATTCAGATCGGGCTTACTTCAATTTCTGTGAATAAACTTCATAAAAATCCTTTGTCAAGGGTTTAACTCTTAGCTTTTGGTTTATTTCCCTTATCTAATGGCAGTGAATCTCTCCAAATTGTCCGTTCTAAGTTTACATAATTCTTTTGAACAACTTAAAAATTTAGTTTTTAATTTAAATTGAAATATAACATTCAATAAATTTCTGAACTTTTAAAATAATAAACCACAATTATTCAATTAGAAACATGTTCTAACCTAAAGTAACTTACCATTGCTACAAATTGAAGGATTGCAAGCAGGGCACTTTGGGCAAATGAACTTGTTTTCATCTGAAATTTATATTTTTAACATTAATAAAATAGGAACTATTCTTACAAAATGAAAATGTTTTTTTAAAAATATAAGTGTATATATTTTATTTATATAACACATATCATTATTATGCCTGTTTACACAGTACAAAGGCACTGTTGGTATAATAACATATTTAGTATCAATCTTTCCGGGTCTATCAAACATTAAAAATGGTTCTTATTTTAGCTGATTGTATTACTTTGAAGGTGGTGCTAAGGGACGGTGCCTCGGCCGTTGACCGATTAATCACTTTCTTGCACCACTTGAACATTTTTTTAAAAAATTTAAATATATGCTTTTATATTTATACTTATATTTCTTTTAATTATTATCTGCGTAAATTTTTTATTATTTATTTAAATTTAATGTATATTTTATGTTCTTATTATTGTGCTGTTAAGACTTATTTATTGTTAAATTGTTGACTATTGTTATTATTTATTTACTGTTATATTGTTCGTTGTTGTTATTTTGTTACTTATATTTTTGTTGTTATTTTTTCAATATTTCTATTTATTTCCTAAACAATTTTGTTTTGTTTTTTTATGTTTTTTTTAATTGTTATTTATGGTTACATAATTCATTTTATATATTGTTGCTTTTCTCAAGTGTTGTTTGTTTTGTAATTTTTGTTTTACTTAAAATTTATTTCGTTATTTTATTTCAAATATTGCGTTTTGTGTTAGTTTTTGTTTGGCAATGATAACTACGGTTGGTTTTTTGCCAGGAAAAAAAATTTAAAATGGTTCTAAATTTTAAAATTAACCATAAAGTATAATTTTGACAATGGCTGAATTTTCGTATTATTTTTTAGTAAATGTCGGCAGTGAATATATTATAAGTATACAGTCATAGTATGTATATTAATGTAAGTTCATACCTCCTAGATCATTGTCCAGTGGTTCAGAAGCTACTGCAGACATTACATGAACTGTAACAAAAAATAATAAAATTTATAATCAACAAGCTGTAAAATATAAAATAAGTGTAGATAGCCATAAACAATTCTACTATAGTTCTATCTAAAATAATATTTAAATTCTACAATTATATACTCAGGTTATTACATATTAAAGTCCTGTTGTTTACTGAACTTGAACCCAAGTCTTATTTTTGAACATTAGTTTTTTTCAGATATGTTTGTGTGTGTGATGTTCTAAGAAAAAAGTCTTGAATAAAATTTTATTAGTTTTTTTATTTTTGCTTTTATACGTTTACTAAGTAATAAACTTCTTTGAAGGTCAGATCCAGACGTAAAAAAAAATTAAACTTAATATCCTGATTCTTAATCCATAACTTACATCATCGTAAGTTTAGATCTTCACTGGCATTAAATAAAAACCTTCAAATCTTTACTTATATGCTCTCTATAGGCACTGAATACACATCTACCTCCCAACTGTTTATGTAGAGATGGTTTGTTCAAAGCACGTGGTTTGTTAATCGATTAGTTACTGTCATTCCTAGTGAGGTTTTTGCTGAGTTTTGTCTCAGAGACAAATAATATTTCTTAAATCAATGTATTTTTTGTCATTCAGATTGTGGTTATATGATTAGCTTCAGATTTGTGTGATCAATGTAAATATTTCCTTAGTATGTTTTAATCTAAGACTGGACTTTAAAAAACCAGACATTTTAAGCTCATCCCATGCAAAAATATTCGTTCCTTTCAAAACTGTTTTGAACTATAATATTATTTCAGTAGCGCATTTTCCAAATCTTGTCACCGATGTGAAGTTATGTCAAAAACTGGTAATGTGTTACAACTTACAAGTTTTAGTGATTGACTTTTTTTGTAATTGTTTGTATCTGCCTAGGTAATTTTTCAAATGTTTTCAATTTTATTCTTTTATTTACCTAAAGAGGTATTATATTAAATAAAAACAGTTACACAATATGATAATTTAAAATTTTTGCCCAAGGACCTTCATAGTAGATGCATAAATTTAAAAGAAGTTGGTAAAAACACAACAGAACACACGTAAAATCAAAACATGACCTTCGTATAAAACAGGACGTGCTCTATATTTGATGGAATGTTATAATCAAAGCAATATGGTTAATTTAATCTAAGACTAAAAGTCTTAAATAAATTAAACTTTTAATACTTATAAATTTTGAAGCTTACATGCGTAATCTAGCAAGTTCTTTTTAAGTTTAAAACTAGATCTAATAATAGTTTGGTAGATGACGAATGTTTAAATTTGAGATTTAATTTTTTTAATGTTTGAAAAGACAGAACTACTGTTCAAACCTTTCTTAAAGGTTGCTTGAGTATTTAGATTTTTGTAAATGTTTTCTACAGGATGTCAAAATTTTTGTAAGCGTATGTGCAGTTAACGGATTTGGTAGGGATATGATGGTGGGAGAAACAGTGGTGCGAGTAGTATAGCTACTACTCGCGGAGGGGGATTTTACAGACGACTAACTGGAATGCATAACACAGCAAACAGTTCTCTTATCATTTTAGTAAGGTTGACAGTTATTAGTTTATCAACCAAAACACTATTTTCCAATGCTAAGGCTGCCTCAACCATACACAACTGTTTCTGTTCGGCTAAATAGTGGCGCTCAGAAGTCAAACTTTATTATGAATGTCAGAGGTATTATTATGAATGTATTTAAAAACATGTCATAAGAGGTACAATCCGTTACTTACGACAGCTGGAGTAGAATAAGTCTGTGCACTTGTGTGCATACACAAGAATCTAACTTGAGTCATTCTTTCTACAGGCGGCTTATTCACCCATTCACTTCTCATTTCTGCGCAAATTACGCTTACAAAACTTTGAAGGCCAGTACATAAATATGTATGTAGTGATAAATGTCATGTATTACATTCAGTAACTTTACCTGATCACTAGTAAATATAGTTATGTTATATGATCGATTGTTACTGAAGGTTGTTGCTAAATAGTGTCTCCTAACTAAATTTCTATGTACAATGGTAAATACTAAAGAAAAATTTCTGACTTTTGTAAATAGGTAAATATGTTGAGTATATTGTCTTAGTACCAGTTCTAATACTGCCATAGTAATATCATTGATCGATATGTTTTAATTGACTCCATCAAATCAGAACTATTTACATATTCATCATATTGATATCTGACTAGTAACACTCAAAACTATTAAAATAACAAAGATAGTATGGCAGTATTCTCAGTATTTTAAAAAAACAAATAACAATTACAATAGAACCAAATAAATAAGATACTACTTACAAGATTTTGGTGGACAAGCATTATGTTCTCCTCGTGTAACATTTTGAACAAAGTTCTTTTTGTTGTTGTTTTCTAAATGAAACACACATTTTTTCTCTCGCAAATCCCAAGCACAGTAAGGATCCTGTAGTCTGACGCACTCACTAAAATATCCCCAAAATTATTATATATATATATATATATATATATATATATATATATATATATATATATATATATATATATATATGAAAATTTGGATTCAATAGGAGACTGACAGACTGACCTAGTGGCAATAGTCCAAAACTGCAATCTCTTGGAAATAAATAAATATAAATAGACACATATAAAAACTTATCACACTATTGAAATATTTCGATCACACAATGATCTTTGTCAATCAAAATAGAGAAAAAAAGAAGAGAAAAAAACTCTCTTTTTTCACTTTTTTTATTGATATCACTTTTTTTTAGTGATAAGTTTGTATATGGTCTTTTATTTATTTCCAAGAGATTGCAGTTTTGGACTATTGCCATTAGGTAAGTCTGTCAGTCTCCTGTCTAGTCCAAAAATTCCTAAATAAGCTTTAAGCTCTATTAGAACTAACACACACACACACACACACACACACACACACACACACACACACACACACACACACACACACACACACACACACACACACACACACACACACACACACACACACACACACACACACACACACACACACACACACACACACACACACACATATATATATTAAAAACAACGTAGGTTATTCAAATACAAGAATATTTATTAATTTATATCCAAAGCTTTTCATTGGTAAACAGTAACAACATCATCAGGAATGAAAATTACAATAATGTAAGCTATTGGCCTATAGCTTACATTATTGTAATTTTCATTCCTGATGATGTTGGTACTGTTTACCAACGAAAAGCTTTGAATATAAATTAATAAATATTCTTTTATTTGAATAAGCTATGTTGTTTTAAATTATTAAACAAGAAAACGTATTTTATATTTCTATATATATATATATATATATATATATATATATATATATATAGATTTTTTGGACTAGGAGACTGACAGACTTACCTTGGTAAGAGTCCACACTGTAGTCTTGAAATAGAAACACATAAAAGCACTTAAACAATGATATATTTCAACCACACAGTGGTCTTTGTCAATCGAAGAGAAAACACAAAAAGAAATATGAGAGAATGAAATAAAATAAATATAAGTTGACAACTTGTATTTATTTTATTTCATTCTCTCATATTTCTTTTTGTGTTTTCTCTTCGATTGACAAAGACCACTGTGTGGTTGAAATATATCATTGTTTAAGTGCTTTTATGTGTTTCTATTTCAAGACTACAGTGTGGACTCTTACCAAGGTAAGTCTGTCAGTCTCCTAGTTCAAAAAATCTAAATAATCTTTACCAACCAAAACTAACCTTAAAATATATATATATATATATATATATATATATATATATATATATATATATATATATATATATATATATACACATAACTAGTGTATATAATAGAAGGAAATTAACAATTTTTATAAATAACTGAAATTGATTAAATAAAATTTAGGATTTAGTAATGTTAATAGGTAAAACAAATTTTTGACAAAATTTTAAAAATTCATCAAGATGCTGAGATTTGAAACTGAGTCCCTGCTCATATTAATTTCTAAAATGAAATGGATATTCACATATTTATTATCAAATTACTTAAACAGAGTACAGTATGCAGCACTTCCAACAAAAACAAACCGGCTCTCACATTAACAATAAAATCCAAGATCATCATTCAAATTTATTTTATATTAAACAAAAATGAATATAAACTGTATTTAATGCAAAATTAAAATAAAAATATATACTAGGATATTTTCTAATGTGATATTCTAAAACTACCAGGACCCTAACCATATTGGTGAAAATACTTGGTATATAATTTAATTTACTCATCTTGTTTATTTAAGTGTTATCGGTGTTTTTTTATTTTTTATTTGTAAGTTATCAGACATCACTTTCATTTTGTTTCTTACACATGACTTTGTTATAACCTCTTTTTTGGCTGAGGAAATAATTTTGTAGGTGGAAATGTTACTCTTCCCTAGATAAAATAAACTCAAATATTTATGCTCATACCTCAAAAAAAAGTGAATTCCTTTTTACATCACATTTTACTTTAAGCCTCCAACTACTCCTTATGAAGGACAAATGTGTAAAGTTGCTAAATTACACCTCAAAAGCAGCTATTTTATTAATGGAGTCCATCACACTCAATACTCAAGTTGAAACTAGATATTTAGAGTGACCCTAAATCATTCTCACTTCGAACATTTGTTTCATTGGAACTCTTCTAGTCACCATACCAGAACTTGATCTCATAAATCTCCTTCTTAGCCAACTCAAGCATTCTCATGTAATCTCATTAAAGCATTTCAACAAGAGGATCTAATGTCACTGACAAGTATAATTTTCAGAAGTGGACTACTCATACAGGAAATCTAAGACTGGGTAAAATCATTCACAGGCAATCCTCACCTCTCACTTTAACTTTTTCAAGAATCAATACTCTTCTCCTACCAGTCTCTGACATTCTCTTTTCTCTCTCTGGCCCAGTTTTGATCCACTTCTGCCATTCCAATGTATTGAGAAGCGTCAGAGGCGCAACCAGAATTTCATTAATGGAAGGACAAGGACATAAACAACAGAGGGGACATGACTCGGTTGTAATATTCCCTCATACTTTGACTTACTTTAAGGTGCAAACTCAAGATCTTTGTATTTTAAAGGGACATTCCTGACGTTTTTTTATTATTAATGCATTTAAATATTATTAACATTTTAAATTGCTTAGTAACTAATGCTCCAACCCCAAAAAAACTAAAAAATGTAATAACACTTATTTATTGATAAATCTTGGTAGTTAAATTTCCTTACGGTGAGTGCTCACCACACGTTTTCCAATGTAGGGCGACGGGGTTAATTTGTTTTTCACTATAGGGATGGATAGGAGGGGGCCAGGCCCCTGTGTCCCCTCCCTTCGGTGCACCACTAAAAGAGTTTATGATTTTTTTCCACTCTGGGATTTTTAAAGCCTCCCAACAAAGCATCTCATTACTGTGTTCTTCTGAAAGCCTCATTGCTCCAGACCTTGTTATGTTCAGTATTCTGCCTCCATTTAAATAGGCCAGAAATGTCACTTAGCCTCAGCTAAAAGTTCCTTAGCATTTTTTATGTTTTGGCCGTCATCAAAACACAAAACTAAGTTTTGCATTAACCAATTAGTCCATTCATTTTACTACATTCATGCCATTCATAACTTCGAGATTTATAACCATATTTAAAAATAAAACTTTCAGGAAACAAAGTGAACGTAAAATTAGCTATTATTTTACAAAAACTTTACATATTTTCATACAAACCTGCAATTAGTTATTTTTGGTGAACTACATCTATGAAGAGGAATTGATTGTATGACATCATCAGAAAATACAAGCAGTTTATCTTTCCCTTCCTCACTTCTTACAATATTTAAACTTTTAACTGTACTTCCTGAACGTAGAACTTGAATTTCTTCAATAATAATACTATGCACTTGAGGATCAGAATCTGGCGATGCTAGATTGATCGTTTTTACAATCCTACCATCATCTAAACAATGTAAAACAATTATGTAAGATTTCATTATACTCAATAAATTTTCACATAAGTGATCAATTTCAAGGCTAAGGGTAAATATATAATTACCAGTTCCAATAAAAAGAATGTCGTAAGTATTTCCATTTACAGACTTGACTTGAGGATCTACAGCAATTGTAGTAAACCTATACCTGAAAATGGTTGAAAAATTATTTAGTATTTTACAATTTTTTACAGTTTATACAACTTAATTATTTTAAAAATTTGCAATGAATAAAATTTGAAAGATGGTCTTATAATATAAACACTACAGATATAAAACCTTAACCTAACCTACAGTTTGTGTTGTTGACAGTTATTTAAGTTGAGATAAAACTAGTCTTAATGGTGCAGATTTTATAGGGTATTTGGGTAGAAATCATTGTTGATTTTTGTAATGATATTTTATAATTTAAAGTACATTAACTTGATATCAATAATTAAAATTGAAAATATTAATAAACAAACATGCTTTCATATGAAAATTACAACTCATGACATGAAACCAAAATATTATAAATTATTAACGTTTATCTTTGTTGCTTATTATTAAAAAAATCTCATGTAACCAAATATGTTTTTCAATTTCATAAAAAATATTGAATTTCTACAAAATGAACAACTATTTGTGAAGTTTTGAAGTGTGATTGTAGGCAGTTTTTTATCTCTCTGTTGAAGTTATTTATTATTATTTGATTATTATAATTAACTTCCTAGTATAATTTAGGAAATGATTAAAAAATAACATCTTACATTCCTGAACCTGTCATAATGATCCTTTTTTTAGTGATAGCAGTTGAACCAGTAGCAATTTTATTATATTGAAACTTAAGTTAGTAATGCAAGAACAATAAAATCAAGTATTTAATTTGTATATAATTTCGTGATAACTAAAAGTAAAAAGAAACCTTGATTGTTCTGAGGGTGATATCAGTTAGAAAAAGGTAAATCTTATTGTGTCCTCATTGACCTTATGTTTTGGGATGGTATCTTTAGAAATACGAACAATACGCAAACATTTATAAATTTATTTAGCAGTTTAGGAAAGTAACACTTGAATAATAATAAGTTTAGAAGACTTATCAGTCCCTAAAGAGCCATAGAGCTGATTACAGTATCACTGACAAAGTATCAGTATGTTTTATATTCAACGTCGGTTTTTGAAGTAGTTATTGAAGGTTGAAGTTAGTTTTCTACTATGCTGAATTTTTAAAGTGCTATGTTCCTATAATTTTTGTAATATATCTAAATAATGGATAATAGATGATATTAAAATTGATAAATTTCATAATGTTTCTGATAACAGTACTTAAAAGTGATTTATAAATAAATAAATATATACGTGTAAAAATTAAGTTTTTAAGAATAGTGTGTATATATATACATATATTATTATTATTAAAGAACTCTTATAAACTCTCAGATTTGCAAAATCATAATAATGATAGTCCGGTAAACAAAAACATCTGCTAGAATAGTTGTATGAGATCTGTGGTTTTTCACTTTTTTTTCAGTTTAGGCCTTATTTTTTCATGAAGCCGACTCTGTTTTATGAAGTTATAACCACCAGTATAATATATGAAATTATAAGGTAACCTGCACTTTAAAAATTGTTTTGTTAATAAAAACTTTAAACATAGTTTTTCATTTATTTAATTTTATATTTCACTTGCAAATAAATTTAGTCCAATTAATTTTCCAGGTATGACCCTGAAAACACTCCAAGTATAGCCTGGAACATGTTGACAATTTCAACACTCTCATTAAAAAAAAAAAGATATACATGTTTAACAGTGAATTATTTTTTCTCTTTATAACGTAAAGATTTAAAGAAATGTCTGATTAAGAACATTAAGGTTATGATTTCATACAGTTACTTTAAACTGTATTCTGATCCGAGAGATTTGTTTTTAATTATTAAATGAGCCTAGTAGACTTTAAAAAAAAACATATTACTTACTGCCAACTTATCCTCACTACAAGAGGCAAGCTGAAAAATGGCGGAACTGACTCATCCATTAATGAATGAGACTTCACAAAGTTTACAGATACATCAGGCAGAGTACGACTATCTGTAACACAAAGTCCTGGTCGGGGATCAGGAACCTGAAACATCACACAAATCAAATTAAATGACACTTTTAACAACAAATTACAAAACTTAAATAATCATTGATGCTCATTTAAAGTAGCTCACGAATAGTTGAAACTTTGGAAAAGAAATATAAAATGCATCTTATGATTTATAATATTCAAATTTCTAGTATAGGTTCGCTTGTTTTATTGAAATAACAGTAAGTGCAGCACTGCAGCTTTGTCTCCATCTGCATATTTCGTAGTGTCTTATATGTTACAAAAGTAAGTATTTCTGTTCACAACGTACTAAAACAGTAATCTTTTATTGCAAATATAAAAATTATAAGGCAACTCAAAACAAATTTTGAGCGGAATTTCAGAATCCCGCAAGGAATATGATCATTTGTTTATACAGAAACTTTGCATGGATACTGAGCGTTGGCTATAAGTGCAGCCCTGACTAGCTGTGTGCATTTAAAGGGCAACTCAAAAGTATGCATCCTATCGGATTCGAAAGCCGCCCTTCAGTCATTGTTAAGTAATTCTACAAGTTCATACTCGTTTCGAATATCAGAAATAAGAAAAACCATCCTAGAACTAGTGAACTGCGGGAAGGAATTAACTCTTCAATGGGTACCTGCCCATTGCAGAGTACCCGGAAAAAAAAGGCTGACAAAATTGGGAAATAGCCTCAACCATGGGACCTACAGATGAAGGCAAACACTCCCTGCTACATTGCAAAAGTGTAAGCAGGGAAGTTTTCCAAAAACTTTGGTGTCAAAATTGGGAAAAAGAGTCTACCGGTCGACACCTTTACCAGCTCCAACCAGAACCACCAGTCGAGGACAAATATAGGGAAGTAGCACGATCAACAGCATCTTTTGCTGCCAGAGCAAGAACCGGCCATCTGGTGACACAGGAGTACCTATTTCGTTTTATTCTCACAGAGTCTCCGTTGTGTGCACTCTGTGGTGTGGAGAGCGAAACAATTGAACACATCCTGCTGAACTGCCGTTACCCATTACCTACAAGAGACATCCTCAGACCAATTGTGACAAAGTGGCAAGATATTCTAGTTAAGAAGAACCTGTGGGCCATAGCATCATATATATATCGTGGACATCGGGCCATCGGCTATAGTTAAGCTGGACGCGTGAACGAAGAAGTAAGAAGTAAGTAATACAGAAACTTTGAAGACAAAGGCGGTGTACAAGAAGAAAATTGGCCATCATCAATTCGGTCTCCAAAAAAGTTTGCCATGCAGTGGAGCTCACATAAGGCAGCATGGTGATTACAGTGGGTTTTTATTTCTCAATTGTTACTATCATTATTGATAGCATTGGCTGTCACTCTTACTAATATTATTATAAATAAAAACCAAATAAACTATTTATTTTGATAAATAAATAAATCTCTATTCATCAAATAATTCAACAGAATCAACTATTTTATACTGTGATAAATTAAGCTTGGGTTTTAAATATTATAAGAGTAGTTCATTTGGGTCACATTTTAATGATTTTAGTTTTAAAATAGAAAATTAAATATATTAACCTTTGAAGGTGGAACTGGTAACCAATTTGCATTCATTGTGACTTGTTCTTTAAAAGGACCTTCAAATGTCCTCATCAAACTGTCCATACTAAAGGCACAGATAGCTGAACCACCAATAGAATTAGAAGGCGTAGTGAAGACACCATAAACTAATTTTGCAGACTGTGATCCATACCTGCCTTCGACAACCTCGCTAGTTGATTCTGTAACATTTATTGAAATGAGAATGAAAACAGGAAAACATATGTTTGTAATATCAACAGTAAAACCTGGATTACAAGTAGTTTCACAAAATCTTTCCTAAAGCAAATTAATAATTTTACCTTTGATTTAAAAATTTAAAGAATAGCTCTTAAAATATGGTATCCAAAAAAGGCATTAAAAGAAATTGAGAGGAAGAATAAAGTATGACTGTACAATTATGTAGAAAAGGCAATTTTATCCTCTGAAATAAAAGTTGGAACAACTTATTCACAAAAAGACATTAATTATTTATCAAGTAAAAACAGTACAGATTTTTACAATTGTTTAATACTGTACACAAAATAATAATTTGATAAAAACTTTAATTGTATTTCAATATGACGTAAATAAAATCCAATTATTATTTATATTAACGTAAGGAAATCAAATTTCAATATTATATATATATATATATATATATATATATAGATTTTTTGGACTAGGAGACTGACAGACTTACCTTGGTAAGAGTCCACTCTGTAGTCTTGAAATAGAAACACATAAAAGCACTTAAACAATGATATATTTCAACCACACAGTGCTCTTTGTCAATCGAAGAGAAAACACAAAAAGAAATATGAGAGAATGAAATAAAATAATTGTAATCACAGATTGTGTAGAGTAGAAATCAGATGTCACAGATGCACAGATTAAAGATATATATCTATTTTATTTCATTCTCTCATATTTCTTTTTGTGTTTTCTCTTCGATTGACAAAGACCACTGTGTGGTTGAAATATATCATTGTTTAAGTGCTTTTATGTGTTTCTATTTCAAGACTACAGAGTGGACTCTTACCAAGGTAAGTCTGCCAGTCTCCTAGTCCAAAAAATCTAAATAATCTTTACCAACCAAAACTAACCTAAATTATATATATATATATATATATATATATATAGGAAGACTTGAACTAATCCACGTAAATGATTTCTATGATTGAATTTGGAAAATTAAAAATGTGATTGTGTCTTGAATTTAAAAACATTGTGTTTTACAACAATACAAATTTGAATTAAACTTACGAATTTCATCAAAATAAAATGGATAATCGCCAGGTATGGAACAATTTAATCGTGACTTCAAAAACGAAGTCCATCGGTCGCCAAACAAATGTGGTCCTCCTTTATCGTGTTTACACACACGTGCTACTCTCGAGTACACTACCTAAATAAAACCACAAAATATTAGAAAAACCACAACACACAGTATTTGTTTCACTCAATATTATGCATAGTTAAACAAAATTAATAACACGTAATTAACTTGACACAAAAATGTAGTACATATTAAGTTCATTATAATAAAAATTACAGGTTAGTAAAATTTTGTTACAGATTAATATGAACAAAAATATTTGAAATGAAGTGAATTGATTTATATCAGAATTTTATTTTCAATATTTTATTTCTACATTGATCTGATCATGTAACTGTGCACTTTTAGGACAAATTAATATTATTTTAAAAAATTAGGATTCAATGAGAATGTTAGCACAAACAGTTATTTTTGATTACTTATTATTGTGTATATACAATAATTTACTAAATATATTTGTAGATGTTATATTGGACTATGATATTATATTTTTTAAGAATGTTTTATCTATCTAACGTCATTACTATCTATTTTTAAAACATTATTACCTACTCTTAAAACAAAAACAAAACAAACAAATATTAAAATAACTTACATTTTTAAAATTATATTATGTTCATCAAAATATATTTAATAAAGCTGGATTACTTAAAAAAAGTTCAAAGGTTTCAATTTCTTATTTCCAACCATAAAAGGTAAAATGAATAATTATAAACAACAAGAATAAAATTAAAACAATATAAATTATAACAAGCCTGAGACTTATGTGTTCTGAATTAATCCTTTGCATTTGCTTTTCTCTTCGGTTTATTAATTTAAAAGGTAATAAATAACTATTCTTATTCAAAATCTGAAAAATATGTAAAACCTAAGTTACAAATGGTTCCCTACCATGCCATCTCTCTGTTTCACATTAATTTTAATTACAATTTACAGGAGTTCCCACATTGAAAATGAGTCACAAAACTGCTGTCCTTATATATTAGAAATGTAACAAGTGGTGGTTTAAAAAAAGTTTATTATTAAAAAACTATAATATTTATTAACACAAAGGAAAATACTGGTTTTTTACTTAAACTTATAGTTTAATTTCTATAAAACTTTATTAGTTACATGAAAGATTTTTGAAATTTAATATTTAAATTACATATCTGAAACTAAAACTTGTTGGAATGTAGTTATTAAAATTTCTTAACATAAAGAACATACATGTCTGTAATTAAGGATTGTTTATACATGCAACCTACTCACCTTTTGATGATAAACTACTAATTTTTCTTTTTATTATCACCTTCTCAGTTCGACAGTGTGAGAAATAAAACTAATAGGCTTTCAAAAATATGCGGCTTTTGGATAAATTTAAGAAAAGTTTTTACACATTTTTGTTTGAATTCATTCACAGATATATTATTTCCCAAATAAAGTTTTAAATTCATTTAAATAAAATGACCTGTTTTTTATATAAAAATAACCATAAAAAAAGTTTTTAGATAATAAACATTAATGATAAAATATAAATTTTATCAAACATTAAAAATAATAAATAACTCCCCTGAGTTCATTAAAATATTCCAAATTCAGTGATTAACTGAAGAATCATCAATATACTTTTGTATTTTTCAATTAATACATGTGAAATTTTGGTTAAAATATTATTCCACTGAGATGGGGATTTAATAATGAATTTTATATAACAATTACATTGAGTTGTAATTATAAAGAAAATGCAACAAATAGGTTCCTGATATCATAAAAGGTATAGAAAATTTTATTTTACACAAATTTCTTACATATTTGCCATTTTTTATAAATAGAATTTCATTTAAAAAAACATAACATTTGACAATACAAGATGGGAATTTAATATAAGGAAATAAGTAATGGCCAGGTTTTACTTTGCAAAGACAATTATCACTTTGGCTTTTCACCCACAACATCAATTGTAGCACATCATTTTTTTTTAAAACAGAACAATAAAAAAGTGTACACTTATATGAAACACACAGAAAATAAATAAACACATAAAATGGGTTTGGAGTGCAAGTCACAGAAAGAGCAGGTTCAAGCTATCCAACTATCATTGCCGATTAATTACTTGGTGGAGAAATATAAATAATC
This sequence comes from Prosapia bicincta, assembly GCA_036971475.1. Taxonomy (NCBI): domain Eukaryota; kingdom Metazoa; phylum Arthropoda; class Insecta; order Hemiptera; family Cercopidae; genus Prosapia; species Prosapia bicincta. Next base: position 321,879,283 of record JBAIZL010000001.1, read on the forward strand.
AACATTTATACAGGAAGGTTAGACACTAAAGATATTGTCAAATAGAACTACAAACAACAGCACAGAACAGGACATGAAATGTTGCAACATAGAACAACAACATACAAACAATGGAACTAACCTCTACTTAATCCTCCGCCAAGCTTTAACATGATAATCAGCATTAAGAAGATAATTTGGTTATCCTGTTTACATTTCCTCTTTCAGATTGAAATTTTTATTTTATTCATTAAAAATTTACATAAAAATCACATTTACGTTAAAATTAGGGTGCAAGATAATCTTTTAAAATTTTTTAATTAAATAATTGTAAAGATTTGTAATTTACATGCAACTTGACTGAAACAAATCAGTTATGGTGATTCACTCTGAAGATATTAGTTGTATAAAATCAAATTTGAATTTTACTAATGTATAAGCAACAGTAAAATAATAAGATATTCTTACTTCATAAAAATACCTTTTTTTTGAAAAGAAGACACGCTCACTTTCAAAAACAATTCAATTTATTAAGTTATTAATAAAACTAAAAAAGGTAAATTTTAATTAGAAATATTAATGAAAAGTTTAAGGAAAGATTTTTAAAATACATTAAAAACTAAAATTATCATTATATTTGTAAAAATAAATTGCTTGGTATTTTACATTATTACTTCTGTTTACTAAGCAAACTCTTCCTTTAATTGATAAAACATTTTGTATTCATAGAGAGAAAACAAAGTATTGAGTATTAATTTGTATACAATTAGAAATATACTCTTTACCTTTCCGCAGTTGATATATTCAACAGCAGATTCTCTGAAGAAGAACAGCACATAATCACCATATGCCATAGAACTGACAAAGTTTGGATCTAAGCAACAGTAAAAAATATGGTCAGTGTGACTTCTAACAGAAATTTAAGTTATAATTTTTCTATAACTAAACTACACTATAGTTTTACTATAAACTACACAGTAGATTCACACTGGTTTTGCCTAAATTCAGCTGAATGTAACATGGAATTAAAATAGATGGCTATTTTCAGGTAATAAAATCTTAATAATGGTGATTTTAAGGTAATAAAACCTTAATAAAGCAATGGCTATTTTAAGTTAATATATTCTTAATAAAGCAATGTATGAAATTAATAAAATGGAGATGTAGTATTTTCATTAGATAAAGGCATAATTACTACATTAATTACTAATACAATCTATACTAATATATAAAAATCTAATGGTGTCTGTGTGTGTTCCTCAACCACGTAAAAATTATTTTACCCATTGAGCTAAAATTTTACATGGACATTCTTAACCCTGGAACCGTATACTGGGGCACTGCATTTTGTCACACATTTGTGTTAGTAATATGTAGCGCCGCCATCTTCCGTGACTTTTCCTTGTCCTTGACAATCTTTCAGTTGCTTTGTTGCTCATGCAAATAACTTATCAGACTATTGCTACAGTTCGATCTTGGTCCCTCAACTTCAGAACAGGGAATTTCTCAAGATGAAGAGAATGATGACGATTATGAAGCAGCTGCCTTACCAAACTTGTTATAAAACTAAACAAAAAACAACTTCTTGGGAAAAATGAACACCGATGGTCTACGAACCCTCCAACAAGATCTGGTAGAACACCCAATCTTGCAGACAATGTACATCTTTCAAAGCAAATTCCAATGTCAGGAAATATTTTTCTTTTTATGCTAGCAGAAGACCTCATGAGACCTTGGATGTTACAGCGTCTTGACAACAAATCAATTCGAAGAGGAATAAGAACTGCTATTGCTGAACAATTGGGCGTCCCTGCGCCAATGCCATCAGAACCTGTGAATCGGAAAGCCGGAAGGTGCAGCATCTGCCCCCGAAACAAAGACATAAAGACAACTATTTTTTTGTGTTGATTGTAGGCAGTTCACATGTAAAGCCCATTCATTAGTAGTTTGTGTCAATTGCAAGAATGAAAATTAGAGGGAAAAAAACAAATCCAAACTGTTACAAACTCGTGTAAAAAAATGTAAGCATTTGTGTTTTAATTTTTTTAGCAGTGTTTAATTAATAATATTAGTGAAAAAATGTATTGTTAGTAAAATAGAAAACGTAGGATTAAGAAAATACTTTGTTAAATACCAATATACAAATTTTTGAATGAAATATCGTGCTTTAAATTTTGGGTCATCCAGTACTCTGATGTATGGTTAGTGAAACAAAACTTTAGGTGTACGGTTCCAGCGTTAAGATCCCTGGTTAACAAACAAGCCTATTTCTATTTAGAAATTCCGTTAGAGCACCGGCCACGGGCCTTGAAAACCCCGTAACATTCAATCTTCTATACGTCACTTAATACTTAACTTGACTTTATCAGCTAATAATCAACTGTAACAGTCACTTTTAAACACATTTAAACAGATTATAGTAGTTGTTTGTTATTCATCTTTCTAAGTTAGTAATACTTTACAAAAATGTTATGTTACAAGCAGAAGTTTTTCCTTACCTTGTTTTTCACGACTATAATCAGTAATTTATAGTGTGATATATATATATATATATATATATATATATATATATATATATATATATATATATATATATATCTATGAAGTTAATATATTACTATGTAAGTAATTTTATCCACCATTAAGTGCAATAATTTTACCTTGAGTGATGAGGCACCTTTCGGTCAATTGACCATTGTCGAATCACTCAGGTGTAGACTCTACACAATCTGTGATTACAACTTATATTTATTTTATTTCATTCTCTCATATTTCTTTTTGTGTTTTCTCTTCGATTGATAAAGACCACTGTGTGGTTGAAATATATCATTGTTTAAGTGCTTTTATGTGTTTCTATTTCAAGACTACAGTGTGGACTCTTACCAAGGTAAGTCTGTCAGTCTCCTAGTCCAAAAAATCTATATATATATATATATATATATATATATATATATATATTGGGAACTAATCTATACCATTATATAAAAACCTAATGGTGTCTATCTGTGTGTATTACTCAATCACTCAATCATGAGCTGAAATATGTAATTTATTTCCCATTCCCACATGTTCGATTTTAGAAAAAAAAATTATACTGGGCTATGTAGAAAGTAATCAGATACAAAAAAAAATTATGAAAACTCTTGCTCACACCTCAAAAATTTACAATTTCCTCCCAAAGATGGTGCTAATAGTGCTGGCAAAATGCACATTGGCCAACTCCAATACAATGCATATAAAATGAATCAAAAACATGTTCTGAAGCTATATTGATAATTACTGTTTGTTATTGCCACAGGAGGTTAATTTTATATACATATGAAGTATCCAGTCAGGATAGATTTGGTTGTAATTTTATACATTCAACCAAATGTACACATGTAAGGTTACAATAGAGATCATGTCCCGAAGTATTACTCTGTGGAAGTAGATGTCTAATAGGTAATGTTGCATAAAATTACAACCAAATCAATCCTGACTGAAAACTTTACAGGTATATTTTAATATAGGTATATAGTAATGCATAAAATTATAACAAAATCTATCATAACAGGAGACTTTATAGGTATATTTAAATATATGTATACATAGTATACATCTTTTCACTTTATAAACTTGATAACATTAAAAGTCTGCATGTAAAACACTGGGAGAGGGGGATTATTGTAAATGACTGTAAATTTACCAAAAGTGGCTTGAAAGAACTCGTACTTTTGTGTACAACATTTAGGTAGAAAGCATAAAAGAACAATGTTAAATTTGTACTGAAAAAATTCACTCATACAAAATATTGGTATTAATTCCAACCAAATTTGGATGTTTGAACTACATTAGTAATTAAAACTGCAATTTTATAGAAATTTTATAATATGCTCCAGAAAATGTTATTACTACTGAAATTATTAAAATAAAAAGTCGATTTGTGCCCAAAAATTCAATAAAGCTTTCAGTTTTTAATGTCATAAACTATACTTTTAAACATATTAACCATGTCAGTTTCATGAATCACTTACATAATATCATAATAAACTGAAAACATAAAACATGTAACAAAAACATTTTAAGAACAAAGGACCCATATTTTTTTATCTAATTTTGTTCACTTTTTATCTCACCATTTTTTTCCTGATTGTTTAAATTGAAATTTTGTTGTTGAAATACAAACAGTAGAAAAGAACAATTATGAAAGAATTTATTTTAGCTCTGAATTCAGAATATATTTTGCATATTATGGCTATATAAATCATACCTTGAAAACTAAGATACAAGTAAATGTGTTGAGATAACTGCTCTAGGAATTGCTTATCAGAACTAAATAAAGTCATTCAAGTACTTTATACAAGTATGTTGCAAGAAATGATTACGCAATTAATTAAGACTGAACTAAAAATAAATTGTGGAAACCATGCAGTTTTTCGTAGTAGTGAGAACTTCTTATACAATTGAAATAATGACAAAGACTGACGATATGAATTCATGACTAAGACAGCTAGTTTATCTGACTAATGAGGATTTATGAGTAAATGTGTTTATTGGAAAACAGCAATCCATCTCTATAAGCTAAAGTAAAATACAAAAATATCAAGTTTTATAATTCTTGGTAAACACTAAAATCATCTCGCTATAAGAAATCTACATACAGCCTTTCATATCCGGATTAATGTGGCGACAACTTTATCCTTATAACGAAAAAATTATAACGAAATATGAAAGGGGTTATGTAAGATGTACATTTTACTACATAATCACAACCATTCCAATTGGAAGTAGATGTATGATCTAGTAAATAAGTTACACTTATTAAAATTAATTATATTTTAAATTAATTAATAAGGAATTTATAAAAAAAGGTTGAATTCTGTGAAAAAGGTAAAATTGTAATATCATGAAATATTAAATAGTAAAGCTTCAAGTTTTTGTGTTGTACATCTTGAGGTTTTTCTTATAAATTACACTTCTGGTTTCGCCCTAGGTCAGTGTAAGTCTAACACCAACATAATATACCTCAGCAACAGTCTTGTCCGAGACTCACAGCATTGAACAATGCACCGACTTGTACAAAACACAGCTGTTAAAAAATATCAGTAAGTAGTGATTTTTTTGGCAAGTGATACAAAAAATGTAATTTATTAAATAGGATTATAGTACCTATAAATTTTTAACTGAATAAATGTTTAATATCTTGCAACTGTTGAAAGTATTATTTTACATTATCACTAAAATTTAAAATATGCAAATTGTAAACTAACTTACAATTTTATTTAAGTTTTAAATAAAATGTGTTTACAATGCCATAAAATATGAAGCTGAATTTAATCAGTATTAATTCAATCGTTACGAAGCTATTCAAAGACCTGCTCTAAGAAATTCTTCTCATTTCACATTAGGAGATTTTTAATTTATCGTCATATTCTTTATATATAAAAATATTGCGCTTCAAAAACTCAAAGTGTTCTGTACGTTTGAGCTCATGACAATGAGTTCTGCAATTTTTAAATGACATACAACCCGTATCAAAGACTGTTTTTATCTATTTTCTGAGTCAGTAACATACCAACAACCACGAGAAAATAGCTATATACCAGGATTCGCGCAATCTGTCATAAGCAAAGGGAACACTCGCCATAATTATACCTTCATATACAATAATGATTAGTTGGTTTTTACTCGTTTCATAATTCAAGAAGTTCTTGGAACCATTAGCCTCAAATTTTGAGATGACATTCAACCCACTTCAAAGATTGTTTTATTTATTATTCGTGGTAGTAAAACTTCTATGAAATGTAGGCTTTGTTTTGTTTTTCATTTCTTATCTATGAAACCACAAAGTGCCACAGAAAAAGTAGCAGGGTACAGCTAGTCCTGATTATAGAAAAAGATAGTATTTTATGAAACTCTGCTGAAACCAGAAAAATAGTAGTTTTATCATTGTATTTTTTTTAACGATTATTTTAAAACCCAGTTCTCATTTATTAAATAGTAAGAAAGTAAATATTATTGTGAATCTATTACAGAAATAAAGCATACAAAAGAGATTTGATAATTCAAACTATTGCCTTACCATTAAGCTGTTTTGGGTCTAGACGTTCAGTACGAAGCGGCTCTCTATATACAAGTGGGTCAACTCCTGAAAAATCTGCCACTGTCGCTGTATACATATGGCCATCTAGGAAAAAATGAAATAAATTTTTTTTTTAATATAACACTACTTAATTGGAGTTATAAATCAAGGTAACCTTGATGCTGTTGAAAACTTCAAAGATAATGAACAGTCATTTAACAATAATTAACAGAAATCGATAAAGATATAAATGGTGTAGACAGAAAAGAATTTATTTTAATATAATCTGAGCATACATTTTCACATGAAAAAGATTTGTGACATAAAAATGTAGTTAATACATAGGATTTAGATATTCATATTTAGATCATATTTCACAAAGAGTACCTATTTTGTATTTATACACTGTTATGGACCTGTATATGGTAATGGTTAACCCTTCTTTGACACTTAATAAATATTATTAACAATATCACTATAAATATTATATAAATATATTCAACGTTTAGATATTTATTACAAAAAAATTAATTTTTAATTTCAACAATAATATTACATTTTATTTAAAATAAACAATAAGCATAATTTAAAAAAAACAAATCATTGCTGACTAGGATCTTGACTTGATTTCTAGTCTGTAACGCCTTTTCTTATAATTCATTAAGTTTATTTGTATATTTTACACATTAACAAAGTAATATTGCAAATTAAATTTGTAAACTTATGCATACCTAACTCAAGTACACACATATTCAATGTTAAACACACATTTTTTGTTGCACATTTTTGAAGATGTTTGTAATATACCATGGAAATAAATTTCTTTTAACCAGGGAAAGCTCGCGCTATTAGATTGAATCAAACGTTTATAGTTGTTCGGAAAGAATAATTTTATCTTTTCGGTGTATGCTAGTGAGCTTCTAAATATGCTTTTTCAAGGATGTTAGCCTGCTACTATCCAAATTTTGAGTAGATAGTGTGATTGAGAGGGTAACCAGGGATGAGAGAAGTGGCAGGCGTCGCCCATGTTAGGGAGAGCCAACATGTGAGCGATCACATGAGTGCTGTGTTAGGAACAACCTAACGATGCAAGTGATATTGCGTAACTATTAATACTCTAGTTTTCTATTTGTAATTTTACATATAAATATGCCATAAATGTATTTAATAGATTGTTTTTAAATCAATGAACAAGTCTAAAGCTTACTATAATCCATAAAATAAAAATTTATAATTTAAAACACATAATAACAATTATTACAAATGTTAGATTTGCCCTAACAGCAGAAGTCATCCTGGGAGTTCCCATAGAGGGAGCAATCCTGGGTTAAAATAATCTGTTAATTAACAACAAATTCTATTAAACTTTAGGGGTAAAAACTTTGACTTTAGAATATTCTAAAAAACAAATGTGTTCACTATGTAAAATTAAATTAATAGAATATGTGGGGTGTGCTCGAGGCTTCATTTACCAAGAGGAGAAATATTTAAAGACATAGAGGAAATACATATATAGTTTGGTAATCAAAAGGATCCCTTAGCAGTGGGTGCCTGTGTTATAGAATACTATTTAATTTTTTAGACTAAATGATGCAATGGGTTAGTGTCTAACTATTATATGGGTTCAAGCTTGTTATTTTAGTCAAACTGATTTACAAAAAACACTGTGTGAAACCATTAGCAAATAAGCCCTCTGTCATCTGTTGACTTAAACACTAAAAAGCTGATAAAAAACAATTAGATGCTATTACTTTTTTCCCTCTCCACAAAAATAGATAAAAGTAAGAAACATTTAGTTTGCCTGACATCTGGTGACTCATCTGGGAAGTTACAGTCTACTCTATGATTATGGAGTTACACATATTTGAGATAGGTATTCAATATTAATAATCCAAAGAATAAAAATTCTCTAAACTATAATGTTTTTAATTTTAATTCTTCAAAATTGCAATAATCTTTATACAAGTTTAGAATACAATGTCTTTAAAACTGCAGAAATTATAGGTAATGCATTTAAACATTAAATAGGAAAATTGTGATTTCCAGAAAAACTGTTTAAAGTAGGGAATGTTTTATTACTTAACCATAAATACTTAAACAACAAAAAATAATAACTTGTAATACCAAAAGTTTGCAAATGTTATAATTTAAACATGTTTAAAACTAACCTGTATAAACAGCAGTACTGTTATGATTAGGGTCGTATGGACACCAACCTTGCCCTTCTGTCTCTTTTCGGACTTTTATTTCTTGTCCCTGAACAAATTTAAAAAACAATTTAAATATAAATGAAAGAGAAAATTCTTACAAAAATTATTAAAATTACCTGTTCTTATACTTACTAGTTTATATATTCGGCATAGTGGTTTATATGCATTAGTTCCACACAACAAAAGATGTTCTTCATCCGTCCTCGCTCCTACCCTAATATAGTTGTGACAGTCATCCTATAGGCAAACAATACAAGAAATCAATTTTTAGACCAAAAAAAAGGAAAGAAAAAAAATATTACACTCACATAGATTTTTTAAAAAATCAAGGAAACTGCTAAGAAAGTCCAATTAACAAAGCACAGTAGCAGTTAAGACTAACAACAAACTACAGTACTTTATAGCACGCAATACACAATAAAGAAGAAACATAAACATCAGATATACATGTATGTAAACATTTTATATCAGTTAACAGGCCACAGATATTAAACAACATTTTAAGAAACTTTAAGTTTATTAAATAAGACGGTTCATATGTTAATTACTCACAGGAACAAACTACGCTTAGATATGAACCATATCCTAGACATTTTTTACATGAATAAAAAAGAGGTTGTCCAAGGCATAATTCTTCACTGTTTTAAAATAAAACACACTAGAGCAATATCAAATTTAACATAAAACATAAAATAAAAACATATTAAATGAACAAATAACCTTATACTTTCTGGCCATACAGATTACCTGCTTTTAAAACCACTGCTGCCTAATTCAAAAAAGCATCAGCCCGCCTAGTCACTGATGAGGGTTGAACGGCACAATCAAAAACATTGTCTTAGTAAGGGTTATTTGTTACTTATATTACAAACTTAACAAGTCGTTAATCATACAAATCATAAAAGTTTTTCTAACTGTTATGTACCAAAAAAAACGTCAAAATTAGTTAAATCAGTATTTTATAAAAATTAGCACTACTGCTGCTATTACTACTAAATTCATTTTCTATATGTTTCCTAAATTTCTTAAAGAATGATAGAAATCACAAAAACGTAAATACGTTTGTGTCCAAAACAATTTCAAATATAATAACAAACAAACAATGTTCTTACTATTATTTAATTACAACTTCAAATTGAGCTACTAGTTTTATACTGAAACGCTTGAAGATATATTAATGTCAGGCTTGCTTAGTAGCACTTACTTTTTTTGTTTATTGAGAATGCCCATCCTTTTCGGGAGATGTATTCCATTGTTAACTCACACCCTACCTGATGATCAATCTCCCAAAAAAGCATTAAACAAACGAGTAAGTGTTACTATAGGCAAGTGTGGTATCAATATATGTTCAAACGTTTTAATGAAAAGATATTAAGTATAAATACAATAAGAATGTTGACATTCCATTTGAAAATCTGGGTGAGACCTGGTGAATTATAGGTAGTAGGATTAACCTAAGGACATTGGACACTTAATTTTTCAAGTTGTAGAAACAAATGAGTATGATAAACAATAGGAACCACTGAAATAGGTTAAACTACCATAAGATATTTTGTCCAATATATTTGAACATAAAAAAATAACCGAGTACAAAAACCATTTGGTTTTATGTATACATAAAACTAAAACCAAAATTTAAAAGGCGGAATTAGTAATAAGGAACTAGATATTATAAAAGTTTTTCCTTATAAAAGGAAAAATAGCCAAGTTTTTCAAATTATTTTATTATTTATACAATTTTGTTATTAAAAGTAATAATTTTAAAAGATCTAGAACTTGTGACTTTGCCTTTTATTAATTTGAGCAAAATGATAACTTTTTATAATTATAATAATTTTTGTTTTGTTTAAATGTTGAATAGTTTTCAATTAAAACAATAAATGAAAAATAACTGTGATTTGTTAGAAGAAAGATCCTGTTAAAGACTGTAAATTAAGTGAAAATAAAGTGAAATAAAAATTTTATGCCACGAAATTTTTATAAGAACGTTGGTGAAAGTAAAATACAAATATCCCATCTAAATGCAAATGTTATACCCTATATAATTTATACAAAAATGAAATAGTAATGTTTTATAGATTAAGAAACAATGCATAAACAAGGGATGAAATTTATATAACTTTCATATGACATTGATATATATATATATATATATATATATATATATATATATATATATATATATATATATATATATATATATATAAATTATTATTTTAAGAAATAAATGATTTTTTATCATTGAAAGTATATATAAAAAAAATCCTAGAATAAAAAAAACATATATCTCACTTCTTTCAATTTTATTTTCTAAAAATATTAATTTATGATTATTACAAATATTTATTATACACACGTTTTAAAACTATTCCAGATACAATATTTTTTTATTAAACATATACATGACAAGAGCTACATCTTACCTCTGACTTTCCTTTCAAGTAACAGAGTTCTTTATGGGCTACTGTAGGATACCACACTATCCTCTGGAATAAAAATTGTTTATTAAAAAAAATATGATTTACAAATATTTATCTCTTTTATTCATCACAAATGTATATTTCTATCTTTATCTAATTCATCACACATATTTTACAATATACGCAATACAAAATATGAAAAAAATAATACTAGTATGTAGCATATATATATATAACGTAATATGTATTCTTGTGTATTAATAAAGAATTAGGTCAAAATACAAATACAAGAATTATAATTCTTGTATTTGTATTTTGACTTAGTTCTTTATATATATATATATATATATATATATATATATATATATATATATATATATATATATATATATATATTTAGGTTAGTTTTGGTTGGTAAAGATTATTTAGATTTTTTGGACTAGGAGACTGACAGACTTACCTTGGTAATAGTCCACTCTGTAGTCTTGAAATAGAAACACATAAAAGCACTTAAACAATGATATATTTCAACCACACAGTGGTCTTTGTCAATCGAAGAGAAAACACAAAAAGAAATATGAGAGAATGAAATAAAATAATCACAGATTGTGTAGAGTAGAAATCAGATGTCACAGATGCACAGATTAAAGATATATATTGTTTCCATGAGCATATGAGTGATTATAGTTTATATAAGTCTGTCAGGGGAAAAGAGATAAGGCTATTTGAAGGACAAAAAACAAAAACAAAAAAAACAAAAACAAAAAAAAAGAATGGATTTATCTGATGCTGAGGTTAGGGGATTCTCTGGACTTGGTATACCACTGGTATGATAGTTCCCACCTTCTCAGTTCTGAGGGATTGCAATGTGACTCGCAGCATGTTGAGCTGTTGGTCTATCCATATTCATAATTTTAACATCATGTCTGTGGCCATTCATTCTGATATTCAGACCATCCGTGGTCAGGCCTATGTACTGTGCTGAGCAAAGTTTACATTGTAGCTGGTATATGACATTTTTCGATGTACAATTATGATGACCCTGTATTTTGAAGACCATTTTTGTTGTTTGGCTGTTGAAACTATTTGCTGAGGGGTGTATTTTTTTCCCAAATAGCCTTATCTCTTTTCCCCTGACAGACTTATATAAACTATAATCAGTAATATGCTCATGGAAACAATATATATATCTTTAATCTGTGCATCTGTGACATCTGATTTCTACTCTACACAATCTGTGATTATTTTATTTCATTCTCTCATATTTCTTTTTGTGTTTTCTCTTCGATTGACAAAGACCACTGTGTGGTTGAAATATATCATTGTTTAAGTGCTTTTATGTGTTTCTACTTCAAGACTACAGAGTGGACTCTTACCAAGGTAAGTCTGTCAGTCTCCTAGTCCAAAAAATCTCTCTCTCTCTCTCTCTCTCTCTCTCTCTCTCTCTCTATATATATATATATATATATATATATATATATATATATATATATATATATATGAGAGTTAATATATTACTATGTAAGTAATTTTATCCACCATTAAGGTGCATTATCACTCAAGGTAAAATTATTGCACTTAATGGTGGATAAAATTACTTACATAGTAATATATTAACTTCATAAAGTCAGTGCAACGGAAAAACAATGGATAACGTTAAATATCAAGAATAAATATATATATATATATATATATATATATATATATATATATATATATATATATATATACCAGATATGTATATGGTATATGCAGTACATACATAAATATATAATATATATATATATATATATATATATATATATATATATATATATATATATATATATATATATATATATATATAAGATTTTCTTTATCAACAGGTATAATTTTTTTTCAAATATCAATAACGTCTAGAAAGACAAAAATGTCTTAAAAATGTAATTTAATATAATTAAGTAAAAAATTGACTAAAAATATTGTTAAATGTTACCAATCAATTACCCATTTAGTTTTTAAAACTAAAATCTACAATTAACCTTACCTGTTTAGTTACTTCTGTCAAGTCTGCCAGATTGATGTTATACACAATATCTCTGTAAGAATAAACACATACACATTAAAATACTATATATATAAATTACCTAAGGAGAATCAACTAAGCATCTGTAAAATATAATGTAAATGAGTGGAGTAGTTTTAGTCTAACAGATTATATATTCCAGGCACAGTTTATCAATCTTACAGCACAAAACAATGGACACATGAACTCAGTTTCCTGTGAAAATGAGAGACTAGTGAAAATTATTTACTATAAATTAGTTAACACTATTGTTAAATATTATGAAAATGATGTACAGATATCAGCACAAGTTACCTTTCAATCTTAGTATGATACTACAGGTTTTGCCTGTGACTCAGCATTAGAAAATGCACTGACTAAATGGTTCGATAATATCAATATCTTTGTTTTTGTAACACTTTTTTTAACTAAAGGACGTGTGTGTAATAAGAAGACCTTCTTTAGTGTGTAATTTGACACCAAGCAAAATGATTAAAGAATTTTCAATTGGTATAAAAGGAACATAATTGATTAATTATCACTAGTGTGTGTTTGAAAACAAAAAAACATGTTTATAAACACTATTAATTACAACTTCTCTTTGTTTACCAATTTGACACAAAATTTTATATAGCGCCCCATACCAATTTAAAATGTCTGCTTTTGTATGGAATTTCTTTTTGTAGAAACAAGTTTCCTAACCACAATTTTATTTGTGGTTAAGAGGTTTTATTTATCAAATTATAGGTTTCTTGTTTTTTGCAGTAATACAGATTAGCAATTAATGTTTGTACTAAATTATTTTTAACTAATCTAAATGGATACAATAATTTGCTCCTATAAACTGACAAATTTAAAGATATTAAACCCTATAACATATGCAGTATAATAATTATACCTTGTTTGAGTAGTCCTGAACATTTTAACACGTTTTTATTTGCCTGCTTTCTTGTGTGGTGCATTATTTGTAATTGAATTTAAACTAACCTCCCGATATTCTAGAGACTTGAAATTTAGACATAGCTAAATAATAATGCAATCATATTGTGTTATTAGTAGAATAAGCTGAGGTAAGAGAATAAAACGATTTTTTATGGAAGTTTATTGACATTTTCAATTTGAAAACAATAATTAAAGTTAAAAAATTAACTTGTTTTTAAAAAGTATAAAATTATTTGACCTAGAACCACAGATTTTACTTACATAAGAGTTTATTCATATATCAATTTATTAACTAAGCATTCAGCTCACAGTTTTTTGAATTTTATAAACGTGTTCATATCTATTGAAAATCATTTAAACTATTAAAATTCACCCAATATTATAATATTAGAACAATATCTAACACCATCTGAGTATGTATGAATCTAAGAATTTTTAAGAATATTTAAATAATTACTTATAATAATTCTATTTGATAATCAATTTCCACAAATTTGGGCCCAATGTAGCAACCGATGTAATAGAATAAATATTAATTATTCAAGTGAAAAGCACATTCTCTATACTTATTACTTACTTGCCTACTACATGAATCATTCAAACACAGAGAATAACTGTAACCTTAAACTGTTTACTACCTAATCAAAACAGTTTCCTGCTGGTTCTGAGAATCCTCAAGTCTAATATAATGTTTCAACACACATATCTATATGATTCAATCGATGTACATTCCAAAATTGTAAACCAAACATAAATTTTCTATAAATGTAGTAGCAAAAAACATACTTGAATCGCGATTAGGTGAATTTTGTCCAACAGAAACATTAAACACTGAATACTATTAAGAATTTTATGATGAAACCTTGTAATATCACAACTTGCTTAAACTTAATTTAATAGTAAATTTTAAAAAAATATTTATCAAGACAAAATGATCAGACATTGATAATGATTGTCTAGAAGTTGAAAATGGTTTTTTTCCGTAAGTTAAACAAAAAACTTTCAGTATAGGTTTGTCCAAGTCATGATATTGCAGAGTTTCAACAAAAAAGATTTGGTGCTGAATGACATGGACAACAAATCCCTTGAACTATTGAGAAATTTGAAGCGTAACTTCAAGCTGAAGAACTATGTTAGTTTCAACAACAGTTTGTCATGTGAAAAATTGTCCAATTCTTGTACACAATAACATGTTTTTTAATAACCAAGTTTTCCTCACAGATATTACTGACAAGATACTAATCAACCAGTTTTTTTTATAGGATTACCTGAAAAGGGATACTGTTTGAAAAAAAAATCTGCTTATTTTGAATGAGTTGTCAAAAAATTTCTGAAGAAAACTTATTAAACATTATGCCAGAACTTAAGTAGGGTAGCACCAGTTTGATTGTGCTTGTACCAGTCCTGCAGGTAGACATCTTTATTAGTAAGAGGTATGAAACATGTACAAAGAACAAAACAAATGTAGACTATGTAATGAAAAAAAAAATATTGAAGAGTTCATAAATTTTCTTGTTTGGTAAAGCTAATGTACTATTTCCATTAGTAATAAATAACAACAAATCTAAGCTGTGTGTTTTTACAAACACTGTTATAACGTATCTTGCTGCCTGACGCACATCTGAAAACTTAAGATATATCCAATAATACAATGGAAATTGGTATGTAGAAGGTCGATGGGAAAGTTTCACAAATATAAAATTTGGTTTGCTATGATTAATTATACACAATAAAATTTTAAATTATTTTAAATTAGATTTAAAACACTGTTTTGTATATCAATTTCAAATCTGATCCTGTTCAGGAGCTACAAGATTATTAACGATATTATTTTTAAACAATATACGTAAATACAAGTACAGATATCTAAAATAAAAAACCATAATTTACAAAAATATTGACATTGTTGTTTCTAAATATGTAAATTTACGTATATGAACTTTAACAAAATATAGACTTTATTCTGTTTACATAAATACTAAACTTATAATTTTAGTCATAGGCATGGCAAGGGTTTTTTAGTGTAGATGCCATGCTAAAAATCGTGCCCTCCATAAATAATTTCTTTCAAACTAAAATGTTTATAATAATTAAAAACTCATAAAATTCATACACATTTTATTTTTTTAATAACACTTTCCAATACTTGAAATGTTTTTCAAAAATACATTTGAATTACTATCTGCAATTCGTATAAAAAACTTGACAATTTGATCCCTGAAAGAGAAGACCCGAATTTTTATCAACAAAATCTCTGTGGAAAAATTTACTGATTAGTTTTATTTAAAAAAATAATTGGTCCTGATTTTTGCACTCCTCCCAAAGTTAGTGTGGGTTTATTAATATACGCATCTTCATTTCTTAGTGTGGGTGCTTGACACCAAGGCGCCCACTGACAAAGCCGATGATTTTAATAAATTGATGAAAAACTTGCAGCCATGTCAATGAATTTAGTAAACTGATGATATAATTGACATAATTTTTCCAATTGCACTATAAGAATTTCATCATTAATTATGTCTCAGTAATTCAAAAACTTTCTTAAATTATAATTTCTGCAAGTTGTTACTTGGGAAGTACAAAAATAAAGTATGCCAGATTATAAACAACAAAATTTATAAATTTATGTGCCACGTTTTTAGTTCCTGAATATTCCCGTTTGGAGTCGAGACATGCATCAGTAATATTTTAAAACTAATTAAAGGTTGTTTCAGATTTATTGTCCATAATTGGTTTTACTCAAAATTAGTTGGTATGCTAGAAAATTGTAAAAATTAAAAATGGTCTGGATTGATAGATTTTGAATCATTTATAAAATTCAAATTCTAAGCACATATGTATCCTAAAACAATAAATTACAATTACCATTTTTTAATTTACCCATCTTCATTTATAAAACTTAAATAATTTACTTCACTTAATTTTTTATTACATACAAGTAATTAATCACAGCTGACTATTTTGATTATAAAAAAAATGTATTTACTGTTCAGGTATAATTTTGCTTTGCTAAACAATGTCTTGCTAATGATACAGGCAACTTGTTAGGAATACAGTGAGTCAGCAAAGGAGCAATCAGATACTTGTCTCTCTCACTATAGACACTAGATACAAGAGAGGCAGATCACATGTGTGAATCTTTGGCTCTGACTGAGGCCCACAAGACTTCTTTGTTTCCTTTGACAAGGCCAATCATTAACCAAGTTCATTATCAAAGACAGCTCATTGGGACTGATGAGAGATAACATATGATATGCAATTACAGTATCTTTAAAAAAATCTTGTTAACAATGATGATTACACAAGTATTGGAGTCACGATCTGTCCACTTGCTATATTAAAATTTAACTCAGACATCAGTGATTCAATTTATTAAATTGGGACTTTTTTGAAATTTGAGTATCAACCAAAGAAACAAATTAAGGTGGTTTTTATTTTACATTAAGGGAAAATGCTATAAAAATGTTTGCTATCAGTTTAAAAAACATCAACCATAGAACAAACTAATGAACTTCATGGCTAAATAAAACCCAAAATTAATGATAGAGTTCACATGAAGTTTGTGACTATACTTGCCCTGTGCTTTTGTATGCTGCAAGTCTTTAAATCCTATTGCTGTAGATCTTGATACAGTAATATTATTATCATCATATACCCTTCTTAGCGTGTGAGTGATTTTTTCATTGCAGGTTTAAAAATAGTTTTTGAAAATATTTTTTTCCATTTTCATTTTAGGCTAGATGGGACAAAGCAAACTTCTTGTTGTGCTCTGGAATATTGTAGTCCATACGATCGGTAAAACTTAATTAATCACATTTACAATAGTTTATGACTATCCGAACTTTAATTTATTTTGTAAATTTGTAAAAGCTTACTGAGACAGAATGTTTTGATCGCTCCGTGGCAATCTTCATCAGTGTCTAAATTTTCTGCTTGGAGTTGTTGTTAGGTTAAGTGGTGATGGTTTTAAAGGCAGGTTTTCGATAGTATCAAAGAATATGTGTGATTTCTATTGGGATATTTGTTTAATACAAAATAGCATACAAAACTAATAACAAAATACAAAACAAAATATAACACGAGAAAAACAATAAAGATAAACTACAAGCACCAGGCATATACAAATTAAATTGTACAAACTGAAACAAATTCTACATTGGGCAAACAGGTTGCAGCTTCCAACAAAGAGTTGTGGAACACACAAAATCACCCAAAGAATACACCAACTCAGCATTCTCCAATCACCTAAAAGAAACGGGACACAAATACACAGACATTTACCATAACCTAGAAATCTTACACATCAACATAAAAGAACCCCATCTCAACACGCGAGAACAATATTAAATTTTAAAACACATAAAAACACATAATACAAACATATTAAACGAACAAACCCAATAAAAATCACACATATTCTTTGATACTATCAAAAACCTGCCTTTAAAACCATCACCGCTTAACCTAACAATAACTCCAAGCAGAAAATTTAGACACTGATGAAGATCGCTACGGAGCGATCAAAAACATTCTGTCTCTGTAAGTTTTTACAAACTTACAAAATAAATTAAGGTTCGGATAGTCAAAAAACTAATGTAAAAGTGATTAATTCTTGTTCTGGTGTTCACTTTGATATTTTTATATCATCATCCTGCCTGTGCCTTGTAGTTTAAACAATGCACTAACCAAGAGCAAAATTCAAATGGACTGAAAATAGCATTGATTTTGCTAAATTTTATTCGATTTATTAAACTTATGGGTCTTTGAATCTTAGCTTTAGTACATCGTACAAGATATATTCCTAAATAATTCGTTACTTAGGCATTTGAAATTTCAACATCATACAATTATATTTCAGAGTTTATTTCAGACGTATTTTCCATTTTATATCATGTTATAATTTTAATACTGACTCAACCATAACATCTTACTTAACACTCCCCTTAAACTTCTGTAAAACAAATGAAATTAATTGTGCAGGCAATCGTAATTTTTTAAAATTACTTTGGTCTTATTAAATTTGCAGCACTTTCATAAATATATATCACTAACACATATATTAACTGAGTTTATATTAATAATATACAGTGGGTGTATTTGTGTGAGCGAGTGTAGGAGCGAGAGATAGATAGATAGATAGATAGATAGATAGATAGATAGAGAGAGAGAGAGAGAGAGAGAAAGATTGAAGAGTGCTGTTTCTCTTTGTCTAATGTTTTCTTTTTAAATATCGAAATCTTGTTGCTGTTAATGACGAGCTGGTTGTAAATTACTTATTACACTTTTGCTATTACTTGCGACCAGACTTTTTGTTAACTAAAGTTGTTAAATTGTTAACTTACACATGGAGGAAACGTTTTCGTCTTACGACTTCTTCAGCCTCCAATTTTCTTTTTCTATAAAATTAGATAGCTATTTCCTCTTTACCTTTCTCTGTGTTATGGATTTTAAAACATTATCCTCTCTTTGAATTCTACTTATAGGTCCTATGTATTTAAAGTGTATATTGTTAAAATACCAAGGGTTTGATGTAAGATATCTGTAACTGGTTCCTGGCATGCAAGCAAGGGTTAATACAGGTTGGGTTTACATGTCTTGATATTTTACACACAAAAATTGTGTTTTTCTTTTTAATGTATAAATTGTAATTTTGATGGATTACTCTTTAAAAATGTTTCTGAAATTCCAACAAAAACAACCCATAGTTAACTTGGTCTGAATTTCATTCCATGATTTAATGAGTTGGGCTATGTAAAGCTAAATATTTTTAACATGAATAATTGTTTAGCAAACACAAAGGATTTTAAATCTACTAACAAAATTATTTTAAAAAAACTAAACTGTTAATATTGAAGTAGTGTTTCATGAATTACTTGAGGTTTAAAGGTTTATTCAAATTTCCATAGGCATATAATTAAATATTCAATTAGTACACTCTCTCTCTCTTGGTGGGCCATTCTACATATTCATTAAAATACAAATAAGCGGTTTATTTTCCCCTGCAAACTTGAATTATAATTGGGGTACAAATTGATGTATCAAAATTGAGATATTAATTTCAACTAATTTATATTCATTCTTGATTTAATGTGGTCATTCTCGCCGTGAGAAAACAGGTGTTCAGACAAAATGATGAAAGGATGTTGTAGAACTGCCTCTAATTTTTGTTTTTCAGAGATCTTCAGAAACACATGATTATTTCTAAAACTTTTGTGATTTATTTTCTGAGTGACTATTACTTGTTAAATTAAATCTTGATAATTAATTACTACCTTTCTCCTTGTAATCAGTACTGGCAAAAAAATACACTTGTCAATGCAGAAAATCTTCAGGAATAAGGAAAAAATATTAAAACCTGGTGGTGACACCTCAAAAATTTTAAATTTTCATTTTAAGAAAAAAATACTTTTACTCCACAATACATACAAATTTTGTGTAAATAATGTTTTCTTTTTTACAATACTCTACGTTATACTTAGTTATATAAGCCGGGAATATTCCCAGTGGGAAGGGAATTTATAAATGGGAATATTTCCAGGAAACTTCTCGAAGGCTTTATAAGTTCCCAAAAGAAGGGAATTTATGGAATAAACTCATTTAAATGGGTTTATTTTGTCTTAAATCTGTTTTGGAACCTTAATTGGTTCTAAATGATCAATAATATAGCCAAATAATCAAAAATATTATAATATACCATTGCAAACTTTTATTTTACGGTGATAAAAATTTTGAGAGCGGACTCGGTTGATTATGAGACAGAGACCCAAAATCAATTTCATTATAAGCTCAAAAAACCTGATAATATAAGTTTTGAAGAATACTCAAGTTATGTAGCTAATTTATTCATCAAAAATATTATTAAAATTAATTATTTTTTATGGTTGAATTGGAATGTTTCAAACCATTTCTGTTTTTGCTAATAGTGAAGATATCAAACCTAACTTAAATAATCCAAATTATTAAAAATGTAAATATTTTGGATTTAAGGTTTAATTTAATAAGTTAAAATGGCCTATTATTCATTTGGGAGTATTTTGCACCACTTTATAATAAATATACAAGAATTTGTAATAATAATAAATACACAAAAACCTCTTAACCACAAACTTTCTTTAATTTACCCTAATGTACATTTCAGTTACAAAGTAACCATCCTCAGAGGGATAACATACAAAGACAGTCTTATAAATAGTAATTTGTAATAAGTTTAAAAATATGATCAATTTCTTTAATACTAGAAAACATGATAGTGATCCACCAAGCAATCATATGATATTCAATCACATTTAAAGGTGAATACAGCCAGTTTGCTGTTAAAATAAATAACAAGTATCAAAATTTTAAAATTTATGTGAAGGACTTAAGACTTAAATAATATTTATTTTTAATATAACTCTTTATAAATTAATTTATTGTTCATATTAATAGATTAGTTCTAAGGGATGTAAAAAACATATGTGTTTAAAATAAAATCATAAGTTCCTATAAATTCCCTGGAATTTATGAATTTTGCGGATATTCCCGGCAATATTTCCTGGAAATTTTCCCCCAAGTGTAGATTCCCAGGAATTTTACATCACTAGAGTTATACTACATTAGAATATAGCTACAAAGTATCCATTTAAAATATGTAAGTTTTAAAAAAAATAATGTTTATTAGTGTATGTGGGTTAATAGTTGAAAGTGTTGAATAAACACTAGGCTTCTTATTTTAAATAAATGAAACCCCTTAAATACCAAAACTTTTTATTTAAGTCCTATGTATATTTTGATTGTAAAGCAATCACCTTCAGAAGAAATTATTAGAATAACTGAACTATTATTATTACTACTTATTATTCTCGATGTAGTATTATTAATAGTTATTCTTCTAACTTCCTCTGAATGCTATGCAATTGAAATGTACATTAGGATTTAAATAATAAGTTTTTGGGGTTTACGATTTGAAGAATCGTCATCAGTTTTAATTTTTTATCGGTAGAAGACTTTCTGCGTCACTAGGTCTAATATTTATTGCCAATATTGATTGCATGTGGAAATGAAATAATTGCTTGTTTTTTTAAAAACTTTGTGTTAATGTAACTACAACATTGTTTAACAAATTTCGTACTGAAAAATTTAAGGAAAATATCTAAGACTCGAACATTTTAAATGTTCAGCCACTGAATAGTTTAAATATTTTCTTTAGAGACATTGATGGAGATTGTTTAGTGGTCAAATACATCGTCGCTGTGAATGTTTTAAATTAATGTAATTAAAATATTATGGTATAATCATAAATGTTTCACTGATCATAATGGTAAAACAAATCCTCAAGACAATTTATAGGTAAAATATAAGAAAAGATTTTATGCCTGTATTATAATTTATTTGTTATAAATTTGCTAAATTATGTTCCAACTAAAGATCAATAAATATTATGTCAAGGTTTTTCCGTTTGTCTACTGAAAACTCAGCATTTAAATCAGCAAAAAATAAGATTTTATAACAATGGCACTAAAAAAATCTTGATTTTTCCAAATTGTATTGAATATTCTAAAATAGTATCTGATCAGTTTTTTACCACTTTCCTTAACCTGAAATATGTGTTCCTACTCTTTGTTTTACATGAATAATTTCAAAAAATAAATAATAATACACAAATTAAACTCATATCGCTATAATAGTTAATAAATTTTAGTGTGAAGTGATATACTATGAAAGCCATAATAAACTTACAACAAAAATATTTGCAAAATTCACAATTACCACAAAAATAACTAATATTACAAGTTACTTTAAAATTAAATCCTTATTCACATTTCGATGACCATTCATCATCATCAGAGAGTTCTATTACAAGATTACACCAATTAAAAAATATTAGTTATTTTTATGGTATTGGGGTTTTTGCAAATATTTTTATTGTAATATATTGTACTACAGTGCTCTTAATATTGTATACATATTAAACTTATTTTGTTTAAAAATTCACAGTGTATCAAAAAAAATCAATGACAAACAATCTAATTTAAAAGTTTTATGTGATCTTTTGAAATTTAAAATTAAAACAACAAATAATTTTTTAAAAATCAACAAATGTCTATTTTATTTTAAAAATCTCCTTACACAAAAAACGTAAAGTTATCAGACACAAGTTAATAATGATTTGATTTTAAAAAAAATTGTGTTACCTACAGGGGATTTATTGTAAGATATAGAGCACAAAATGACCTTTGTTTATGTAGTAAGAATATTAAAACAACATTTAAATATTAAACATTTCTTTATGATTTTTAATTGCACAGAAAAATGTTTATTAATATGACAAATCAATTCTTTCACTGTATTTTGAATTCGACACACTACACAGTATATTAGCAGACCATTATAATCCTCCCACTCACTTTATTCGGCCTTTCTAAATACACAATTTAAATACAGCAAATTAATTTAAATTTACCTCATTGTTCTGAAAACTTTATCAAATCAATTTTATCAAAACGGTTTTTCACCCAGTCCACACTACAAAGACCAAACATGAAAAACTTGTTCTCAATTGTAAATGCAGAACCTACGCTTTCCTTTTGCACAACATTAGCTACAGACTTTCACTAAGATACTTTGCATAGGTTAGGTTAGTCCACTGTGGTGTTCTTTTGTCAGTGAAAAGATTTCTTCATTAAAACTATTCTAAGCAAAATAATTACCTTTCATTTTACTGTCAAGTCAGCCTGACAACTGGATATAAAAAATGCAGAACTGCAACTATTTCCTCTAGACAAATTGCTTTTAAATTATGAATTCAGTTTAATTATTTGAAACATGCAGGTTCTTTATGAAAGTTGGTGTGAACAACCTGCTTTTTCAAGAAAATGCTTTTCAGGCCTAAAAAACGTTTTGAATTATTTGGCATGTTTTGTCTACAAAGGTACATTTCTAGTAAATAAAAATCTTTTGATAAATGTTTCTTTAATTTATATTTCTGAGATATTACAAAATGCTATTAAAAATTTAGCAACATAAAAATTGTTTCCTTTTATTACTTTTTATAAAAGAAGTAAGTAATTGCAATGATAACATTATTAACTAACATAATTATCTACTACTAGGAACATAGCAAAATTTCTAGTACTATAACAGCATATTATTTAAACATTTCCTTCTTGTTTTAATTTTGCCCATTAATATTTAAATTAAAATTTAAGTTTACAATTATTTTTAAAACACGTCTAACAATTGTTGATGTTGGACATCTACAAATGTAACACATTTTTTTTATAAATTTTGTATAATATAACAACATAACAGAATAACAAACTCAAAAGTTTGCAGAGAACAGCTTGTCCGCAAGGAAGATAATTGTAATGAAAAACTTTTTTCTATAAAATAAAAAACAAAGAAACCATTTACTATATGTAAATGTTGTATAAAAACCCATGAGAATAGTATTTAAATTTCATGTCAGACTCACATAACTCATGTACTGAGTTATGAGGAGTGTCATATTTGTCAACCACAGATCGGAGATTAGTGAGAAAAACCACCGCTAGCAGCAAATCATAATTATTTTAAAAACTGTATGTACGAAATTACAAGTAATATAAAACAAATATAAAGTCAATTCCTACCTAAACCATCAAATACAAATTTTATTTTAGTTTCTTTTTATTTTATAATTACAATTTTATTAATATAAATAAATATATATATATATATATAACTCTTATATATATATATATATATATATATATATATATATATATATATATATATATATATATATATATCAGAGTAACAATAGTGAGTAGTAAAATGGAAAACAAATTTCCTTGCAATTTTCCCTTTTATGTATGGTGTTCGACTATTACTTTTGTTTATTAATATATATAACCTTTTTTGCAGCTTGCATTGTGTTCTAGTTTCTTTTCTCTTTTTATTGTCCATTTGGAAAGCATGGTTAGATACTGTTAAACCAGTTTATTTTTTTTTATTCTCTTCATTTATTTTTAATATTAGAGTATTATCGTAAATACGTAGACCCCACAAATTTTTATAATTTAATTATTGAATAAATATTTGAAAAAAAACTGTATTAACATTAATTGTCATCCACTATAAATAAACAAATGTATCTAAACTTGACTGGATGAATAGAATGTATTTTTAATGATAGAAAATTTGTTTAATGATAGATATATCAGGACAGTGTGGGCTAATAGAAGGAATTTTTAAAGAAGTGTAATTTTATAAAAAGGAATTAAATTTTTTTTGTTTATATTCATTTTTATCTGAAAAACCTGTGTCTGATAAGTTATACTTATTATTTACCATGCTTATAATAAGACTTTTGTAATATCACCCCAAGTAAAAACACTTTCATAAAAAATCAAAAGTGAAATGAAAACCTATTTTTGCTTTATGATAGAAGAGTATAAGGTTGGTATACACCGCTGATGAAACTGGATTCATTTGTACAAGAAACCTAAAAAAGTAAGAACTGATTCATCTCTGATAATTAAAAGCAAAATTAAATTATAACTAACCGAGCTCCGACAAGCATAGTATTCTCCTCCATCTGCAACAACCTGAAATGGTCTGTGTAGGATTCATTCCCAAAGAAACTGAAACCAGGTTCTTCATCTGAAACAAGAAGAAAACTATATTCTAACTGGTTACAAGATTTACTCTGAAATTTCAGACATTTACAGTGAGACATTTTTTTGCCTAACAAAGAAGGTAAATTATTTTATACCTGTTTGCATTTTGTTCAATGTTTGCTTGGTAAAAATTATATTTAGACTAAACTAAATTTCAACTCTAATATTTGTAGGAACAATTTGTACTTAGAAAAAGTACTTCTCTAAACAATCAGTAATACATAAAACAACATAGCAAACAACAAGGCAACATAAATTGCCCAAAGTTGATGGTACAAAACAAATAATATGTAGCATATTATAAAAGCAGCCTGTCATGTTTGATATTTTGTTTACTTCTTCTAACATGTAGCGAGCGGATGTGATGATATTATGATATTACTGTTTAAAAGATGAGTTTTATGAATCAAAATTCACAGCACAATTAATGCAGTAATAGTGAAACATGTACTTAATAATAAAAAAAATATTTGAAACCTTAATTTATTAGGCTACCATGTACCAAATATTAAAGTAAATTCATTATATCTGAAATAATTTTGATATAAAGAAATATTTGTAAAAGTTGTTTTATTATTATTTCAAATGTTATGAGCAATGAACTTTAACTTTATGGCTGAAAATAATAAAGGCCTTGTGGAAGAAATAACTGAATTGCTGTGGAATACAAATTTTCATATTCTGTTATATTTTTAAGATTCCAGCACTCTCAAACTATATGTAGTAATTTTACAAATAATGGAGACAAAAAATTTTTAAATAATAGCCAAAGAAATAAAAATATGCATGTATTACACCTGAACACTTCTATCTTTAATTAAGATATAACTTACAAAGTTATCAACATTAGACAGCCATAAATTTGAAATGTCAAGGTAATTTAAACAAAGGATAAATAAGTAACTGTTATCCATACCAATGTGGATTGCCTTGTAAATGACTTGTTTTTAAAAGTTATTTAAAATGTATTCAGAATTCTAATACTATTTCTGAATATAAAATTTATTTCAACCTTGCAGCATTTGGACAGAAAGTTATTAATTGAGAACTCTTGCAGGAGTTTTTCTTACATAATGATTTCTTTTAAAAATAACTATATGTTGAACTATAATGCATTTTTAAAACACTTTCATTTATTTATGTGAGAGAGATCCAATACTACTACTGTGAGACAGATGATATATGTAGGTCTATCTGTTTGATAAAAATTTTCTTTCACATTATAAACATTTACAACTGAAGAATATTCATCTATATTGATTTTTATATTTTTCTCAAAATAACTTTAAGGAAATATTGCAACCAGAATTTTTGTGATATTCTTCTTCCATTCAAGTAGCCTAGTGTTGATAAATGAGTGCAGTTCAGTGGGAAAGCTTTATAAGGTCAATAACCTATTTTAAAAAAAAATACTCTGTATTAAATTATTTAAAAGTTTAATTTGGATATTATTTAATAATTAATGCTTTTAAAAGTAAAAATCGTGAAAAAAAATAAGGTAAGTTGATTTCATTTTAACAATGTCAACCAACGTCTTTTGATTTATAAAAATTAATAATTTTACATTTTGATAGTATTATTTGATCCAAAAATTTTAAAAACCATTCACAAGAACACTGGCTTGTGAATGCTCATATTAAAAATTGTATGAAAATTATCACAAAGACTCACATATGACTTTTACTTCCACTTCACTACTACAATCACCTCTGTAACTAACAAACCTAAAATAAATATTGCGAAAGAATACCAACCTGAACTTATGATCTCAAATAGAAACTAGACAGTCCTCTAGCTGCGTTTAAAATGTAATGTAATGTTTGCTTTTACACTATATTCTTTACACTATATTTTTTGGTGCTGGGCTAATTGGTTTACAATCTGCATCTTTTTGTATTCTTTTTGTATTTATAGGAAATATTATAAAAATCTTTAAAATTTTGCACAGAAAAAAATTGGAAATATTTTTTAATTAGTGTTGAACAAAGATATATAGTGTTGCTAAACATAGCAGAGCACTGAATTATTTATATCAAAGAAAAAGTGTACACCGAACATAACCTACAAATAAACAAACATAAAAGTGAATGGGTTTAATTGAATCAAGTGAAGTTGAATGTGCCCCAGCCTAACTTTCGCTCGCCAGAGCATTTATGAATACTTGACATATGTAGGGCATTGCTCCAGTGAGGGGAGACCCAATTAATCAAGAATACAGAGCGTTTATCCTTTGTACAAGACATTGTCAGGCTGCCTTTCTTGTGTGCTTGTTTCTCTTGGTCAAATGGACACCAGACAAATACAGAGTAAAAGCCTATCTGAATTAAAACTACTGGTTAATGTTGTTAGGTGTATCTTTGCTAATACGAATAAAACCATTTTGATGTCTTTCAGGAACACTTGATAAAACATTTAAATTATACATATTTAAAGCTTTAGTTTTGGAAAAATATGTAGTAAGTGCTACTATAGGCAACAAATAATAAGTATTTGCAATTTAACTAACATGGTAACAATAATTTTGATTCAGATAGAAGCATTCTTGTAGTTGGATTTCACTATTTTTAACATTAACAATTAACTCATAAAAATTTAAGAATTTTGAACAGATTATTGGAATTGTGAATAAATATATAGATGGTGCACATGGAAATAAATAAAATTTTATTTCAAAGATTTTAACAATTATGAAAAATCAAAGAGAATAAATCTACAATTTTGGTATCACTTGGTAAAAAAAACAACTACTATTGACAAGGCTCAATTGTCCCTGACTCACAGCATTGAACAATGTACTGACTTAGTGTGAAACACTTCTACTGAAGAATATCCGTAAGTAGTGGTTTTTTGCCAAGTGATATCAAAAGTGTAATTTTTAAGAAAAACTTCAAGATGTACAACACAAAAACTGCTAGGATAAATCTTTTAAAACGTTTTTTACTTTTTATTATGTAAACCGTTAATTACAGTCTTATTTTTTTAGAACATGTGGAAACAAGGGAAAACCTTGCAACTTTTAGAATTCTTCCAAACAAAAACACAAATATATTTGATAATCAATGCATTTATAAGTTTAATGAGCATAAACGAATGTTACTAATGAGTAAACATTATTAGTTCTTTCAAACAACAGCTAGTAGAAATAAAAATCAAGGTTAGTCTTTTAACTACAAGGCTAGCTCAAGGAGAGAACAATAGCAGTCTCTGTTCCTCTAATTTAAACAGGAACATAAATAAAAACCAGTCCCCTCTTGATCTCCTAAACAGTACAATTAAGTTGATTCCTCTTGAGATTAGGTAACTGGAAGTCTTATTACTATGCAGTCCTAGTCAAAGGAGGTATTGCATCAGATACTTTATATATTCAACTTCAAAGCTATACAAATTGATAATTAGCTTGGAGTTGTTCAACTAAACTTCCAAACATTTATTATTTATAAGAGGTAATTTTATTTACTGTCTGTGTAGTGATATTAATCTATGTGTCTTAGACTAACTGGGGCAAATAGATATCCAAATTAAATTACTGAGAAGTGTATTTTTTTTTAAAAAAAACAGCATTAAAGTACACTTTTAACACAAGTGTACGTTTTTTATTATCTAAATTCTAACATTATAAAAATAAACAAAAAAAATTAATAAAAAAACCCAATCCCAACATTTTAGGGACAGTAAAATTTAGAGTTCGAGCAGATTAAATTTTAATTTTTACAAAATTGAAATATAAGTAATCAAAATACAGTAATTCTAAAATCTGTTTTAGGATCCTGTGTTTAGAAAAAAAAACAGAAAATAATTCATCTTGGGCATGAAACTGCATTAATATATATACAACATATTTTAAATTCATTTTAATGAAAATAAAAATTCAATATAGTTGGTACTGTATAGTAGAAATTTTTTTTTATAACCCTTGGACAATAAATTTTCCAGGCTTCACTAATACTGTGAAGATATCATGGAGACTACTTTATAGGGAAAAAAGTACTCAATAATATATTTTAATTTTTTTTCATTTTAAAAATAATTTGACTTTACCCTATAAATTCATATTTCCTAGAAAATCTCTTTTAATGCAATCTAACCTCAAAGTATCACATCCCTGAGTTCTCTTATAGAACAGCCAGCTATTAAAGTTTAATTTTATTATCTTGCCAGCTGATATGAAATGGTTTTCTGCTAGTATTAGAGATTGAATGTGTAGTGAATTTACATTATATTTGCTACTAAATTTGTATAAAATTTTGAGTTGTTTTCGTATTATTAGGACACAGACTCAATATATTCTATTGGTAATGTCAACCGGAGGCTAGAAATATAATGAATTTACAAAAATTAGGTGGTAACTTTGGTCGTAAACTAGTGCTATCTAGAATGACAATTATTCTAAAATTGGATTATAAAGTTAAAGTTTGCTCAGGCATGAATTGTCCATTTAAACGTTTAATTACAATAATTTAATTTCCACAAAAAGGCAACCAACAATAAAGGCTATAACTTGGGCAGGATGTGGGAGAATTACTGGGGTGTGAATAGCAAGCAGGGCATCTATTACATTGCATTACAATGACCAGCTAGTATGCAACAAACTGCTAACTTGGGAACAATTTGTGAAGCTATTGTTCAGATCAAAACATGATTCAGCTGGAGTGTTGTAAGATGTAGCTTCATTTAGAAGCTTAAACGAACCAACTATTATAAAAATATTAAAAATTATATTTTATTTCAATAATTGTGGACATTCTCTTTTGAATAGTTGTTTGTCTAAAACAATATTCCATTAAAAATTAAGGCTTTGAAATTAATTAATCACTTAAACAATAGTTTATGACTATCCGAACTTTATATTTAGTAAATTTTTTTAAAACTTACTGAGACAGAACGTTTTCGATCGCTATGTGCCGATCTTCATCAGTGTCTTATTTAAAATTAAGTTAAAATAAGTTTAAACAAAATTACTCCAAAGAAATCACTCATTTAGTTTACTAATGTGAATATATACCATCAACAACACACACACACTTGTGCACATGCGCATGCACACACGCACGCATGCATACTCACACACACACACACACACATAACCTTTGTACAAGCGAAACATTTCTAAAGGATATTTTGTTTTAAAAATTGGTGGATACTCACTCTGGAAGAGAACAGGTCTACCTGGCAAAGTAATAATTCCCACTCCAGCCGTGACTTTGAGTACGAGAAGAAATCTGTGTACCTACATGAATCCTGTTTACCTTAATAACATCAATCTTCCTCATCCCTAAGCTTGAAATTATAATAGTTTTTTCGTTGTTCACATTAAAACACGAAATAACCTCTAAGAAAGACAGACAGGTAGAAATACCAAAGGCGAGAGAGGGGCAGAGAGATGTAAACAGGCATAAAGGCAAAAAGAAAGAGAGTGAGAGACAGACTGCCAGAAAGGTAAAGAGACAGATAGATAGATAATTAGGGATACAGAAACTCACAAAGAAAGAGATAAGCTCAAACAGTGACACAATTATATATAATTCTGTGCAATCAATCTTGTCACTTCCATTGTATATAAGGTCCATGTATGTTAAAATACATATCTTAATTTTGTGTTACATTTAACTGATATTATTTGTTTATATGTAACTATTTCAAAAGTCTTACCTCGGTGATATGTATGACAAAGGTTTGTCTTTTTGAAGAACACTGAGATGATGCATGCCTTCCTGTTCTCAAGTTTAAAAGACGCAAGACCCTATTACTAGATTACTTGATTCCATTATTCAAATCGAGCTACTAGTTCCAATGCTAAAACACTTGAATATATATTGATATGTCACACTTGCCTATAGCAGCACTTAATTGCTTTTGTTACTACCATTTTGGGAGATGTATCCCTCAGTTAATCATGTAATTCAGTTACAGTCGTAGTTGAAATGGAATACATCTTCCAAAACAGTTGTCATTAAACAAAAAGTAAGTGCTACTGTAAACAACTGTAACATATAAACATATGTTCAAGTGTTTTAATGACTAATACTATGTTATAATATCTTTAACTACTCACCGTAATAAAATACTATTCTAGGTGGAATGTTCTGAAGCCAGGAATAAACTTGATGGCTGCACAGGACAAACAGCCAGGTGCAATAGCAGGCCAGCAGCCAGGGAGACATTTCACTTACACACACCTTACGCTGAGCATCATCTGCAACAAACCACAAAATACTTAGTATCGTTTATTCTCAGTCATTGTCTTCTCGGTGGGTTTTTTAGTTTGTTGTTGTTCTTGGATAATACAAACACAAAAATGCTTAAGAAATATATATGTACACTCAATTTGTTTTAGAATAAGATGCTATTACTAATGTTCATTTTGACTGCGCCATAGTTATTGATTGCTGTAAAAACAATATTTGTACAACTTTTTTAATCAGGTATCCGTTCACAATTGATCGCAACATTTACAATATTGTATACAGCTCTGGATTTATTATAAGGCCAACTATGATCTGATCTAGGAGCGCATAATACTTGTTCATTGAAGTTGCGCAATATTCAGTAAGGATAAATACAGTGGCGAACCGCTTGACACATCTATGAAAGACTTCTGCTACGTTCAGTGGACTCGGCTGTCTGTAAGGTGCGTCTACTGGCTGTTGCTAGGTCGAGCAGGAGCGCAAGCATACATATATACGAAAATAAGATACCGAAATTATTTTCCAGGTGATGATATTAAGCCTA
This sequence comes from Prosapia bicincta, assembly GCA_036971475.1. NCBI lineage: Eukaryota > Metazoa > Arthropoda > Insecta > Hemiptera > Cercopidae > Prosapia > Prosapia bicincta. Next base: position 321,911,307 of record JBAIZL010000001.1, read on the forward strand.
TGATCACTAATTAATATTCATACATTATTATTATTATTATTATTATAAGTTATCATAAATATTATTTACTTGAGGAAAATTACTGGGTCGACCAGTTCGTATTGATAGTATGGAAAACGGCTACTAAAATTCTGGACCTTGAGGTGTGGAAGCTTTAAATCAGGCGCTGAATTTATACTGAGCACGCATTACCGATTGTTACGTTTGTAACATTTGCAGTAACTGTTCTTTTTCAATTTAAATGGTAACAAAACCGAATTCATGAACAACCCTTTACAAATGTTCATACCAGTTACGGTAATGGAAACTGTACATCCTGAATTCATGATCAACCATTTACAAATGTTCATACCAAATTACGGTAATGGAAATTGTGCATCTTGAATTCAACTGTTTACAATTACAGTAATGGCAACAGGACATCCTGAAATCATGAACAACTGTTTATAAATGTTCATACCAATTACGGTAATGGAAACTGTACATCCTGAATTCATGAACAACCGTTTACAAGTGTTCATACCAATTACGGTAATGGAAACTGTACATCCTGAAATCATGAACAACCATTTACAAATGTTTATACCAATTACGGTAATGGAAACTGTACATCCTGAAATCATGAACAACCATTTACAAATGTTTATACCAATTACGGTAATGGAAACTGTACATCCTGAAATCATGAACAACCATTTACAAATGTTTATACCAATTACGGTAATGGAAACTGTACATCCTCAAATCATGAACAACCATTTACAAATGTTTATACCAATTACGGTAATGGAAACTGTACATCCTGATTTCATGAACAACCATTTACAAATGTTGATACCAATTACTGTAATGGCAACTGGACATCCTGAAAAGATGTATAATTGTTTGTAAATATTCATAACACCTACTGTAATTAATGTAAACTGTAAATCTTGTACCATATTATAATCTGTGTACAACTATTTATACATAAATTTGCATTACATTTACAGCAATATGTACTGTATTGTATTCAAAATGTTATACCTTATTGAATCTGTGAATATCTGTATACAAATGTCATACATTTATAGTAATTGAAACGTCCTATTTAATTGTGGTTCAAATTGTTTACAAATTTATATAATATATAAAGATTAACCTACTGAATCAATAGGAATTTGTTAAAACAAATGTTTGTAAATTTATTTCTGTGCGTGCTTTCCGTCATTTTGAAAGAAGCAATCTTCGTTTTGATTCAGTAGATGTTCCGGAAAAACAATACATTCCGTTGTATTGCGCAGAGCAACGGGCCATTACATCGCCCTTGAAACAAAACAAACGTATAAATCCCAGTTTTACATAATTTTGATCAACCGCAGTGCAGTAATAAAATCGAAGTCTGGAAATATCTCTCTCAGTATGCAAAGTTTTCCTTCCTCATTTAGGTGGGGCCAGTTTCGAGGTTAGTCGTCGGTCTATTTTGACCTCTAATTTAGAACTACTTGTTTATCAAGTTCTCCGGCTTTGATTATACCAGGCGAACCAATCGACATATTTTTAGCGGCTCTGTATATCAATTACGCCCAAGGAGAGCGGAGAATAAAACCGCAGTCGGTAACGAAATAATCAAATGTTCTTTCATAAATTCTTTCTTTCAAAATAGCGTCTATTTATATCTTAAAAAACCAATAACTGCCAATCTAATACCAGTAGATGCCAACCTTACCAATTGTGTATATTTGAATATATTATTTTAGCGTTTTATATATAGGCTACGATTAAATTGTTACAAAATAAAAGGCAATATTTGGAAAAAAAATATTTTATTTATTGGTTCGTATTTGTTGAACTAACATTTAATTTTAAAAATGTAACAGAAAAAATGTCTCCGAAATCAGGGTTTATTTATTTGGCCCTTTTAAAAACAATTTATTTTACTTCTACAAATATACTAACAAACGTAAGAGTCTACGAATGTTTATAATGAAAATTTTTAATGAATGTGAAAAACATTTGCATCAGTTTTGCGTAACTGATTAACACTGTATGACCCAGATGAAGAGTAGATCCACTCTAAGGGAGCGACCTTTCACAAATCCCATGCCGCAATATATCTGTCTCACTCTGCACTAACAAGGGAGCATATTCCTACCTATATCTCTTCAGGTGACCTTATATAATATGACCTTATATAATATACTTGCGTACACTTGTGCGTGCGGATGTAAACACTGTTACGTAAATATTCATGAAATTATAAAACCTACTGTCATATTTTTGTATTTTTAAGACGATCAATATGACAATTATCGCCTAAGGATGGAAAGGGTTTGTGAATATAGGTCGGATTAAGGTAAGCACATAAAACCTCCAGGTGCAGAAAATAGAGGATATGACGGTGATCACATGCAAAGTTATAGTAGAATCATTAGGTGAAAAATCGCTTTGTTGTAATCGTATTGGGCAATCCAGCACGCAGACGCCAGCATATGGCAACCCCAGTAAACAGCCAGGCTAGTATCTCGTTGTGGAAACTTCCACCTGGTTCTCCATTCCAAAAGAAAATCCTCTTCCCAGAACGTGCAAAGCGGTATTTCACAATGTGATTCTACTGTACTTACCTGAAGACCTACTCTATCGGGGCCGTAAAGAGGTGTCTACCCAGTTCCCACAGCTTTATTGACGTTTATGAACGTTTTGGTTGATGGACGTTGATTACACATCTTAACTATGTGTCTTCTTTAGGTAACTACTAGTGTTAGGGAAATTTAGTGACTTCGGATAATCTCAGATTTCTCTGTACTAGACGAGATTTATCCTTAAAAATACAGTTCACCAAATCTTTCCCAACAATACAGTGTGTGCTTTTTGTGTTGAAAATTTTTTTTAAACCGTTCTAAAACAAGTTCTACAAATTAAGTAATAAAAGATTCATATGGCTATGCCACACACAGTTCAGTACACGACAATAATGGTCTTACAAAAATATTAACGTATGATATACGCACAAGTTTGCAAATTGGAAAGTGTAACGATTCAAAACGGGTTGAGTGAGTTAATAAAGCCCACGTCGTTGCAACTAGTTATGCCCGTTTTAAAAATGCAATCCGAGAATTTCACTGTAGTAACAGTACTTTCTAATCTGTGCTCTTGTGATTTATTGATAAAAAGAGTCTGAAGAGAAACCCAATCAGTTTGTATCAATAATCACCTCTTGACGGTCGCTTCTTCTCATTGCGTAACGAGATGTTAGGCCTGGGGTAAAGCCGCAATCCTTCTGTACAATTGCAATGACATCATGTACAAAACCTGTTTCTATTTTTACGGTCGCCTCTGAATGTTTTATATAACAATGGCGTTGTTCATACGAGCCGGATAACATTAATGGCAATTAATTAAAGTAAAGATAATATATGAATCTGTGTCCGCTGCATGTGTACTTTCACTTTGAGTGTTGTAGAAGGCAGTAAAGAGACAACGGGAAGTGAAGATGAGCGACTTCACGATGCCGTCGTGCCTGTCGAGAATCTGTTCTCAAACATAAATCTAAAAGTATTTTGTTCTGTACAGAAGACAAAGTTTCCATTTTAAGCTCGTTTAAGTGAATTCGTTAAATGAGTGGTAAAATTTAGAAAAACTACCATCAGACGTTGAAGGTGTATACAGGTAGGAAATAATTCATTAACAGTGGAGGCATAAAACTTCCTTCTTTTGGATGTAGGGAATTAGCGTATCTCATAACTGAGAGAATTTACTCGTACAGTAATATATTCTTACTCAAATATACGACAATTTGATTTACTTGTCAAAGAATGTAATTGAAACTACAAAAAAATATTTATTTAAAGTTGGATATTGTGATCAGGGTTACTGTGAATTTGGATATTGTCCCAATTTAGGCTTAGGGTTGTTAACGAACCGTAAAATTTAGAGTTCTATCATCTGTTGAGGGTGTAAAGGGAATAGAAAATAAATGATTAACGGGTAGAGACATAAAGTTCTATTGTTTGATATGTAGGGAAGAATCATTGTTCCTTATCCGGAAAATGTATTAGGAGTACATTCTTTCTCAATGCTACGACAATTTTATTCTTGAATTTTATAGTCCATTACGTTCGGTTGAATCTTATTAATCATTTACAGAAGACACTGATGAAGATCGGCACATAGCGATCGAAAACGTTCTGTCTCAGTAAGTTTTAACAAATTTACTAAATTCAAAGTTCGGATGGTCATAAACTATTGTTTAAGTGACTAATAATTTTATTCTCTTGTATATAACAAAATGTAATTTGAACTACACGAAATGATTTACTTACAGCCGAGTACTGTCTTTTAGGTCACTGTGGATTTGAGAAATATACAAACTAGCAAGTTCATTTGGGGTGGATAGGATATAAAATGAAAAAATTGAAAAGGATATCAACTTTGCAATGCACAATTATCAGTGTTGGGAAAATGGTACTGATTATTTTATGAGTTTTAAGTTTTCGTTTAAGAGTACCAACCAAGACAGACCACATACTCTCCAGGGTTGATAAACAAACAGATGTCTGAGGGATCAACCCTTATTCTATTTACGATGAAGTGGAGCCCTAAATAATGGACACAACCCGTCGCGATCCTAAAATAATAGGCAGTGAAATTTCATGATCGAACGCCGTAGCCCAAACAAACCTTTCAGCTTCCATCAACATTATAAATTAGCATTAAGCCCAATACTACATACAGTACAAAGATAATAAAATAATAACTCATCTACAAAGTTTTATACATTAATCCTCTATTTACAATGTAATCAGAATGTTTTCTTTAACTTGCTTTTTGTATTCCTCGTTTGCCTCTAGGTTCACCAACATACCCTTTCAACATGTTTTACAAATCTCTCTCTCTCTCTTATCTCTCCCTCTCTCTGAAAAAAAAATATATATAAACACGCACGCGCACACACACACACACACACACACACACACACACACACACACACGATACAACACACACACACACGCGCGCGCGCGCGTGATGTTTATGCATGGCGTCACTTACTTTCCACCTATAAAATTCTCACTCAAGCTATACGACGCGACGGTTAGGCTTTTAAAATTTTAAAAAGAAAAATTATAAACATTGTAAGATTTTTTGTTATAAAATTTATATTTCAGTCTCTAAGTAAATAATTTAGTATTTCATATTCCGTTTACGATTATTTAGACTTTTTATTAATACTTATATAATAAAAAGCAAAGAGCGTCTATAAAACACTGAAGCCATAAGAGAATTAATGTGCTCTAAAAGAAAATTCATATTTATTTTTTGTAACCCATTTGAAAAACTTTAAACATTACACCATTTTATTGTACATTAAAAATAAAATTACTTTTTAAAATTTGATTCTATTAGAATAGTAACGTCAAATAGATACTAATATTACTAAAAGGTTCAAAACAAAATTTGTTAGACTTTTTGTAAAACTATTTTCAAGAATGGGAAAAAGAAACTGAAACTAAATTTTTTTGAACAAATTACGCCAAACCTCTACTACTCAAAGATTTGCAACGCTTCCTCGATGAATCTCTCCCTTATGACTATGTCCCATACCTTATGAGTAGTTTCTGTTTGACAATGGTCAAGCTACTGAACTGAATGAAGGAGAATGTTTCTGATCCAACATTTATTTCTCCGGCAAGTGGGTAGAATCAGGCCAGCATTTTTAATGGCGGCTAACGTATCACGCATACTAATAGACGCACTGGGTGTGGTATAACCGTAATGCTACAGTAACTGTAATACTAGCTGACTAGCTGCCGTAACAAGTAGTAACATCGTGCAGGTTGTAAATCGATGTCTTTTCTCAATCAATTTCTTAACGTAATCTTTAGCCATGTTAGTCTTTAAAAACGAAAAAGCGTTAGAAATGTTCAACTGTATAACACGTAGTTGAGTTAGGTTAGGTTTTAAAATAGCATCCTACTTGAATGGTCAGGTTAGGATAAAATAACATGAACTTGTATGAGTAGGTTAGGTTATAGTAAGATGTATTTCTGTTATTGTGTTGGGATAAAGCAATGTACCTGAATTACGTAAGGTTAAAATAACATGTAATTTAATGATTAGGTTAGGTTAATACACCACATATTTGAATTACTGGGTGAGGTTAAATTAACATGCACTTACGTGGTTAGGTTAGGTTAAAATATGAACTTGAATTATTACACTTGAACTTAATACAATTAATCAAAAACAACAATATAGTATAAGATATATCACAAGACAAGACATAATCAATAAATAAAATTTAAACAATTATCCAGGTAGATCACTTATGATTACTTCGATGATCATGCCATCATCAGAGAGTATAGCTACAAAGAATATATCCAAACCAGCTAATTGTGTTTCGTAACCATTGGTTACTTATATAATTTTGTTAATTTAATTATTGATTTTTTCTTTTTCTATGGTATTAAGTGTTTGATTAAATTGTAATAGATCCTCTGTGCTCATTGATTTGTATTGGATTATTAAGATAGGTTAAAATAACATGTACTTGTATGACTAGTAGATGAAAATAAAATATACCTGAATGGTTATGTTATATTGGATAAAATCTGCTTAAATGATTAGGTTAGATTAAAATAGAATATATTTGAATGGCTAAGTTAAAATAATATGTAGGTGAGCGCTAAGGTTAGTTTTAATAATATCATATACCTAAATTATTTAGGTGAGATTGGTTTAAATTGACTTGTTTTTGCTTGAATGGTTAAGTAAAAGTTAAAATAACATCTGTTTTGAATAAGTTAGGTTAAGTTAAAATAATATCTACTTAAATGATTAGGCTAGTTTAAAAAGTCTTGTACTTGAATTATTATATTAGTTTACATTAACATCCCTATACCTGAACGATTAAATTACTTGATTATGTTACGTTAGTCAACACAATATCGGATAAATAAATTTTATACCTTCCAGAATTGACCAGCTAAATTATTTAACATTTTCCTCGAATTACTGTTAGAATATAATTTAGTCGTCAAGCAGATACACTGTTGTACATACTAATGTTATTTAACAATTTATTCATGTTCATGAATGTCTAATTAAGTTAAAATAATATGCATTTGAATGGTTAGGCCGTGTTTTACAACTGTTGAAAAAAACGGGCCTACCATCTACCTCGTACTTATAGCTATATGAAAAAATGCTTTGTCCTACAAAGGGGATTCTTAAAACAATGTTTTCCAAATGAATTGTTTTAGTAAGTATATTGCTACTGACCGGAAGAAGTAGAGGATGGCGCACATAAAGGAAGATGACGCTAGCCAAGATGAAAGAAGATCTGGTGACTTTACCAGCTTGTATACCTCATATGAGACATAGCAAGAGACTTGAGAATCATTCGAGGGTAGTTCTCAGACTAGTGGAGGTGAAGGGTCAGCCAACTGTCCTTCTCTCGTACTCCCCTTTAGGCACAAGGTTGTGGCAGCACAATAAATATGGCAGCAAGGTTTGACACACAATGAGTCAGCGGCTCCCCCACTAGTCTAAATGCCATGTAGGCAACTGGGCATCGGCTGGCCAGGTCTCTTGCTATATCTCGCGACTTACATACAAGATCTTTTATCGGAGACATATGGATCCCCAGCAAAGTCACTTAAAATATTTTCCATAATATCTCAGGAGCTACGGAATCCATTCAAATGCTTTCAGTTTTTCTTTCGGAGTGAAAATTTTTTAAAGGATATCTGACACTTTTTGGGATAAAGAAAAAGCATTTTTCTGCGCCATATGAACACATTTTACGAAAACTAACTGATTGTACGAAAGATTTGCGAAAACATCTCCGGTTGAAGCTAACAGTGGTTTTCGTTTTTATTTAGAGGTTATTTGGAGTCTATGTTTAAAAAATTATTAAATGTAATTTCCTGTATAATGTATTCAGAAATATCGTTATATTTAATAGTTTATGTGATAACGTATGATTCCATGCAGCAACTGTTTTTGTTATTCGTAAATTATATTACTTCCTGTATTTCACATTATTAATTACCTTTAATAGTTAAATGTAATTCATTTGTATTTATTCCTTAGTAAAAATATCAATTTGCATTCGAATAAATCTTATTACAATGAATACAATATACTTATGATAACGAATACCGTATTTTTCCATGTTTGAACCCAAAACCTCTTTAGGCTCGTCTAACACTTCTTAAGCAAGTTCAAATTAATTCCTTAAATAATTTTTGTTAATCAATAAATATTTTGATATTTCTAAAAACCTATTGACTACATTTTTTTAACAAGTTTTCACTTTTGTAGGCCAGTTCCACAGTTGTCCATTTTTTTTTCAAGTGATAAATACAGGCCCTTATCTATAAATACTACCTCATGTTATCCTCAATTTAATATTGTATTACAAAATTGAATCGTAAATTACGGGGCTTGTAAATTATAATAAATAAACCTGTTATATTGTACCTCTATTTACGTCGGTTAATTCGGGAAATATAATAAAGTAAATATTACAATAAACAAATATTAATTAAATTACATCAAAATATAATCAAACTGGCAACCACAACACGAAACAAAAAAATATTAAAAAATTAAAAATTTATAAATAAATAAAATAAAACAATAATAATAATAATAATAATAACAATTTTATTCCTCAAAATCCCTTTACTTAAGAACACTACTACAAATTTAGTTAGATGGTACTAGCTGATCGAAAATGAAAGTGATACACCACTCATCTTCATTCAGTAAATATTCTACAAATATCCCAAGAACGCGCGACGATTATGGCGGGTCGAAAGAAGATAAGGTAATTGATAAAGCTTACACGAGTCATGAAGAGAGAATGGAAGTTGCATTTATGAAAGGAGAACTTGCTGGAAAGTTCCTTTCATTGGACACAAAACTATAACTGAATGAATTGAACACGCCACTAATATAAACCAGGAAGAGACAAAGAACAGCTTAGCCTATTTATAAAACAAACATTTTTCATTTCATCAGCAAACGTACAACAACGGTTGCATTGTGGAGAAACTAAAGTTCCAAACGTCTGGCTAAATACAATAACTTTCTTTATCCGCTTCGTACACAGAATGTAAAATGCCATCGGTGTTAGCAACGAGAACGGCCAACAGCGAGCAAGGAAGACAGAGAATCGCAAGACGGTGTAACGTAACCTAACCGTTCTTTGTGCAACCACGTGATTACGGTTGCATAACGGCTTGCCCATGTGTTACATTCTACCGCACTCTCTATTTCTAAACAGAACGGGTCGCGGAAACTATAAGAAAATCCAGAGCATTGTGTCAAGCAGATTAACAATTGTGCGAGGTAACTGCAACCAGCCGGTAATGAATTTAAAGCGTTAATAAATATTAATTTTAAAACTTCACTTCAAGTATGTGCGTTTATTTAGAGTATTTAATAAAATAATTCGATTCAAGTACTGTTACAGTAGAACAACGGTAATGTGCTACCAAAATTTTTTATTGCGGTTTTTAGTGTTTTAATTCGTTTTATGTTCAAGTTAAACTACAAGAGACAATCGACATTAAGAGACGAACTGACGTAAAAAAACGTATTTTTAGAAAAATGGCATTTATATTACTTCTCAACATAATTCTTGCCTTTAATATACTTGTCTCGATTAAAAGTGTTTCTTATACTTGATGCAAAGATGTCTGTCGTGTTGTTTGAGCAACTTTTCCTAACATTCTTATTTGTCTCAACAGTATAAAAGTTTGTTTCTTATACTTAATGCAAAGATGTCTGTCGTGTTGTTTGAGCAACTTTTCCTAACATTCTTATTTGTCTCAACAGTATAAAAGTTTGTTTCTTATACTTGATGCAAAGATATCTGTCGTGTTGTTTGAGCAACTTTTCCTAACATTCTTATTTGTCTCAACAGTATAAAAGTTTGTTTCTTATACTTGATGCAAAGATGACTGTCGTGTTGTTCACAGATTCATCTCGATGTGCCTGATCATATTCCCAAGATATGCCTCTTTGAGCAGACTAAAGAAATAAAAATCACGTGTAGCCAAATCCGGTTACGGCACTTCCAACTCATCTTTTAGATGGTTTCTTGGATCAGCTGGGCGATGTAGGAGCGAGCAATGTCGTGTAGCAAAATCACGCCTTTCCTTTGCGACCTGCCTATTTTTTTTTAACATTTAAAAATGTCCAACGTTGTAGTATAGTTATTCTAACAGGAACGGCGCATGCTAACTTGGTCGTTATTCCAACAGGAATGGCGCATGCTAACTGGTCGTTATTCCAACAGTAAGGGCGCATGCTAACTGGTCACATGATCCACTTCGCAATCAAGTTTACTGATGTACTAGAATCCGTAAATATATAGATTGTAATAACAGTCACACGGCTCAAAGTGAAAACTGTCGGTGTAGACATGACGTCAGAGAGGCACGGGTTGGACTCTAGCAGGGACAATTATTTGCACTTTGGTCGTATTATGAAAGTTTGGAGGACCCATCTCTCTCCTTCCCCAACGCTCTGCTATTTCGTGCTGTCACTGACTATTGACCGGTAACTCGGGTTTTAGCATCTTAGCTTGCTAGTTTCTGATTATAGCTTAGGTGTATTGTGTTTCATGCACTATGATTCACACTTAACTACTGCGCGTGCGTACTGCCAAGATTCAGGGCTTCCAGCGTACTCCGGTATGGATGCCCAAATTCAATAGTAGGCCTACAACTTTCACTCTAGAAGAAAATAATTCTTGTACATCTTACAAATAACAAATTTATTGTAAATAAGTAATTCTTTACTGAAAAAAAACCGTTTATATTATTGTTATTTTAGTAGCGTCGAATTGATAGTTTAAGCCACAGAACTGGTCAACAATTTTACATATGATATATAAGAATACATACAGCTGAAAAATTCCGAATGTGACAATCTAAAGACGTTAATTGTAATAACCAAAACAACAATAATAAAAATAGTAAATAGTTTGTTAAATTATTAAAAATAAACACGCACAAATAAATTTACTGTAGTGGAGAGATCCCAGAAAGTAGCCTACGAGAGTCTTGAATTATAAGGTAAAAGATATTAATTTGGATACAAATTTAATATTTTTCTACAAAAATTTCAGTCCCTCAAGAACTGAAAAATCTAAAAACTATATACTGTGAGAGAAAACAACAATAATAACAATAGTAAATTATTCTTTTTTTAATTACTGAAAATAAACACGCACAAAATAAATTTATTGGGATGGAGAGATCGAAAGAAGTACGAAAGTTTTGAGTTATAAGATATAAGATAATAATTTCGTTAAAAATTAAATATTTTTCTATAAAAAGTTTAAGCCCTCAAGAACTAAAAAATCTAAAAATTATTAATGTGGGAGTAAATCTGGGCTGGCGAAAAGTGGGTCGATAGCGGAATATATTATTTATAAAATCATTTATATTCCGGTAAGATGTTGGAATTATTCGAGAAAGAAGGTGTAATTGTAAAGAAGCAAGTTAATTCAGCAAAGACACAGTTCTCAGTGTAAGTAGGGTAATAAGAGAAGACCGTGTCTAATACGATTGCTTCAGTGTTCCAGTAAAAATAAATTAGCCCTTGTGCAAGATTTTAAAGCGGTTGAATATGGATTCGGAATAAAAGCGAAAGAATGTTCGTCCCTTTATCCGACTAAACCACATGGAATTACACATTTATACAAATAAAACATGATCTACTATATTGAATATATCAGTTATACAATATTGCATTATATAGGACATTTATGTTATACATCATCCTCAGATAAATCTAAAAACTTTTTAAAAACTTTAAAATTTTGAAAATATCACTGATGAAAATTATTTAACGTTGGCTGGAAAAATATTTTTCTAGACTAATACCTTTTTAATTTTAAAATAATTTAAGCATTTTAAGTAGACAGTACTTGGACCAGCATGTTTAGTCGTTAGATATAATGATTTCAGGATTTTAAATGTATAAAGCGAAAAGACATTTTTGTTGGCTGCCCAGGAGTGTAGCTTCAAATAGCATGATTAAATATACCTTGGTAAAGCAACTTAATGAATATAATATAACTTAAAAAGCGAATGTAGCGAACCCTCGAGTAATACAAACAACTGCCGTGTGAAATCATACGTACCTCATGATTTAATCAAATATAGTTAATTTTAGGATTGTCCTAAAATTTCTTAGTAAAATCTCTCACATTCGGATTAATGTAGCGACAGCCCGATCCGGATAACGAGAAATCCGGATATGGGAAGGGTTATGAAATGATGTGCGTTTGAACCACGTAATCCCTAACTATTCCAATTGGAAGTAGATGTGTGATAGTTCTAAGTAAATAAATTACACTTATTGAAGATTGTAATTGTATTTTAATATCAATATAGAACTGTATGTACAATTTAGTTACATGCCTGTGAGTACAGTTCCTTAATACTGTGTTGTACATGCATATGTACCTTAATTATCGGTTTTGGTAAAAATAATGGTATGGTGGTTTGCGTGTTTCGTTGGAACACATTTCTTTGACGAAATATCCCTCCACTTTCGAAAGAGTAGACGATCGGCTGCTGTTGCTTAGTCTTGTTCGACGGATTGCTGATCAAATGCCTGAAAAGCTGTTTCCTTATTACGTCCTGATAACGGAAGTTCCGGATATGAGAGGTTTTGCATTTCAAAATGAATTGAACATATTCTCAAAATAACCTCTAAGTGAAGACGAAAACTACTATCAACATGTTTTAAGCTATCCCCAATGAGACAATGAAAGAATAATTCGCTTGTATAAATCTATAGATAAGAAGAGGGGGAAATGTTATGGGTTATCGACAAAATGCTAAATAATTGTCATGATGTACAGATCGTCACTTCTACGTTCAAAATCTTTGAAACTGTTACAGAATTCAATTTCTTAAAACAATTTCAGACATCCTACTCAGATAGATCTTTTCAAGTCATAGAATTTGTTTATTCTTGTTTAATTTGTATTTAAAAGTTATTTTAAAATGCCACGGTATCCCTTGCACATTAGTCGCCACCAAGCCATGGTGTCATAGTTCAGCAATAAGGAAACAGTTAAACAACCCTCTGTATTAGATTGGCTCACGAGGGCGCACTTTAGCGTCCCATTGTCTACTCCCTTAAACTCGCACTGCTCTCAAAAAGGCAACAGTTAGAACTTTACCTAAAGTACTCTTACAGTTGAAACAATTAACAAAACATTTTTCATATACACACAGTTCATGTTACAAAAAAAGCAATAGTATTTTTACAAGAGAAATTAAACTTGTCTTTAGTGATTCCAAAGAAGCGTTATCGTGTTGTTCAGAATATACAGCGGAAAATTATATTGCCGGTAATAGGCTCAACAGACTACGTGAATCAATTGAGTACAACTAGAAATTAGATCACATTCTCTTTATTAAAACGTTATGAAAACAGTTCTTCACGTCTCAGGTCACGTTACTCGTTACTTTATCACGAATCCGAAGTATATTACCAATAACAGTAGATCGTGTGTTCCGATATTTTTGTTTAAATAGAAACGTATTATGTAATTAAACTTGCCAGGGAAATTTAATTTAGTTTAAATGTGCGAAATGTAAATCTGATAACACAAACTAAAATACTATATCTATACACGCATTTTAAAATAAACTAAAATGTATACCGGTAGGTTTAAAATAGAGCAATTGGAATAAAATATTTTGTATTTAAAAATAAAATTTTCTGAAATTTAAAATTAATTAAATAGTAATAATGTATTATTTAAAAATTTCAGCAAAAATGTTAAAAACATTACAATATATTGATATTGCAAATCAAAGCGCAAAAACATTATTACGTAAATATTGGACTTGATGTAAAACCACAAAAACATTAGTAGTTGTAGTACTGTCCTGTAACAAATGAAAAAGTATGATGAAAGTATCCATAAACAAGTAAATAATTTGCTCATTAAAAAGGAAATTTTAGTATAAATATTCAAGTCGTAAATAAAGACCTAATTTTACTATTTACGTAGTAAATAGTAGGTTAAATATTAACTTTAATTTTCGGAAAAAATATATCCAGAAAAAAATTTAAAGCAACGGAAAAAGAACGAAATAGGGATGCCTTGTTTTAGACCCTATTTAACATGTAGACCTCAAAAATATAACATTTATTAACTTTATACTGAATTCATTGTACACCCAAGTATGTTTTGTTGAAATCAACAAATCATACAAATTAATATTTTTATTTGAAAGTTAATACTGAATAATTACACTTACCGAATTAATCTAAGTTATAGAAAGTAACATAACCTACAAGTAAAGATAACAGATAGAAAGTAACATAACCTACAAGTAAAGATAACAGATAGAAAGTAACATAACCTACAGGTAAAGATAACAGATAGAAAGTAACATAACCTACAAGTAAAGATAACAGATAGAAAGTAACATAACCTACAGGTAAAGATAACAGATAGAAAGTAACATAACCTACAAGTAAAGATAACAGATAGAAAGTAACATAGCCTACAAGTAAAGATAACAGATAGAAAGTAACATAACCTACAAGTAAAGATAACAGATAGAAAGTAACGTAATCTACAAGTAAAGATAACAGATAGAAAGTAACATAACCTACAAGTAAAAAAAACAGATAGAAAGTAACATAACCTACAAGTAAAAATATCAGGTGTTGTATGGAATCATACGCTATTGCTTAATTAATGCCAATAGATACACGCACATATAGTTAAATCTCGTCCGAAATATTATGGAGTTTTCCCGTCCCAGAAAGTGCCAGAGCTCCTAGACATTTTCACTTTAAAAAAAATATTAAACGAGAAAGTGCAACAAGAAGTCACTGTAAATGTGGACGTGAATCCTGCAGCCTAACCGCTAGATGGAGTCGGGAGATAAACGAATAAATCAACAAGTAGAAATGTAAACAAGTCGTGCAATATGGAATTGATGGCCTTCACGATTTTGGAAAGGTGTTCATTAGACATCAAAATCATCTTGTCTAATGTAATTATAGTTATTGAGGAGTCGCTTTCAGTTGCTTAGCCGTGGTTACGCGTAAAGGATCCACTCCTTGCAATAACAGCCACAGCCAGTCTTGTCATTTTTATCGATAACTCTTGAAGTGGGTTTGCACGTAGTTATGTAATAACGAGCGTTGTAACAATGAACTGGGAGTCGTTCACAGACCGTCTTTGTCTCGACACCTTTGGGTTTAAAATTGAGTTGATTGTATTTTTTTAATTAATTATGGAAAAGTTAAAATTTATTTTCTGTTTGAGTTAGGCGCTAAAAGCAGTAAATTATTAGAAAGAACCATTGTGAGGAAAGCGCCGATAGAGGAACATAGTTTGGTTGGAGCTATTTGCAAATGATGACGGGTTGTTACAATTTTTCGAAGCAACAATTTTCGTAGAGTAACTGAATCGCTCCAATAAGTGATAAGAATTTGTGGCGGACCGATACTGATATGTAAGTCTAGCGAAATAAAATGTTTATTGTAATTATTCCGAACATTGTATATTATTATTGTTTTAGAAAAGGGTTAAAATGCATAATCGCGGCCACCTACGATATTTTGGGAAATTGTTTAAAACCACCAAATAGGACGATATCAACAAGAATTTTATTTTTATTGACCTAGGAAAGTTACTTTTTTTCAATTTAAATTAGGGTAAACCATTCAGTGCGGAGGTATAAGTTGTGTATATTTGGTGGTGTTAAACAATTTCCCAAAATATTGCAGATGGCCGCGCTTATGCATTTTAACCTAGAAAAGTAAATTGAGTATAATCTAGTTTTGTTGAAGTTAGTAATAAAACACTGTAGCTCCAAAAGAGGATTAAGCATTTGGATCGAAGCTTTGAGCAATGGTTTCAAAGTAAGGGAAAGATGTTTCAAATTATTATTATCTTATTGTAACGGTCATCATCAACAATATATTATTTTTTTTACTGATGGTCAAAAGAGATTTTTTTTTAATATTTCAAAAAGTAATTGTAATAAATATACATCGTTTTGTATTTACACTGGTTTAGGTTTTTAAACATGGGAACGTAATATGTTGTTATGAAAACTTCCCATGAAAAAAACAGATCCCTATATAATGCGCATCACATAGCTGGACTCTACGTTGGCACATGCGCACCACGATCCTTCCATTACAGCAGACACGATACACTTTGGGCACGCACGCAGTAACTCCAGTCGGACTACCGTTCCACTACACGCCAAGAACAATGTGACACACGTTGTATTTAACATACTTTCAAGTTATTAGTTAAAATAAGATGTAAAATAGTTTCTTAAGTGTTAATATAAAATACTGTGATAAATTCTAAAAAGAGCTAATTATTAAGTGGTTATGTTTAACATTATTGAATAATATTGTATTTTATGTTTTTAAATACTATTGTACCTACGAAAGATGACGTTCTACCATTATAAAACAAATCAGACTTTTCTAAAAGTGTAAAAACTAGCAAGTTACTTAACTAATTATTTTAGGCACGTGTAAGCTACAAGCATTATCTTAGCGACCGCAAACCATGGCGTAATACTTCTATTAAACAGCTGATGAAAGAAATGTATATTTCTAGAACATGTTTAAAATAATATGCCTCAGTTTATACTAAGATCTACAAGAAACAGACTTACTTGGGCTATAAGTTATTCAAGGAAGGTATATCGCGGACCAAGTAACCTTGCACTTGCCCTTGAGAGATCGCAGTAGGAGAAATGGGAGGTAGAGGGTTAGTATGAATACTTTTCTACAAACATTTAAAAAGGACTGTAAAAACGCTGACTTGTATGAGACGGTCAATATTAGATAAATGTAATGATAAATTATCTTCGGTATGTAATAACAAACAATCTTGATATATGTACAGACAGACATATGGGATGCAGAATCTGTTGATGTATAGAACATTCTGAATATGTGGTTGTATTTTAAGAAGTGGTTGTACACGAGGAATCTCGTGCAATCTCTCAGGGTCAAGTGCACGTTTATAATTTTCACAGGTTGAGTAGGGATGGGGCTGAGAAAGCACACATAAATTTTGTGGCGCCAGCGGAGACCGAAC
Organism: Prosapia bicincta; assembly: GCA_036971475.1. NCBI lineage: Eukaryota > Metazoa > Arthropoda > Insecta > Hemiptera > Cercopidae > Prosapia > Prosapia bicincta. The sequence continues at coordinate 321,928,414 of JBAIZL010000001.1, forward strand.
CCAGAATCTTTGGGTTAGTAATCATGTGCATTACCCTCTGGATCACTTAATATTTTGTATCACGAAAGTTAGTATTTTGTATCACGAAAGTTAGTATTTTGTAAACATATGAAAAATGGAACATAGAAAAAAATTATATATATATATATATATATATATATATATATATATATATATATATATATATTTCATATATTTTATGTGAGCTCGAGCGCAAAGAAAAATAATTACCAAAAACAGAACTGTAACTTACTGTTAATACACACATTTTACAAAACACTAGAATAAACATTAATTAAAAATAATAATAATAAACCTTAAACATATATTAATAATAATAATAAATTTTGACCACAATAAACAATGATGCACTCACTGTGAAATAAGAAAATAACGGTGGGTTTACATCCGTTTGGTTTTGTTTTTGGGGCATCATATCTGTGTGATATGTATCCGTCTTATCACGCAACTGATAAGAAGATTATTCTTATCGTTTATTGAGTTGATTGCTAAACACTGGGGCAAGGAGACCAACTTGTCGACCCCTCCTACTCATTAGTGACAACCTGACGGGGGAATACGTTTATCGCGAAGCGTTATCGCTAGAAAAACTATAGACGTTACAACAGTCGCACTTTAAAGTAGTTTAGCGATAAACTGCCAGATCGATAAAGAACGACTTTCCCACATGAGTCATGATTCTTCTAGTTATCCGGAGACTTTGGCAGGGGCTCCACTTGCCGTAGTCTATCGCGCCGTAGGTTTCGTGCGCTACATGCAACAGTTGGGTGGCTCCACAGGCAACAGAATACCAACCACAATATGTAGTGTCTGCAGGGTAAACAATTAATTTTTGTTTACATGTTTAAGAAGAAAACATTTTTTTATCATTGATTTTTGTTACTAAAACCATAAAATTAGTTATGAACAACTCTAGCCTATTAGGTTCTTAATAGGACTGAAGGTTATTAAACAATCAGCTATTTCTAGTCATAAGATTCACCAGAAATCGCAATATCCACCATAAAAAAATAATTGTTGCAAAACAATGCATCACAAATAACGTGATAAAATGATTATGTAGGTAAAATTTAATGATAAAATTGACTAAGATATTTAATTTTATATAAAACCATGAACATATTAGTTTATTTATAAACTACTGTTCGAACACACCAGGCTTCGAATATTTCATGGAAAGGTTTATGCTAATAGCAGAGTAGTTCTCACTGATCGACAACGAATTTCAACAGAGCTGGGAAAAGGATTGTGTACGCTGCACAGTTTTGTTCAAACATGCATGAAGTCAAATATACGTAGCATTACGGATGCAGTTTAATTTAAGTTGGAAGTAAATAACCACACGATGTATTAATAGATTAAAACGTTCAAATGCATTCAGAACAGTCTTAGCACTAGCACTGGTCAGTTTAGAGTACGAATTCCCCATAATAATACAAATACTTATAAGAAAAACACTGAATTAAAATAATTAAAAATAAAAATACTGCACGATAGTAAAATATTCTCATATTCTGACGGAATGTGGGGCGTAAAGAGTAGACACTTCTCTATGCCCCTGATATGGAGCAGGTCTACTTCAGGTTCGCAGGTATGCACAAATGATGGAATAATCCACTCTGTAACTTCTACCACGGGGTTTTACGTACCCTCGATTAATCCTTCCTTTATTCAAAATCCTTTCCCAATCTTGGTAGGTCAAGTCATGCTGTCATTTCATTTTAAACAAACAAAAATATTGAAATATACGGTAATACAATATTTTGGTAACTGTACCAACATTTATATTGTTTTTCAAACAATATAAAAACGTTCCACAAGCATGTATTTGCTTTGCACCATAGATATTTTCGGTCAAGATTTGATATTTTAAAAGGATTGGGTTTTAAAGAAATGAAGTGAGAATAAGTAGAGAAAATATTTTAAAAAAATGTCTAGTAAAATATCGAAAATGGAGAAAAAAATTGGAAATTATTTTCATGTGCGTGTCAAATACGCATTTGCTACCATCACCTGAATTACAAAGTAGACTGGCCATAAAAACACGGTTCGAGTACTCGTGTTGGATTGAATGTTGTGGGATTTTAAATAGGACAAATACAAAAAAGGGTTTAAATCCAAACAAATGTAAAAAGCAGCTACAAAAAGCAAAGCTCAACACAAGATGTGAGCTGTGCTCAAGACTAATACGGAATTCGATGAAACTGTTTTTTTGGAGGGTTTTAAGGCGATCAGCCAGTGTGACTAATTGCTTACGAGAGATAGGAAATTATTATGAATAAAGAACGGTTAATGTAAAGACATAACCCCCCTCAGTTACTTACCAGGAGCAGACCAACTCTTTATTGGCTCCATTATACCCTGTTATTAAAGGGATACTGGACCGGATTCCTATAAAACGCGCCCAGTAGGCCATATACTGCCCATTGCTGTAAATAAATATGTATATATACTTCAAAATAAACTTAGGCCTACTTACATTACACTTTATCTAGGAGTTGGGCTGGCTAAAGGAGAAACGTAAATTTTCAATACTCAAACTTGTATTCAGAGCTCATAAGCATTGTCAATTTTAAAAACAGTTTTGGACCTCTAATTATTAATTTATTTTTTGAATTTCAATAATTTTAAGTAATTATTAAACGCAAACTCAAAATTTAGACAACATACTCAAGCTTTTTGAGGTACGATATTGATTTCTCAAACATGTCTCATTATACTTAACACAAGTGAATATTTAAACTGGGCATTATTTAGTTAGATTTTTGTTTGAGCGCTATTTTCACTGTTCGTTGCTTTCTTACATCCTGCAATATGCAGGACATAAATATGGCCCAATATTGGAGAAAGGTGAAAATTATAACATAACGTGAGGAAGACAGCTTACTTGAAGTATACCTGACCCCAAAAAAGTAGAGTTGAAGAAATCGAACTACGAGCTATCCAGATCCTTAAAGAAACTGTGAACAGAAAAATGTTTCGGCAGGTGGCCTCGCATATTTTAAGGAAATATAAGACATGTCGAGATAAGGCCGTCAGGATTAGGAGTTGTAGTGACTGGAACGCCATTCCTCCTCTTCGGCAGGAAATTGTAAATGAAAGCAATCTGCTACATTTATGAAACCTATTAAAACATTTTTCTTACTTCCGGGGATAGAAGTAGTTTGACCATTAAAATTCCTCAGTATATTTAAATTTTAAACAGTTTTTCTATACTTTAAGAAAAAACTAGGCATATTTTTTTAAAATTGCGAGCGACCTTTGCGCTGCGGCTACGAATGTCACCTCCACTCAAGTTTCTGTCTGGCACTGATCTAATAAAGACAAGTCGTCGCACAGAGCATAAAGCAGTTTTTCCAGTTTCCTTAACAGTTTCCAGACTTGAACGCACGGTCAAGACAGCAATTACCGTGCTGCGGGTTACTTCTGCGAAGTGATTCGACCAGTTTCCGGTATTTGCCAGTTTTTCTGCAAACACAAGCCACGCCAAGGTTTTGCTGGCGGCATAAAAAACCAGTTCCAATCGTTCCGTTGCATCTGGCCTGGTTGACTTGCTCTGGATAGATGTCAACAGCCAGTGTCTGTGAAAACTTCTTCAAGTGGTTTAGTAGAAAGAGAATGATTGCAGTACGAAATTACGATAATAAATGGAGATGAGCAACGGCCAAATTGCCAAGAATACTTTGTCACCATATAACTGATAATTTTCTTTTCATTTTTTGTAAGTATTTTATGAAGTAAAGCAGATTCTATTGCTGTTCACTCGTAAGCTGGTGCGTGATTGATCGATAAACAAAAATGTAGCCCTATTCAAAAACATTGGTTTTTGTAGTGCGTGTTGCATCAAAGTCTATCACTAAGAAATTGCAGGTGTAGAAAACCGATATAAGTAAATTTGTTCAAAACGTTTACGTAAATGATCTGGTTAATAGAACAACTCAAATAAAATAATTTTTATAACGGCCTTTCAGCCTTGTCAAATCTACATTATTATAATATAAATACTATACCTCATATTAAAATGTCTGTGGAACGGTCCTTTGCTTCCTCTAACCCCCCCCCCCACTTTTGCTTGCCCTTCGAAGTCACGCTTCAACTTACGAGTGACCAGCTATATATATGTCATTAATAAACGCCTTATTCTGAATGTTGTATCTAAAGCTACGAACAATATACAATGAATCCCGTTTATCCGGACTTACAGGACATGAAAACTATGTGTTTGTTTTTAAAGTGATGGGAACAAATAGGCTATTGTATGTGATGAGGTACCAATTGGATAATCTACGGCGTCGTAGAAGCCACGTCATTTCAGGAAAGCTGTCCCATCATTACAGTCATAATTATTCCCCACTATCAGAATCCAGGGTGCATTATATTCTTTCCTTCACATCTTTACCTTTATTCCACGTAACCCCTGGGCACAGTTTATACATCTCACAACACCCTGGTTGAGTGAGTCTGCTTCCCACGTAAGTGAACCTACTCACATGACGTCACATTTTTCTCCTATTACCTGTATCTGGAAGATCATTATTCACTTTCGTTAGTCTTACCTCTTATTTGCCGCTTCCATATCCTTCTTCTTGTAAGAGGTGTAACGAGTAAACTCCTCTTCATCATGATCTTCTGACTTTACTGCAATCCCTCCTAAAGCCTATACCGGACGTTTTTGCCCAGCTATTTATCAATCTGATTACATAACCTCAATCAAACAGCCTCTATGATGTGACAGATATAAACGGACATACTCTCTATGAAACTGGGAGAAAATTAAACTACTTGCGGAATGAATTTTGTGCACTTGAGGAGTAATCCAGGAATTTTCCTTTAAACCAGACCATAGAGTTTTGTATTTCTCCCTAATTTCTGTATTTCTTCTATTTATTATTTACAATAATTTTCTCAACCTTCACAGTCAAATATTTTCAAATTAAATATTTGAGAAATTAAAAAAAGTATTTTGTCCTCATTGGGACCATAAGCGCCTGTACATTATTTTAATATTTGTAGGAATTTACAAGTAACATACTTACGCCATTTTACCGCTGTTTAGAAAGGAATTGTAGCCTTATACAGGGGGGGGGGTGAACACTTGGTGAATAGTGTAGTGTCCTGATAGCTCTTCAAAATCTTTTTCAGGATCGGAGAAGTGTTTCAATAGTACTGTTACTTGCAGCATCTTTCTCATTATTTTTGACTAACACAATTCCCTCTGTTGTTTACAGACATCATCACAGCGTTAAAATCTCTGTATGACATCATATTCGATTACAAGTATATTAAAATAAAGTATACGAAATTCACATGTGATTACTGCCAACTAACGCAAACAGGACTGAATTAAATAAGCAGAATTTTTGAACGATTTAACTTTTAAACATCTATTAACTTCTGTATAACATTAACGTATAACAATAATACTGCTTTACATAAAGTTAACTTGTGTAGCCTGAATGTCTTATATATATGTTTCAGCGTGTTCTACGTTAATTTACTCTCACAATCACAATAAAACATCCAAAATAGTTCTTGAACGTAAGTACAAAGCAGGCCGATGATATATCATATACTTTATATGATAAATATTTGCAAGATGGAATAACCACAATGAGCAGCCTCATAACTGTGGTGAACAGAAAACCGGATCACAGACAGACGTGTGTGGTCATACAACACAAATGACTTCTGCTGCAGAACGTTTTGCCTATACGGTCACGTAAATAATGTTCGACCAGCTTACTGCCTACTAGGTCACGTAAAATTAGATTCGGAGTCGTTTAGTGTGTTTACTATTTCAAACAAATGTAACCATTTTTTTAAGCGAGGACATTACAATTCCACGATAAATATAAATTCTGTACAAATTTACTTAGACACAAAGATATGTCAAATGTAAATAAAATAAGCAACCTGTGTGAGTTTGCTGAATCACCAAGAGATTTACTGAAAGGAGGTGGTTTCGCCAGAACTGGGACTTACGCTCAGCACTAAAATTCTCAGTGCCTCGACACACCAAAAAAACTGAAATCTCTTTGTAATAGGTTTTCTAAACCTTCCGTGCGGAATATCTGAGACGTTTTGAACCAGAGTGAGCCACCCCTCATGTTTAAAAAAATTTGAGTTAAGAGCAGATATAGGCGTGGGAAAATGAACACTACCATAGATAGTGTTCTAATTGCAGTATAGATATGTTTTTGATAGATAGCAGCACTAAAATTTATTGACCCAACTAGGCCTGTCATAGACTCACTAACAAGGTATTTGAAGGTAATACCCCTCCTTATTCCTTAGCATAAGGTGATCCAAGTCCCCAGGGTTCCTGCATGATCTGTCGCGGGATTTTTCCTGGCAGGGTTTCTTTATTACCAGGTTTTTTCATTTCGCTCTTGGCGCGACACTTACCGTACTGTTTCATTTCACTATCTCTTGGTTCTCCATGGAAAGAGCTTATGAACTAGGTATGTGGGCAATCATTCCCGTTTCCTTCACTCGCGGTAGGGATACTAACCGCATGCTCATGTGAGACGGAGGTAGCTCGCTAGAGGTTGGCTGTCAAGAGGGCTGAGCAAGTTTTTGGGGTCTAGAACAGGGGGCCCAATGGCCCTTAAACAATCAGTCTAATACATCTTACCATTCTTCATCTCTTAGATCATTGCAGGTATGTCCAACTCTGGCTCTAATCGCCTCATACATTCCTAACCCGAGGTCTCTTCTGAACGGGAGTTGTTTAATCTGAGAAGACGCACAGGTTTTAAAAACTTGAGAAGGTCCTACACATAGATTATTTGTAGGTAATGAAAAAATATCAATAATTGTCTTGACACATGTTTGTTGTTTATATAATGTTAAGCGACGCTTTATATATGTAACTTACACAATATAAAATGTAACGTTAAAACTTCGTGCATAAAAAGGTATGTTTTGACATGATGAAAATATAAGGAAAACCGGTTTGTCATCTAGTGATCCAGAAAAAAATGCATTCCAAAATGGAAATAACCGGATGTGAACAATGACATTTGTTTTGGTCCCAGAGATTGGCTTTATCAGAGGTTGCTCAACAGGTTGTCAACACGATATGGTCAATCTGGTTGAGTTTCCGCGTGCATATTCAGACTGCCTGTTGGGAAGAACTGCACAAGTCACTGCAAAAATGTTCTCAGCATTTATCAAGATTGTATTTAATACACTGACTAAACAAGCGTCTGCCACGGAATCAATCTAACAATCCATCCGCTGTAAAGATCTTGCTAGCAACACAGTTATTTCAGTTTCAACGAACTATTCAAATATTTGCCCGAGTGGCGCTAGTTTGTCTTTCACGCTTCATAGTTAATGTCATCAGAGCTGAGAGCTCTAAACTAGCAGCCTCAACCTCCTGCAGCCAAAGCAATGAGTAAATAGAGGGAAACGCGGAAATATTAACACATATAATCATTTCAGACGTACGAACCGTGGAATATTCATTGCAGGAGAGTTTACGGACATCGTACTAGAGATGTATAAAAGATTGCTTCAAAGTGAAAGTAAAGTTAGGTAGTCAAGACCTAGGAAGCAATTAACTGCAAAAGGATGCATTTGTGTTTAGTAAGTGGTGATAGTATAAACACAAACGGATTAGATAAGATTACAAAAAGAAAAACAATCAATAATAAAGATACTGAATAGGCTAGTGATGACACTTTTTTCTGGAAGATTGTCTCTATCTTCGATTTACAACACACAAAAAACCCAATAGTTCATTTCGGTAATTATCAGTTATCTAAATAAACATCATCGAGACTGCCAAAAATTAGTTAAGAAACACACACAAATTACGATTAAAAACCTTGTAATGTTGAACCAGAAATTAAAACTGTTTTTAAAAATAAAATAACTTCACTTAGAATATACAGAAAAGTTTTTAAAACTATTGTTTGTTTATAAAAGAGAAATATGTTATACTACAGTAAAATACATCTTTAAACTATACGGTAGGGATAGATTTGGTTATAAAAAATAAAGTTTGCTAGGTATCTTGTTGACAACTGAAGTAGTCTCAATCTTTAGATACATTATTTCATCCTTGCACGGAACACATAGGCAGTATTTCATTTCATGCATGAACCATTTACCTCGCATTGTAAAATTTTATTATTTTTTAAAATCAAATGTATCCGTACATAATATTTTATACATATATAGTAAAATATCAATATTGCTAATTTAGCTACTTTGTTTTAGCTATTTAAATGTTTTAAAGTTTTTTAAAAATTTTTAAATAAATAAAATCTCTTCTTAACCACAAAAACTTTTCGACTGCAAAAGAATCATCTTTAGAGGAAATTATTACAAAAATCGGGATACACAGGAAATCTTTAGAGTTATTTTTGTAATATATTCCTCTGAAGATAATTGCTTTCCAGTCGAAGTGTACATAGGGATTTAAATAAAAGGTGTTTGAGATTATGAGGTTTTCTTTCTTTTAAATAAAAACTACACCATTGTTACTCTAAGTCTTCTAAAGTTTTGTTTGTGTTGTAAAATTAGTTAATATTTACGTTTTTTCAAAGTTTTAATTCCTTGTGTTCAGCATCTAATTTTATTATTTTTCAAAGCTCCTGACAACCTTATGAACTACCATATATATATATATATATATATATATATATATATATATATATATATATCGCAATATGTATTAATAAAGACATAAGTCAAAATACAAATACAAGAATTATAATTGAATTTACAATTCAAAGCTTTTCGTTGGCTAACAGTACCAACATCATCAGGAATTGATGATTGAATTGTAAATTCAATTATAATTCTTGTATTTGTATTTTGACTTATGTTCTTTATATATATATATATATATATATATATATATATATATATATATATATATATATATATATACATGACATGCCGATGGTGTTTGGATAACCTATAATTACCATCCTTTTAACTACAGTTCCCGTCCGTTTATACAAATAAAGTGAATATAAGTCTATACTAAACAAAGAAGTTTCATGTATCGCTGTATATTTTGAGAAATTTATTGAGGCAGTTTGAAAAAATATAACCAAGAATTTCGTTGTGAAATTCCATTAGACGGAAACCAATTTAAACAAAATCTTAACAAAGATAAAATTCATGACGTAAATTTTGAAACAATTTAATCGCATATATGAATGAAGAAATAATATTAATAAATCCGAACAGATAAAATACTAGGATTTCAATGTACAAACTATTTTGAATCGCTTTTAAAAGTGAACACGAAACGATAATAAAATTTTAAGAAATTCAACAACCTAATTGTTTTTTATTAAATATTTTCTAATTACTGTTTGCAACAATATTTTACAGTGTTAAAATGAAAAAAAAGACAGAAAATACTCGTTGATTAAAGTTATTCATGAAAACGTGAAAATAAAACAAAAAGAACTGTTCTCATTAAACCCTGGATCAAAGCATCTGAGTTTAATATTGTTCTGGGAAAGAAAACTGTCGTGGCTACGGTGGAAGCTAAAGTCAGTCTTCTGCTCTTATAAGCCATGCCTGGTTTTAATTTTCCATCTGACAAATTAAGAAGACAGCTCAAGAAATATTTACAAATGCAAGTGAAGTCTTGTCTAAAATATTTAACGTGACACAAAATTCCACTGTCACGACTAAAACAACGACCAATTCTTATAAAATTGTAATTATTTATTTTTCTTTGGGAACATTACAACACTGTAATCTATCTATAAACATTCTACCGATTTATATAGCAGTTGCAACCAGAAAATGTTAGGCCAAGTATCGCCAGAATTTTCGGCGGCCCCATGAGGCAAGAACTTATATTGCTCTCCAATATAATACAGTGCGATAGTAAATCCATGCCAGAAGAGCCTAGCAAAGTTGCTAGCCAAGTTAGGGTTTGTATGCAATCGCCTCTGAATAAATCGATATTTCAACATATTTGCATTGTAATTTGCACATTGTAAATTTATCCACTAAAAATAATAAATTGGACGCTAAAAATAGGTCTAAGGTATACGATTGATTTTAATAGAAATTAGAAACGCCAATGACAGTCTTCTGAAACTAAGCTGAAGTAATCGTAGCCATTTTGTCGTAATGGTGCAATGCATTTTGTCAGTATTTTTATTACTTTGCTAATATTAAAAAAAAGTGTATTAAAAAAATATATACATATAAAATGATTGTATATATGTATGTATGTATACGCCTTATGCAATATTAAACCACTGATCCGATCGCCATGAAACTTTGGGAAATTGTAGAGTACATTCTTGGGAAGGTTTATGGCATAGTAAGTCTCAAGGGCGTAGCCAGGAGATACGTGACCCCCCCACAATTAATTTTAGCAGAATTATTAACCTATAAAATAGCGCTAGGTTTTCCCGACGACAGCTTCCTGACGACATAATCAATGTTTTTCAACATGTATTTTTAAGTACCATAATAGCATAAAATATGGTTTTCTATCTTATCTTATCCTAAAACATTTCATTCAATTCATCCCAAATTTTGGTTGCTAAGCAACACTCAACAAATTTAAAATAATTGGACTTAATTTTGAAAATCCATGCTTCTCACATTTAACAGCAGTATGTGGCTTGCTCTCGCTGCGGAAAACCGTCCGATTTATTAGTGTACGCAAAAGAGAGAAAAACCAAAAATATTGTGTATCTGAGTGCACTTCAATAAATAACATTCAATCAAGAACTTTTATTGTCACACTTTTCTCGATTGACTACTATATGTTAAGCTATTATTATGTTTGTTGTGAATGCAATAATATAATACTCTATGACAATCCTCTATGGAAAAAAAAAAAGAAAAAGAACATTATATAAATTAACAGATGATTTGTAATTGTTTTAGTTTTTTCTCAGTTCTTTGTTTAGAGTTTTGTTTTAAGAAAGATGTGAAGTAATAAATAGTGTTTAAATATGAAATAAGTTTTATTACCAGCATAATTATATAAATATGACGAGTGTTCCGCCTGTAGCGGCAGTGTCAAAAGTTTATAGAAATAACATATGGCGACCGTGACAGGATAATAATTTGGTTACAGTTAAAATCTATGATCCATTAGTAAGTATTTTATAATGGATGCTCTGAAAAAGAAAAGAAAATTGTTTAGAACTGGATTTTCACGTTTACACAATACATTATTAGAATCCATAAAAAATGAAGATGATGTGATTTTGTTAAAAGCTAATTTAGAGCTATTACGTGAAAAACATAATCAATTGGAGGTCTTAGACCGAGAAATTATTGAAGTTTTACTAAATGAAAATGCATCTACTGAAGTTTTAGAAAATGAGGTAGAATCTGCCGATGAATACTCAGGCAAGTTTAAAATAGTTGAGTATTTAGTTGAACAGGCTATTGACAAGGCTAGGCCTAAGACAGATACTAGTGTGAATGTAGAAAAACGTAAATTTAAGTTACCCACACTTGAGTTTAAAAAGTTTGGTGGTGATATTAGTGATTGGTTGCCGTTTTGGGGCCAATTTAAGAAAATCCATGAAGACCCCTGTATTGATTCTGATGACAAGTATCAGTATCTCCTGCAAGCGACTATCCCTAATACTAAGGCTAGGGAAATTGTCGAGAGTTTTCCCCCATGTGGACGTAGTTATGAACAGGCTATTGAACATTTAAAATCTCGCTTTGCCAAAGATGACCTGTTAGTAGAGTTTTACATAAGAGAAATCTTGAAAATTGTAATAACATTAAATAGCAGTGAAAGTAAAATTACTATTTCCTCACTTTATGATCAAATTGAGTCAAAACTAAGGTGTTTAGAAACTTTAGGTGTAACAAAGGAGAAGTACGCTGCTATGCTCTTCCCATTAGTAGAATCTTGTCTCAGGGAGGATTTATTAATAGCTTGGCAGAGAAGTAGGCCTAACTCTCAACAGGACGAGACCGCGTCAGAAAGTAAAAGTAGGCTAGATAGCCTAATGAATTTTTTGAAAATTGAAGTGGAGGGAGAAGAAAGAATAAACTTAGCTAAACAGGGATTTGGTTTACAAAAAACAAAAGTATCAACAGGTGATAATCCTACGAGTTCATATAAAAGAGACTTTGCAAGTAAAGATAAGCATATTAAAAATACAAGAAGGCCTACCAGCAATGTTACAGCAGCTGGCCTTGTAAATGTAAAATCAAATACGTCTACAGTAAGCACAGATAAGACGAAGTTATCGATGTGTGTGTTTTGTGACGGTGGTCATTTAAGTGAAAACTGTTTTAAAGCTAGGGACATGTCTTTAGAAGAAAGGCAGAATATTCTTACTAGCAAAAGGTGTTGCTTTTCTTGTACAAAAGTAGGACATTTAAGTAAACATTGCAGAGCTATTGTTAAATGTATTATTTGTAATGGAAAACATGTACCACTTATGTGTTCAAAGTTGCAGAATAATTTTAATAGGTCTAACATTAAACCTAAATGCGAGGAAAAAGAAGCTGAGCCCAATTTTGAGAATTCCTTGTCCAATGTGAATGGCAATCAGGTTTACATGCAAACTCTTGTTGTCAAGGCTGTTAGTGACACAAAAGAACTCAATGTGCGTTTACTTTATGACAGTGGATCCCAGAGGTCATACATAAGGAAATCGACTGTTGAAAAAATGAAATATGACACTTGTGGTGAAGAAACATTATTACATGGCCTGTTTGGAGGAGAGGTCACTAAGCCTCGCAATCATGCATGCTACAAAGTCAGACTACAAAGTATAGATAAAACATATTCTTGTAATTTCAAGGCACTTAGTGAAATAAATATTTGTACTTATGTTCCTGCCTTGAAACCAGGAAGATGGACTGATGAACTGATGGAAAGAGGTATTAAATTGTTTCAGGATGCAGACAGTCCAATTGAGATATTAATTGGGGCTGACATATATGGGAAACTTCTAACTGGAAGAAAAGAGGTTCTAGATTGTGGTATTATAGCCCTTGAAACTCATTTAGGATGGGTTTTGACAGGAAAATTTCAAGAAAGTAAAGAATTTAGTTCTATGACAGCACTTTCTATGTTTGTACAAAGTAATTCAATATGCAAGCTGTGGGAAATGGATGTTTTAGGTATAAAAGACCCACTACAGACCAGAAGCAAACAAGAAATTGAACATTCTGTTCAAACACAATTTTTGGAAACTGTGAGAGTAAATGAAGAAGGACGCTATGAAGTCAAATTACCTTGGTCCGAAGACCACCCAGAAGTTCCAAGAAATTTCAATCTTGCAAAAAAAAGGCTTGAAAACTCAGTGAAAAAACTAACAAATGAAAGTTTATATAATGTATATAACAATGTGTTTTCAGATTGGCTGGAAGATGGTGTTATTGAGGAAATCCCAATAAGCAAATGGGATGAAGGTCACTATTTACCTCATAGACCAGTGATAAAAGAAAACAGCACCACTGCAGTAAGACCGGTTTTTGATGCCTCGTCTAAAGAAAAGGGTTACTATTCCCTTAATCAGTGTTTGGAAATAGGTATTAACTTAATTGAAATAATACCAGCTTTGCTTTTACGTTTTCGACTTTATAAAATAGGAGTTATCGCTGACATAAAAAAGGCGTTTTTGCAAATAAGTTTGTATGAAGAGGACAGAGATTTCCTAAGATTTCTGTGGCAAAACACAGATGGATCACTCAAGATTTTCCGACATAGAAGAGTTGTTTTTGGAGTCTCAAGTAGTCCATTTTTGCTCAATGCCGTCATCAACTACCACCTGCAGAAGTATTTAGTACAGTGTGCTGAAGACAATCAATTTTCTAAATGTACAATAGAAAAGTTGTTTAAAAGTTTCTATGTTGATAACTGTGTTACAGGTGTAAATAATGAAAGGGATTTGAAACAGTTCATTTCAGAAGCAATACAAATATTTTCTTTGGGAAAGTTTGAGCTGCGAGGATGGGAATATACTGAACCTGGTCTGGAAGACAAGACAGAGGCTTCAGTCCTAGGTCTCACCTGGGACAAGAAAGAAGACACAATTTCTGTGAGTTTTCATAAAATAGTAAATTTAGAAGAGAACTTGGTAACACAACGTGTTATATTGTCCACTGCACACAGATTGTTCGATCCTATTGGATTCACTTGTCCTATTTCCATATGCCCTAAGTTATTATTGCAGGAATGCTGGAAAGATAATTGTGGGTGGGACAAAGAAGTACCAGAAGAAATCAAACAACGATTCAATATATGGTTTCAGGAACTCGATCAATTAAAAGAGATGAAGATTCCACGATGGCTACAAGGTGTGGATGACGTAATCATTTCTGTATCAGTTCACATATTTTGTGATGCCAGCAAATTTGCGTACTCAACAGCAGTATTTATGCGTTTTGAACTTAGTACATGTATTCAATTACAGCTAATCCAGGCAAAGTCACGTGTAGCACCTGTAAAGAAGATGACAATACCCAGACTTGAACTAATGGCTGCTACTATAGGTGCTAGATTAGGTTCTTCAGTAGTGCAAGAATTAAGAGATGAAAACAAATTTGAATGTAATATTAAATTTTTTTATTGGAGTGACTCTTCTACAGTAATAGCTTGGATTAAAAGAGAAGAAAACTGGGGAGTATTTGTTAGAAATAGAGTTGAAGAAATCTGCAGCCTCACTTCCAGAACATCTTGGCGGCACATTCCCGGCACTATGAATCCAGCAGACTTGCCCAGTAGAGGATGTTCAGTTTCCAGGTTGATTAGTTCCAGATGGTGGGAGGGCCCGTCATGGTTGAAGTTGCCTGAAGATACCTGGCCATCAAATGAACCTGAACCTGACGAAGAATTAATTTCTTTAGAAAAAAAGAAAGGACCTACACCTTCACTTTTAAGTAATAATTACCCAAAAGATTGGTTTTATTACTTTTCAAATGATTTTGATAAGATTGTGTGTGTTTTTGCATGGTTGCTGAGATTTATTCATAATTGTAACCCCTCAAAGAAGGAAAAGTGTGTGAGTAAAGTTTTGTCATGTAAGGAGATTATTGAAGCTAACAATTTTATAATTAGAATTGTTCAACAGCAATCATTTGAAGGAATAAGGGAGCCTAAATTGGCTTCATTGTCACCATTTATGGCTGCTGATGGTATTATAAGGCTAAAGACAAAATTAACAGAAAGAAAGGATTTGGAAAATTTTAAATTTCCTGTTGTTCTACCATCAAAACATGACATTGTAGATATTCTTATTCTTACAATACATAAGAGATCATGTCATGTGGGAGTTCAAGGTCTCTTAAGTTTATTAAGAGAAAACTATTGGATATTGAGAGGAAGAAAAACAATAAGTAATACTTTGAAAAAATGTATTCCTTGTCAGAGACATAATTCAAAAAATGTAGAAACAATCACTCCACCCTTACCTGAAAGTAGAGTACGAGATGCCGCAGTATTTGAAGTGGTTGGAATTGATTTTGCGGGACCTTTGTTTCTACGAGATGGCAGTAAAGTTTGGATCTGCATATTCACTTGTGCAGTATACCGTGCTGTTCATTTGGAGTTAGTAAAGTTTCTTTCTGTCGAAGCATTTATAGATACACTTAGAAGATTTATTGCAAGGCGAGGAAGACCATCAATAATATATAGTGACAATGGTACCAATTTCACAGGTACAGAAAAGGCATTTAAAATTCTAGATTGGAATGCTATCTTAAAATATAGCTCATGCCAACAAATTGACTGGAGGTTTAACCCTCCCTCTGCTGCATGGTGGGGCGGATGGTGGGAGCGACTCATCCGACTCATGAAACAGTTGCTACGCAAAACCTTGGGCAAAACGTCATTGGATTATGAGGAAATGGAGACAATCTTATGTGATTGTGAAAGTATCATGAATTCTAGACCTTTGACATATTTATCTGAAACTTCTTCAGACCTAACTGCTATTACTCCAAATATGTTTTTACATGACTTAAAAGAAATTGGAGTTCCAGATTGTGACCATGTAAATACAAAAAGTCTTAACAAGAGAGTACGTTATCGACAACACCTGAGAGAAGCATTGCGAAAAAGATTTAGGATTGAGTATTTAGGACAATTAGCTTTAAAAGGTAAGAAAAACGGCAGACAGTTGAAAGTTGGAGAATTAGTACTGATTGAAGTTGAAAATAAAAAAAGAATTGATTGGCCAATAGGACTGATAGAAAAGACTATCATTAGTAGAGATGGAGTGTGTAGATTAGTGCAATTGAAGACTGCTTTTGGAAGTTTATTGAGACCAATACAAAGACTATATCCTCTTGAAATGCAAGAAGAAACCATCCAAGAACAATTAAAAGAAAAGATTAAACCAAAAGTGACAAAAACCAATGAACATGAACTACACCTGGAAGAAGATAATGTGACAAAAGAAAATAAAATTGTGACATATTTAAGAAGTGGCAGACAAATTAAGCTTCCACAAAAATTTGTTGATTAATCTTTTAACAATATACCATTTTTTAATGTTTTGAGTTAAACCATAACTCAAAAGGTGGGAGTATGTTGTGAATGCAATAATATAATACTCTATGACAATCCTCTATGGAAAAAAAAAAAAGAAAAAGAACATTATATAAATTAACAGATGATTTGTAATTGTTTTAGTTTTTTCTCAGTTCTTTGTTTAGAGTTTTGTTTTAAGAAAGATGTGAAGTAATAAATAGTGTTTAAATATGAAATAAGTTTTATTACCAGCATAATTATATAAATATGACGAGTGTTCCGCCTGTAGCGGCAGTGTCAAAAGTTTATAGAAATAACATAGTTAATAAAATACTAAATTAAGTTCAGCTAATGTTAACATGCCATTCATTTACTTTAGGCGGTACGAAGTTCGCCGGGTCAGCTAGTAGGTTTATAATTTCTCAAATTAAAAACAAAATAGAAAAGAAGTCCAACTAAATTTGAAGTCCATTAATAAAATTATGAAGAAAATATTTTCTCAGAAATATAATTCAATAAGCACAGTAACAATATGACAGTCAATATATCGTAACTAATAAGGTACCCAATACCACAATCCAGGGAATTTACAATACAATAACTAATTAACAATGTTGCATAGGTTAACCCGTATGTACATTTCTGTAATAAGATCATCTGAGGGTATATTTACAATGAAGTTACAAAGTGAAATGAAATAACCATAAGAAACTTAAAGAAGAGTTTGTTTTCCAACTTCAGTGTATGGTATAGGTATATAACCTCCTAAGATGGCTTGGTCTTCGCAATGTACAAAAGGGTTCAATGTACATAACTTTCTTAATTACTTATTGAAGTGAATATTTTTTTCTCAATATTACTGCATGGTTTGGGCGGGAGCAAAACCATTTCATTTATCACACACGGGACGCTCATCGTATTTTAGCTTAAATTAAATAATAAGACAAGATTTTATACAACAGCTGATTTTATGTTATAGGTTATGTTGTAGAACAGCTGTTTGAACAAGAAAGTTAATTTACTTTTTAAGATTCACTTCTACATGTCAGTTCCACTGATTAATTGTTTTTATTAATATTTTGTATTCTGGTGTGGGATATTTCTATTAATTTTATTTAGTGATATGTTACAGATTTCTAAAGGTAAATAACGTTAAGCGTTGTTAAATATTTAAAAATGAATTTGTTAAAATCTTTTAAGCAAGCTTGAATCACAGATGAGATCAGTTTTAACAGCTGGGTAAAGATATTGACCAATAGAAGGTTAAAAATATAGCCGCAGTAAAAATAGAAGTAGTAACCCATGGGAGTTCTGGCTTCAATGCGCTTACAACATGCCCAAAGGCTACTTTGGTATTTTATAACAATAATCTATTATGAATTTTAGCCAGATTAGAGTAACAAAGACAATGTAGGCTTAGACTTTGTACTGTTGTGTACAAAATGAAAAAGTTCGTTGACCTCAGTTAAAGCAAGTGTAATGCTATTGTTGTATTTAAATGCGGGGCTAAATCCCGAACCTTATTAGCTACCATATGTAGCCTTCCTAAATGTAATCCCTTTCTAGAGACACATGCGTGGGCAGAATTACAAAACATGTTTATTCAGCGGTTAAATTCAAGAAAATTCTTTAGTTTGAAGATACAGGTTCAATTAATCATATTTATTATTTTCATTTAAAATTTGATGACTTATTGTTAAATTTCGTATCAATATAAATTTAGGTAATTGTTTTTAGTCTCTTCCTGAATCATAATGCAAACTTCTGCTTCAATTTTGAGTTTTTTGTAATTGTCTTTTGCGTTGTGTATGTATTCACATAACATTCAAGTTTATCTATCTACTGTTCCTACATAAAATACATGCATATATAAATAGACATTATGTTTTGCATGGGAGAAAAATCATTTTACGGGTTTCAGGACCCTCTTACCTCAAATTAAGTGACAACATATGGTTTTCCATACAACAGCTGATTTTATGTTATAGGTTATGTTGTACAACAGCTGTTTTAACGTAACTTACGTGAGTGAGTAGGCCATGTTACTTTATTGATTTACTTAACTAAGTTAATACGTAATTGCTTACTTGTTGACGCGTTTCAAAACGATCGTTCCTTTTACGAAGCTATCCCTTTACTCAGGGTTAGCTTTATAAAAGCAACGAGTGTTTTGAAACGCGTCGGCAAACAAGCAATTACGTATTCACTTAGTTAAGTAGTTTAAAATAAGTTTAATCAGTCAATTCAAGATGATTACATCAAGAAACTTAAATACTTTCAATCAGTAAATAAATATATTATTTAATATCTTTCAACGATACATTAGACAAAAAAAACCGCGTGATACTACGTGATATTGGAATTTTCACACACCTTCCAACAACAAGCCGTCGGTCTCAAAATAAGCTTGAAAATGAGAGCACGTAACTAACAGTTCTCGAAAGTGGATTCGCAAATATACCACGTAAGATTCTTGATTAAGTAAATTAAAGTGTAAGAGATTAATCTATTTATATCTTGATATTTACTAGTATAATTAATTCAATTTAATGATAATAAGTTGTATATTATTACTACAATTTATAAAATGAAAACATTTTTAAGCACGTATGACACTTTTTAAAAACAGAGTACAATTAAATTTAAATAACAATTTAAGAATAAAGGTTTTCTATTAACATAGATCCTATTAAAACCTCTGTTAGTACATTCATCAAATGAAGTATTAATTTCTATAGGCCATTCCTACTAACAATTTTTTTTATACTTTAGCTTAAAGTTTGAATTTTATTAACAATTCATTCGTAGTTTTTATTTTTTCCTTTCATCGTGATTTTGATTTTATGTATTTCACCAAAGATACTGAAAGCCAGAATATCACTCAACTTTCTCATTTTTTTCAGTTTTACATGTGAAGAGAAATTCTTAAACACAGCATATAAAAACTTTACATTGGAGTGAAACATGACGTCATCGTTTAGGAATTCTAACAAGAATGAGTAACATGTTCGCCCTCTTTACATCCTATAGCTTCTATACAAGTCTGATACTCTCTCTTTTTCTATCAAATTGTCGCAAAGATTTCTAAAAAACCAAACAGCGGCAGCGTAAAGCTAACATTTGTTCTTATCTTTACTTAAAGGTTATTTGGAGGTTATGTTTAATGTATGCATATTTTATAATAATTTTAAATATGCATAAAGATGCAATTTTATTTATATTCAACAATATTATACAGTTAATTATGTCATAACGTAATATTTCGTAAGACAGCTTTTTCTTAGGCTATTCGTAGGTTTTTGAGTTTTGGTATTGAAGTTTGAAATTAGAAATGTGTTAACTTAATTAGTTACGCCTAATTAATAAATTTTACTTGAAGCTAATACGTCAAGAGTACCACGAATGATATTGTTTTATTTTTCATGTGGATTTTACTGTCCACGACGCAACAAATTGGCGAAACCTTAACGTTTTTATTAAATACATACATTTTCTATCGCACTAAGCGATTCGTCAGTACGCCTCTTTTTATTGTAGCTAACTATTATTAAGGAATTTAAACTCACGCATAGAATTGAATGTTAAATTCTACACTTTAGCTACCTTATCGGGAATAAAACTAGAAATTTACACACAAATCATTATATTTTATCAAAAAGTAGCTCACAGCAAATTACTGTCTTTAAATAAAAAAAAATCCTTCGGTACAAACCCCTACCACGAAAGGCGGAGCCTTCCCATGAGAGACATTAGTATTACAGTGCAGCAGGCTTGCATTTTAATAGGTTCCCAATACGCGGAACTACTTCAGTCCCAGCACTCTAATTACTTCACGATTAGTCACAACGCTCGCATGATACGGGCAAGTAGTTTTCCGTCGGTAATACGATATTTTCCTGCTTTACGCTAATATCACACAAGTCAACCTATTTAGCCAATAAAATAATTAGGCCGATAAGAAATATAGAGTATTAAGTATTAAGTTAACAACTCCATCATGTTTATCTACATCACTTACACTGCGTTGTTGGTTCATAAAGGTAAGACATTATCTGTTTAGATAGTAAGCCTTCAGCATCATTTCCTGATACTAACGTAAATAAAGGGAGATTTTAACGAAGAACAGAGTGTTATTTCAAGATTTGTATCGAGGTGGAAATTGGGTGAATATTTTAAAACTATGAATAAATAAATGAAGGTAATACAAAACCTATTCATATTAGACGAAATTAAAAAAAAAATTGAAACCATTCAAAATCCGAATAATTGAATCTATCAAATAATTTTAAAAACTAATACAAAATGGGCTTGAAATAACACATATAATATATGTTTAACTTTAAAAAACAAATTTTCTCTAAAAAATTTTTAAAAAAAGAATAAGAAAAATAAAAGAAAACAAATAACTATATTGTTATTTGGTAAATAGCTATAATGTTTTAGAAAGTTGAAAGTAAAAATAAAAAATACCCTTTCTGCAAAACATTAAGTTAAGAATGATTTGGTTAATGTATTTGCACAAGGCCCTCAAATAAAATGAAACTAAATAATGGAAAAATAATAACAAAAAATATGTTAAAATTTCATAAAATAAGATACATCATAAACTGATAATGGCGTGTGCATCACTTTCTTTTATATCTAGAAAATGGGGAAGTAAAAATGCGCTGGTGTTAACACCCTACAGTAAAACACTAGGAATGTTCAATACATCTTCTAGTTTAACTGTGTGAGACGTATATTTAACCGTGTGTAATATTTTTATATAAACAAAGTAATTGCACAAAAGAGAGAACAAAACCAAACTACCTTCTTTCCACGGTGTTCGTTTCAGAAAGCATATTATTTGTGCAGAGCCTAATTATTAAGGAGAAAACTAAATATAGGATGGAAGTGGAGGATAAAACCATAGACCAAGTGATGACACTCAATTACTTGGGAGCTGAAGAGATCTGCATAAGGAACTTAAATGCACAGATATATAGACAACGAAACGAGCTAAAAAGTAGGAGTGTACAGAGAGAATGCATGAGCATCTAAATAACGGTCATTCAATAACATTAAACAACACAACGGTAAAAATGCATACAAAACGTAAATACGAGTAGAGAGAAAGGAGAAGAACTAAACAAACATTAAATAATGTAAAGGCGAAACATCCGAAAGATCGATAAGTAAATAAAATAGACAGAAAACAACTAGACTGAGCTCGTAGATGAAGTAATACACTGGCGAACATTTACAGCAATAGGAGTGATAAAACACAGAGACAACTGAAAAAAGGAAGAAAAAACAGAAGCAATAACTATTATTAAAACAAAAGAATATTCATTTAGCAAAAACCCATACTTTACAGTTTTATTTATATTCATATGAATTTTAGTTTCAAAATAGTTTACAAATGTGCCCAGAAAATATTGCATCACAGAAGAAAGGAAACGGTCTGTATTGGTGTACTAGACGTATAGACAGTTGTTGATGTATGAATTTATTATTGTTTCAACAGAAACATCCTGTAGTTGATAAATTTATTCTGAGAAGCTTGCGTCATTAGAAATAATTTCTGGCATTTGTCCGTTATAAACAATTAACAAAGCAGTTTTACTTATTGTTTATAATAATAAAAGGAATAAGCTGTCTGTTTCTTCGTACAGTACAGTAGTACTATTTACCATTTCTAGTCTCGAAGTCGTATTTCTATTTGAAGCGTTTCGGTTTAATCCCATCTTTATAATTTCAAAACTAATGAACTGCACGATACTATAATTGCTAGTATTTATTTACTTTTTTCCTTCTATTGTTGTCGTTTTATAATGACCATTTTCAAAACAAAAAACAATACAAAATAAAACATGTAATAGTAAATTTTATAACTTATCGAAAATAAATAATGCCAAAAACTAAGTAAATTATTAGTAAATAATTCAAAGTTACTCCGATATCAACCTAAATGTAATGTATACACATAATCAAATAAGATAATGCGAATAGCCGAAACGTCGACGATAAAAGGAATAAATCAAATAAATACTTGTAATAGTCTTATGCAGTTCATTAGTCCTGAACTTATGTCTTTTATACAAGACTATATGAACTTTATAGAAGACTATATGAACTTTATAGAAGACTATATGAACTTTATAGAGGACTATATGAAATTTATAGAAGACTATATGAACTTTATAGAAGACTATATGAGCTTTATAGAAGACTATATGAACTTTATACAAGACTATATGAACTTTATAGAAGACTTTATGAGCTTTATAGAGGACTATATGAACTTTATAGAAGACTATATGAACTTTATAGAAGACTATATGAACTTTATAGAAGACTATATGAACTTTATAGAAGACTATATGAACTTTATACAAGACTATATGAACTTTATAGAAGACTATATGAACTTTATAGAAGACTATATGAACTTTATACAAGACATCAGAGTCTTTTCATTGTAATTAATCCCATCTTCTTAAAGTATTATCTTGTAATGAGCGCTAGACAGGCTGATTTGAGGAGAAAAGACGTTCAGTACAAGATATTACTTTAAGAAGACCGGATTAGGCCGAAACCCACCAAGTAGAATTCTAAACACGTAGAATATCCTAGTAAAAAGTAGAGTAACAATATTACTGAGTATAAGGATATATTATTATTACAGTATTAAGGTTGAAAGTACTGTAAAAGTCAAGATAAATCAGTGAGTTATTCACTGTTTAGTTTATATGTAAAAAGATCCAAAAAGTTCCACATGGAATAACAGTTCCATTTCAATAGGAACTCGTTATTTCCGCCAGAGCCGGATGCTACAGTATGCAACAAAGTCTCAGCTGCGGAGATCAACGGTTAGAGAGAATAAGGAGTGAACGCGCAACCTTTGCAAGCTTCCGATGCTAATCAATTCACCTAGGTAGGCCAATTGTTTATCTCCGGTTACAAGCTCGACGCTTCGGTACAGATTCTCCAGATTTCTTATCATTTGATTAAACTTTACATAGTTAATGTTCCATTGAATTTATACCATGGGATCCAACATTTCCTTTATCTGTGCATTGTGTCTCATCTACATTTTCCACGAGCGGATCCACAATGTGAGAAAAATCTCTGGTAACTTCGTGTTGGTGCGGCTTGAAGAGAATTGTTCGTTTAAATGCGTTACCGTTAAGTAAACACTAACATTTTCCAAGTTCAAAAATCTGTATAAAACGTAAATATAATATTACAACGTGCAACTGTACATCTAGAGTTTCTGAATAATATTTATTTATCAATACACTTGGTACAGCTACTTAGTGGTATTTCTCAGACGCGGTTTCACATTTGTTTCACATTTCAGCATTGTTCAATGCTGTGAGTCACATATAAGATTGTCTGATCAGATTTATTATGGTATTATATAAATTACAACAACATTGACACAAACCTGGGAATTATACATTTCACCAAAGAAGTAGTACTAAACACAACTGGAAATTTCGAAACATACAAACGTCAAAAAACAACCACAACATATACTAAATGATAAAACACATTCACAATCAAACACTATATTCAAACACATAGTAACAAAACTACTCTCAGAACAATAATACGCCAGAGTAAACCGTCTTAAATGCACTGCCCAAGTGCGAAACGCGTCTGCTGAGAAATATCCGTATGTAGTGGTTTCTTGCAAAGTCAATTAATAAATAAATGTTATATTATGTTCTGTGTAGCATGAATTCAAATTTACAGAAATTTAAAATTATGTTAAACTATTACGTTTTAAAGCAACCAACTTTAAAGTTTTGTAAAAATACAGAAAACACTATGCCGCCAAAAAGTCTAAGGAGAATATAAGATTTTTTAAGGTTATGTTACTGTCCGTATTCTGTTTTCTAAAGTCTATGAAATATATAAAATAATAATGATAATAACAATAATAATAATAAAATAATAAAAAAACCTAATAATATTTTGTATTAAAGCTTATAATTTTAATTGGTAAAAGTTAGTCTATAGAATAAATATATAACTGAATATTAACTACACAAATACTTTAGTAAACTGAATTAAAAACCCCAAATACTTGTGTATTTCAATAACAAAAATGAATATCCATATATTTGTATTTTGTGATAAAAAGGAGATAAATAAATATAAATTTCTTCAAAAATTTTAACTAATATAGGCCTATAGTAAACGCTTGTGAGTGGTTTTTTATTCAGTTTTAAGAAAATTAAATAATCACTGACGGAAATATTTTTTTTGCCTCCCACCGGAACTCAGCTATTAGATCGTCCAATAGACTATAAAGAAGCTGGAAAATCAAAATCAAGGAAGATTGGAAGGCACTGTAAAAAAATGTGAAGTTGGGAAAACAAGAAATTACTCCGTCTTAAGAAACAACTCTGTGTTTAACAATGGAAAAACCCTACAGCGGCTAAAAGTGTTATTATTGTGGGACGAACGAAAATTGTATAAATATTTAATAAAACATTACTTATGTAAAACTAGGATTTTGAATAATATATTTAACCATAAAATGATTGTAAAATAACGATTGTGTTTTAAAAATAACACCAAAAACATCCAAATGAGGAAAATCTAAACGGAAGAATAAAGGACGTGAAACCCAAACAAACTTACAATTATTTGTCACTCAACCACAAGAGTAAGTAAACGACAACGACCGGAAATGCCTACCAAAGCAAAGAAGGTATAGATACGTTAGTAAACAGATCAGATAACTAAAGGCCAATATATGACGCATAATAAAGGGGGGAAAACAGTATAGTTATAGAAAGCAAAATTACGACAACGAATCAGTCAGATATGAAACGTATTACGTATAACAAGCTGAGATGGCAAACTGCCAACCAGTTGGAAGGCTGCACAGAGGTGGAGTACACGTAAATGCAAAACGTTCAATTTAGAAAAATAAATTAGTTTCTAGTTTTAGTTAAGTTTTTGATATTTTCTATGACTCTAAACTAATATTTTATTGTAATTTTCTATTACAATAAATTCCACAGCGAAAGGTTACATTATGTAAAACAGCAAAAAGCCATAAAATTACTAAAAAAGTGCTACTATTACTTTGTTTAACCAAAATATTGTAACTGTTATATTTGGACTATATGAATGGAAATCAAATTATATATATACATTTATTATTATATACATATCACTTACACACTAAATGTAGGCCTACATGAACAAGAATCTTGAAGGGAAATTGTAACTTTCCGCATTTAAACGTAAAACTGATTAGAAAGGCATTTACGGAAAAAATTGAAATAAAACTTATTTTCATATAGATTTAACGTGTACGAGTGCAAGCAAACAGTGTTGCTACAATTGTATAAACCATTTAATAACAGAAATATCTTGAACATAACCGACTTCATAGCACATACATCTGATTACACTATCAGCTTCAAGTACGTCCGCATATGACTGCTGACAAACTACAAACCAAACCTTGGAACAACGTTTAAACCTTACAATCGAGGCTTAGTCAATTGTTCAAAATTTTCCTGTAAGGAAAACAAATTTTTCGGTGATATTCAATAAACATAGAATTGCTATACTTTGTATTTCTGCTAGGCCTATTATAAGTCTATAGAATAACTGGCTTATCTTGCATTGTCAAAACCATAGTTTGTTTTCTCACGTTTCTGATACTTCAGCCAATCAAAATATAATATATATATATATATATATATATATATATATATATATATATAACTCTTAAATTAAGGATTCGACAATGCTTGGTAAAGAAATTGTACGCAAGTTAACAACGGTATTCAAGAAATATTTAACATAAAATATTAAATATATAAATACTAATAATATAAAACTATAATTTTTTTGCATAATATAAATTCATAATATCGTATTCTTGTGTATTAATAAAGAACTGTATTAATAAAGTCAAAATACAAATACAAGATTTATATATATATATATACAGTATATATTATGAAGGAAACACTTCTGAACTAACTTTTCAAATTTTAAATAATTTTCGTCGTTAAAATTATGTAGCTTTGTACAAAACAAGTACTTGTCTAACGCTTTGCTGTGCTAAATTACGTTTTAAATTGTAGGAAGTATAAAAACCAAAAAGGAGCCTCTAGTTCAAGCAAATTATTCAACGAAACACGCAATCGATAGACCCTGCACCGTGAGTAGGCTACACGCAACGTAAGCGTGGTAAGAGAGACCCAGAAATTACGCACATGTTCTTTGAATATACTGATTCGTAAGCTGTCGGTTTTACTGCATAATCTCACGAACTTATATTTGTTCCATGCAACAACGTACAACTGCAATAATATATAAATATATTCAAGCAGAATTTGAGTATATCAGCAATATACGTTGTAAATTAAACTTATTTAAAACAGTGAAGTTCACGATTCGAAACTCATAAAAAAACAATCTTCGATAACGTCCGCCTTGAATAATATGTATCTGTTACTTTTACAATTTTTAAACTGTAAATTAATTTGTTCAATCGTTACGAGCAAGGCTTTCTCTTTGAATTATTTGTACACAGCACGCTCTTGCAGTTTGTATTATCAGAAGATAAAAACAATAATAATAAAAACTGCTGAATATATTTTTGCAGTATTTTCAACAGAATTTTAATTCTAACAACTTATTACATCAGTGGTTTAATTTTCTCAATTATAAATAAATAAAACCTCTTTACCACAAAAACATTTTTTTAGTTTAATCCCTGGGTACATATTAACTGCAAAACAATCGTCTTCAGAGGAAATCATTACACACGAGTTATTCTTGTAATAATTTCCTCTCAAGATGGTTGCTTTGCAATCGAAATATGCTTAAGGATTTAAATTGAAAGTTTTTGTGGTTAGGTTTTATTTATTTTAAATAAAAAATTAGGCCTAAATCTTGGTAATACTTGTCAACTTTCAAACCAACTCTGATTTTTTTACTTATTTTACTTGGTTAAAAGACAATTCTGAATAAGATGAAAATTATTTTAAACGTCGCAAACCATAATTAGTGATTAAAACTTACATTCACTATCACATTAGAAATAACCTTAATTTAGAAACCCATTCATTAACCAAGTAATTCGTCATATATATTCCCACCCATATTATACTACTATACAGTCGAATTAAAATATATAGCTTAAAGCATCCAGGTAGAATAGGTTTTGTTATATAAAAAAAAAAAACAGCGAAGTTTTCCGTCTGATGACATCTTTCATCGGTTTATAATGAAACAAGAACATATAAGAAAATGTAATGGATAATTTCTTTACTATTACAGAAAAAGGAAATAGTAATTGTCATATAAGCTAATCAGTTGATGCATCAGCGTTAGTGTTAACTGACATTTTTTTCATTTTATAATCAATCCTATTCTGCCGGATAATTTGTTGCTAGGAAGGAAAATATTTAGGCCTGTAGGAGTATAATAATTAAATGCAAAATAAAACAAGTAATATAAACTAAAATGTTCTAAAGCCAATTTCTACTTAAGTTAACAAAAACAAATTAATTTAGTTATTTTTTATTAAATAGTTACATATAATATAAATAAAGCCTATTAGCCTATTAGCTATAACATCTGATCTACCACATAACCTATAATACATAATCAGCTGTTTTACGAAATCATATGTTATTACTTATTTAAACCCAAATGAGACGAAATAACGTTTGGAAATTTGAAGGATATGTATATAAATATTTATATTCTATAATATATACACACACGCACACGCACGCACGCACACACACACACACACACACGCACACACACACACACACACGCACACACACACACACACACACGCGCGCGCGCGCGCACACACACACACACACACACACACACACACACACACACACACACACACAC
This sequence comes from Prosapia bicincta, assembly GCA_036971475.1. NCBI lineage: Eukaryota > Metazoa > Arthropoda > Insecta > Hemiptera > Cercopidae > Prosapia > Prosapia bicincta. The sequence continues at coordinate 321,956,774 of JBAIZL010000001.1, forward strand.
AGACACACACACACACACACACACACACACACACACACACACACACACACACACACTCACACACACACACACAGACACACACACACACACACACACTCACACACACACACACACACAGACACACACACACACACACACACACACACACACACACACACACACACACACACACACACACACACACACAGACACACACACACACACGTACACACACACACACACATAAACATATATATATATATATATATATATATATATATATATATATATATATATATATATATATATATATTCTATTTCATTAACAAATATTGATACGTTTCATGTATGTTTGTGCATTCAGTTACATTTGTTTTTAAAATTTTAACCAAGATTTATGGTTGTTATGTTTGAAATATGTTTCTTTTTGTTTAGTATTAATTTTTTAAGTAATCTATACAAAGACACAAATAACTGAATTCTGTTCAATCTTGTGAATTTTTTAAAACGATTCACCATTGTAGTTATGCTATAACAATTAACATTCTAAAGGTAGTTGAAATTGGGTGAAAATTGTAGCTTTCATTAATCAATTAGAAAATACTGTAATATTAAAAAATCTTCAGTTACAGTCAGTAATATGAAGGTGGCGTGAATAGTGCCCTACATTACGCTAATGCACACTAAATATTCATGTCAACGCTAATGACCTAACCTATTTGTTACAAAAAATCATTACAATAAATTTATAATTTATTACGTTACATAGTATCTTGTATGGATCTAAGATAACACTAATGTGCAACTTCAGGAATAAAACTGCAATTATTCTTGTAGTTTTTGGAGTGAGGGAAGCGTGGTAAACAAAGTAGGGAAAATTACAACGCTACTGGCAACACTGACTCCCGCTGTCACGGTTAAATTTACGGTCGCCGCTGAATTATCTCATTTTATAATGACAAGGCTAACAAATAGAACAAATAGGACAGTTTTTAGATGCTCCAAACCCTACATGGAGAAACATTTTACTAATAGTGTCTGTGAGTATATCGTGTATTGTGAAAAAGTTTTTACGCTATTCTCGTAAATCGCCTAATATGGCATGAAATTGAGACATCTATTCTAGAAATTAAATGTCCACCTATTTTTTTTTTCTTTTAAAGAGAATTAGATTTTATGAGACGTGATAAAATCTTTTACAAAGCTTAGCGAAGTACAGTGGCATGTTCAATTTTAATTAGTACAGCCGTCTGCATTACAGGTTATGAAAGTTCTCATCATAGAAGAAATGTATACAAGACATCGAATATGTTATTTATTTTAACTTTCGGTTTTGCTACTTGAGACAACTTTTATTTAATTCGTTTCTACGTATGTTGCTAAAAAATATACTTCAAGTTAAATGAAATTGATTTTTAAACCTCACATACATTACACACCGGTTAAAGTTTATATTATCGCTATAGAAACATAACCTTATTTTAAAATACGTGTAAAACACACTCCTTTATCAAGTAATTGTAGAACTGCACTAATTACTACAGCTGTATTAAAATATAGCAACAAAGCATAAGTTTAGGATGTTGGGTTATAAAAAAAATTAATTTACCTTACTAAAAAAACATGTATTTTTACGGTCATCATGCTGCAGTGGAGAAACGACCAAAATAGCCATTTTTTCTTGAGCGATCCATTGAAATGCAGTTGTATTGGAAGAGAATTTTGAATACTCTTTTCTTCTTATGATAACACTCCTATCATAATTTTAAATATGTTTCTATTATTTTCCATTGAGGATTCATTTTTATTAAACTACTAATACTGAAGCTAAGGCTTGACCTCCAGTTGTACATTACAAATTCCAATAAAGTATCTGGTTAAGGTTGGGTATGATTAATAAATTGTTTTAATGCCGTAGTAAGCTACATTTAAAAACACTTTCATCTAGTTTAGAATATATTTTTACATACGTAAAACGAGAAACATGTAAGTTGACTCAGTCTTTATCACTTATTAGGAATATATATCTATTTCTGCATCAAACATTTATTTATAAATTATATTCTGTATTGACCATTCTATTAAACGATCATCTTTAACGCCCATCACAATATTTAGCAGTTGTGGTGGTTTCGCTATTCCGTCAATATTCACAAACTTTACAAATCGAATCTGTTATTACATTTCAACAGACAGCATTCGGGTGACTTACAGCATAATAAACACTGTGTCCTAAGCATTGTTGTAGCGCTTGATTTCGCAGTCATTAAAAATCGAAACACATTCATCCCATCGTACTATGAATTCACAATGACACAGTAGTGAGATGTTTTGTTTATCAATAATACTGTCAGTGTGCCTAAAGCGCTGACCGACGTCATGAATATAGAAATGCAGTAGTAAGTAAAATATTAAATGACAAGAGTACAGCACTGGGCGAACGCGGCCAGCGAGCTCTGGTGTGGTGTGGTGGCAGTTGTGAAAGTGGGGAATTGTGGGTAGTAGAGAGAACCGGTTTAAGCGTGCCCCAGAGTCGGCCATGTTATGACATCTACCTGTCTTGTCCATTCCCACGACGCACCGCCATATTTGTTACAATAATTTTAACCTTCAACCACCTACCGTCTCAGGTGAATACCCGGCGACAAATTACTTCTTTAATTATCCAAGTTGAATTTAAAAAAACCAACAAATCTGTGATAGTTAACCCGTGTTTTTTTTTATCGCAATACTACTTGAACAGTAAAACAAGGGTGATTAGATGTGTAGTTTACAGTTCTTGTTTTATCACAGCCATGTGACAAAACGTTAACGAGCATGTCTTTGTTCTTAGAAACGTGTTTTACAGCACATTTCACAGACGCTGGAACAAGACTACAACCTATCAGAACATATGTACTGAACGTAAAGCAAAATGCAGAAGTTAACCACAAGGGTCGTTATTCATAAGAGAACCAGTTGAAATACAATTGATACAACAACAGACCAGTAAAAATATTCATGGATGTACATAAATTTACGTATATAAACATTCTTTTTGGTTTTACTGATCGAATAACAGTTCGATTGATAACATACTTTGAAGAAACCATGAGTAAAATTCCAAGACACCCATTCCTTAGTTTTACATTCGAAAATTGCCTTTGATAACCGATATAAATTTGCATTCCATCATTAAAGTTAAAAACAGAACTACTAGGCTTGGGCGACAACACGGCTTTTTTTAGGCGTTCACCTGAACACGATGCAGTACTGATGTAAATAAGGTCCCGCTTTTTCCCGAAGATCTCAAAAAGTATTGATAAGATCTCAATCGAAAACAACTGAAATACCATTAAAGGAAAAAAGCATAGCCTGTAGTCTAATATTAATATTATTTAAAAAAGGTAAATACTAAAAGAGTGTACTCAAAATTTCCTAAAAACTAGTTTATTTATACAGACTAGTTTAAATCACTGACGGAGGCGACGTCGTCGCCGAGACTAACCTGTATTAATGAACTAGTGTTTAATGAGATTTTGAACATACTCTTTTTTAAATTTGGAAATTTACACTAGCTAAGCTCTAATAAACAATATATTTACATTACTTTTCTGTAAAAGCTTCCTTTTCTGTAAAACCAAAACTATTTTTTTTTAAATGTTTTAAGAATAATCGTTAGGTTATAACAAAAGGTTACACGACGTGAACCGATTTAAAATATACGATTTTGTTACTTAAAAATCCTTATAATATAGTGCTACAGAATATCGTTATAATTTACCGTTACAGAATATGTTTAGGTCTATAATATACCTTTACAGAATATGTTTAGGTCTATAATATACCTTTACAGAATATCGTTATAATATATCTTTACAGAATATCGTCATAATATACCGTTACGGAATATTTTTAGGTCCATAATATAGCTTTACAGAATATCTGTACAATATACAGTTACACAATATATTTATAATATACCATTACAGAATATCCTTACAATATATACCGTTACAGAATATCCTCATAATATACCGTTACAAAATACAGTATAGGTTACAATAACAGACTACAGCGAAATGGAGAATGTTGGAAATCAGAAATACGACAGATCAGATAATAAGAATGACAAAATAAAAATATTGAAAATATTCCTAAATAAATCTTTCGTTTTTCCAAATATTTATTATAAAAGTGAGATTGAAAGGCAACCATACAGAATAATATACATGCACTAATTGTTTTCAAGTTTGTAGGAAAAATCGTCACCGAATGTTTTGTTAAAATTGGCAGAGAAATCGATGCATCTTGCACCAATGACATTTTCACTGGAACCAGTTTGAGCATAAAAATTTAGATTCCTTAATTTCAACCATAACATGTTCTTTTGTTGACGCATTTCGAAGAGTTTAAATTGACAAATAAAACTTGGTATTTAACGATTTTACGTCACTTAATGCAACTTATACGGATCGATCGATTCATCGAATGAATAAATCGCATTTTGTGTTTTACGTTGAAACACATAAGGCTAACATTACCTGAGAATAAATATGGGCACTATTTCATCTTGCATTACTTTTTTTGTGCCTTTCTTTGCAAATCGACCGGCCTAATGATAAAAATAACTGCGAAATGATAGTGTTTGTGTTAAACTCTTTTCAAATAGACAACATTTGCTAAAATAAGTTTACATATAATGTCAAATTTAACAGATTTGAAATATTTTGGAACGTATTGCATAAGATACATTACGAATGGAATCTATTATTAAATTTTACTAAAGAGGAGGATTAATTTATGCGTTAAAAAAAATTAATGGGAATAGGATTCTGGTGAAATTTTGCAGTCATGACTTCGTATCTTTTCCCGATTAGTATTAAAATTATCATAGTAAAATATATATAGCATATCCTTGCTCATTAAGAAATATGATGGAACCTGTAAGCGGGATGATACATAAAAACTGTTCAGTTTAGTAGTAGCCCCATATTACAAACGTAAATTGTTTTTTTTTTGTTTTGTTTTTTTTTACTACATATACATATGATTTTGTTTAATGTTTAGTGCTGTACGAAAATGAAACATCTCATAATCTATTTAATTTACTGTACAAGACAAACAAGCATATATTAAAAAAACAGAAACAACTTTCCTCTATTGTGATATTTAAACCTTTTGTCCTATATCGCGTTGTCTGACTGGAGTAATTAGTAGCGAAAATAAATAAAATTGTTGACATTTTTAACCACATTCACTAAAACTTTATGCAATACAAGTCTTATACACTGCAATAGATGTTTAAAGAATTTCACAATTTAAAAATTGTAGTTATTTCCCATTCCCACGTATTCGATTTTAGCAAAAACATTTATACAACTCGATGCAGAAAATAATCTGGAATAAGAAAAAACTTCCGCTCACACTCCAAAAATTAAAATATTGGCATAATGTCTGTAAGTATTTGTTTCGACCTTTTGAGTAATTTTGTGACTTATTATCGCAAAAAATAAGATGTGTGCGAGTTTCACATTTCTATAACGTTTGTGTGCGGGATTAAAGATAGTACAATAGTGCTTGGTTAAAAAAGTTGATTTGTTGCAAAATTTGTAATTTTGTAGGCGACAACATCAAGTTCAATTACATTTCGAGGCATTGTGCGAAGTCAAAAAAATAAACCCAAGTTTTACGTGAGCCGTGGAGGGGGGGGATTTGTATTTTATAAAATTTTATTTTTTGGGACGTGAGCGGGAAGTTCTTATAATCGTTTCATAACCCTGATGACTGCATCGTACGATATAATTTTTTTTTGCTTAAAATTACATGGGAGCGAGACATAAATATCTTAAATTGATCTTGAAGTTTCTTGATGTAATCATCTTAAATTCACTGATTAAACTAATTTTACACTACTTAACTAAGTGAATACGTAATTGCTTACTTGCTGACGCGTTTCAAAACGATCGTTTCTTTTTCGAAGCTAACCTTCTAGTAGGTTAGCTTCGAAAAAGGAACGATCGTTTTAAAACGCGTCAGCAAGTACGTATTCACTTAGTTAAGTAGTGTAAAATTAGTTAAATTGATCGTTGAGGAGTATTGATAAATTGCTAAATATCTGTTCCAAATTAAAAAAAATTTTCTAAGTATTTACTTTTACATCTCAATAAGAGACAATTAAATATTCCTTTGTAATCTGATTTGTAACGCAAGCATAACTAAGTAGTCCTATTGAATAAAAAACACATTACTGATACTCGTGTAGGCTAGCTCGTAAAGAGGAGAGTACACACAAGTAATAGAAAGTCGACATCCGAATCGGAGAGTAGCCGCCAACCTCAGAGCGTAGTCACGGGATGAGAGAATCAAGGGAGATGGCTATCCTAGCCAATTACCACGAAATTATTTAACGGAAATGTCGACCGCCATCAAAAGGTTAACCCGCAGGCTTGGTACTAAGCATACGGTTGTAAAAAAAAGCTGATGGAATAGCCGACGGCGGTTCAGGTGGGTTGGGTTACGAATATAAAATTAATAGGCCGGTAGCGGAAATGACTTACCAAAGCGAAATCGCTGACGTTTTCGTTTGAATAAACTTGGCTGTTTACTGAAATTTGTAAAAAAAATGTATCGTTTATTACTTACGCAGGATAAATAGTAATTATATATTGTTATAAAAAATCAGTAACTTAAAACAAGCTATTTTTAACATGAAATTGTTTTCTTAACTATAAAATAATCAGTTAAACGAATAAGTTAACCGCACCTGTTTAATCACATAACTTATAAATATTAATACGAACTTTATGAAAACTTTGATTCTTATTGCTTTAGTCGTAGACAATTGAGAAGATAAAAGTATAAGGAGGTTGAAAAACATATTCCTTACTCATGAGAAATTAAAACTGTAAAAAAAGTTTGCTCCTCAGAATATTTGGGAAAAAAATAATTGTAAAAAAAGTATATAAAATTTTGTTAGACGTTTTGTTTATCTGCAGCAGTAATTTCAATATTTTTGTTGTTTTAGATATGATTGCAACTGAAAAGGCATGTGTGTTTCATTGTAAGGTCTGGTTTTCAAAACGTTATTGAAATACCTTAATAATTTCATTAACATTCTTTAAATCGATGGCAAATTTAAACAATATAATGTACTTATTCAAGTCAAAACTCAAATATATTCCTATATAAAACATGATTACTCTAAAACTATGTAGGTTATCAAGTGTACGATTTTTATTAAAAGGTTATCACGAGTTTAAATAATTAATACCAGGAAGGTGTTTTCAAGCAGTTTTAAACTTCATAACAATTGTTATATTTTAACAAAATGTTAAATTCTCGTTAATATATGTTGATAGAATGACACTTAATAACGTATATAATTTTGAAAAAAAATTTCGATTGTAATAAAAATATTTTATTGAATACTCAGTAAAATTCATAGACTTCGTATCAACTAACAGGATTTAAATTTCACGACTTGAAAACTACGTCAAATTGAAAACTTACAAATTTCAACAGCTAACAGTAACAACAGCAGACTAATTAGAAATTAGAAATGCATGAGAAATGTTCCACTCCTAGCTTGGAACTAAGAGCAGTTTGTTTATAACTAGCAACTAGAATATCCAACTTGCTGGGAAATTTAAGGAGAACAAATATAAATAACATACTGGACACGCTTGTAGTTAAAGAATAAAACAAAACAAATTAATGAAACAAAACAAACTAAATTTTTTAAAATTAAATTTTATTAAAATATTTTTACCTTTGTTTTCCTGTGTGTCTACGTTCTATTACAGTCTTATAAACAACTACCAAACAAAAACACACAATCACGAAACAAACACCACATTTTATTTGATTGCACTACACATTTTTCGTTTAAACTTTATCCACACACTGTATCCATTTAAACTTCACTAAAACACGGCCTTTTTTAAAAAGCGCCTTGTTTACCAACAAACTTCTAGAGCTAGCTGCTGAACTAAACTGAACACTAAAAACTGGTCAGAACGGTTTCCCTCTCCAGCTGTTGGAAGCGTGCTTCGCTGCAGTGTTGCCAACGGTAAAGTCTGATGGTCGTAAATATCCCGGCGTGTAATTTGTTGAGCGTAAAACGAGTTCTTTTAAGCCGACCGCATAAAGTAAATTCATGTTTCATGAATACACCAAGTAAAATCTTCCAGCTTCCTTATAAATGTAAGTAATTTAATTTTCGCTCAAAGTTTTTTTTAATGTTGTTTTAAAATAGTTGATACATATTAACGAAAGATGTAGGCCTAGCCTAAAAGCAATTTAAATTAGCATAGTTTTGCATGGTTATACAAATTAACTATGATTTTTTTATCATTGTAGTTTTGATTTTAATTTTCCTTTGTCTGGTGCAGATTAGTAACATTTATTATATTATTTAAAGTATATTTAATTTAGTTTAATTATTTATAAATTGGCTGTATTAGAAAAAAATAATTTTAAAGATTTATCAGTAAAAAGCTGTATTTATACATTTTCTCTGGGAAAAAAATTAATACATTTACACATTAAAATTAAATATAAGCAGTACATTGATTTATTTCAAAGAGCTGCTGTTTAGTGATAGAAAACGTTCTGAAGGGACAAGTTAAACAGATATACGAGATAAGAACAAATATTATAGTTTTTGCGTTTTATAAAGAGTAAGAATTTATTTAATCGTCATTTTCACAACTTTTGAACTTCATTAAGTTTTACTGTGTTTACATTAGATTTGTAAAAGTATGTTTTTAAACTAGAATTATTCAAAATTAAAACCTAATTAAAGAAGGCAATATATTATTGATAGGCCTACATTTTCATAAGGTACAATTTTGCTATAATTAAAGAATAATTGACGAAATTAGAAATAGTATTCAGTAAGACTTGTTCAAATATTTACTATTGAAATACATTTTCTTAAAATTGTTTGCTTTAGTTTAAAAACAAAAATAATGTAAATTGGATTGAAATAAATTGTTTACCACGGGGTGAGATCGAAACCATTGTCATAACCACTTTATCGTTATGACGCCCTTTGTATTACGTTTTAAGTTGAAGAGTTTTGCTCAAGTAAACACGTTTATTAAAAAGAAAATCCCCATCATCATATTTATTGGTTTATTACCATAATCTCCTTAGTGATGCAAGAAATTCTTAATTGATAACTACCCTCTCTGGATTCATTTTTCACCCCCTAATCACATGATTGGAGCCTTCGCTTCACCATCGAATAACTAGAAACATAATTTATCAGAGCTGTAAAGGGATTGGTTATGGCGAGGGGAAAGTTCAAATCGGGCCATAGCCCCAGGACATGCGGTTAGGGTTCGAATTAACGCAGCTAATGTTACACTCCATTTTCACGTACTCCAGATCATGTGTTAATTTATGGATCGCAGTGATTACAACCATAAAAGTAATATTTTATAAGCGCCCCTTTGAACTTTAAGGGCGTGTTGTTTAAAATATTTTAAAAGTGTTGTATTTGTGATTATTCAAATTTTTTTTCATAACCACAGTTAGCATAATTTTCGAGGTGACGTTGTCCCTTCACAAATAAAGCCAGTTTTATTATTTTTTTCTTTATAATTTGTTTTCTCTCTGTAATCTGTTTCCAAATATTAATCCGCTTTGTTTTACTTTTTTACGTTTAGTCGCCATTACAGTTGCCCATATTTGCAAGGGTAAAGAAAAGGGGTTTTGTTAGCGCCCTCCAGAATAATTATGAAGTTTTTAAAATCCTTTATAGCTTAAAAGGATATTTTAAATTGGTCAGTTAAAAAAATTCATACCAATTTCAAATTTTCATGAGGAAGTTAAAATAATAATAATTTTAAAATAATTTTCATACAAAGCAAGATGTTAGTAAACGGAGAGTTATAATTACATTGGCCTATATGAAAATTGCAGTAATAATAATGTTTTAAGTGACACATGAGCAAGAAACTTAGCGTTTATATAGTCTGTGCTTGGCCAAGATTATTCACTGCGTTAACTCCCTGTACTTCTTCTAGTTGACGTTAGGCCTACTTACTAAGCTTTAGTATCGTAGGTATTTTATTATTTTAATTCTAAATTCCGCAACAAACCTTTTGGGAAACAGTCAGTCAGTCAGTCAGAGTAGCAGTGGTGGTGACCCCCGTTATAGTGACACTTTCTGCAGGTAAACTGGTCCAATCGTAAGGTGGCGCGTGATTGTTCGGTAAAAACCTATACTAGCCCTGCACAAAAACATTAGTTTTTGTAATTCGTGTTGCGTCAAAAGCTACCGCTAAAAATTGCAGGCGTTGCGGTCGTTTAGAAAACTGATAAAATAAATGTGTTCATACTTTTACGTGAATGATCTTATTATATTGACAAATCTAATCAAATAATATTAATGGCGGTCTTTCGGCGTTGTGAAATATACAATATTGTAATGTAAATACTATATCTTATATTATATTACTAATTGTTTCTTATAGGAATGAGGGAATAGAGACAGACGCGTAAAGCTTTGCTGACGACAAGTAAAACTGACGTGGGCTGATTTTTGCTGAAGACATCCGAGCTAGTTGCATGGAGCAACTGCTTTGTCACGGCGTACCTCCTTCTGAATTCGAACTGCTCCTGACGGATAACTCTATCCACGGTAGGAGAGAAGCGAGGTATAAGAGCTGGATCTGAGGAGATGGTTCTGTAAAGGCTGGTGTTTGTTGAGTGGATGTGGAATAAAGGCGTTCTTCTTGTGAGGGATATCGTTTATTAAACTCTGACGTGGGTTTTGGCTGACTTTTTACTATGTTCCATCATCTGTTTTATCGCGTATAAGAATATGTGTGTGTTTGTGAGTGCTTGTGACAGACATATAGCCTAAGTGTAGAAATGTGTATCAAAATAATACATCTTGACATTTTCTATAAGGACATATTTTTACAAAGAGAAGATACAGTAAGTTAGTTACAATGTGACCTTTAAAGTTACCTTAGAACTATCTTGCTGCTACAAAAAGATCTTTTGACTGGGGGGGGGGGTGATTCAAGGCTAATTTACTGCTAAGAAGAGAACTTAAGACTAGACCTAAAGACGACAAAGAGAGGATAACAAAAAAAACCTAAAACTGAGTACATAAAAACTTAATGCTAGTGAGATTGAATTAAAAACTATTTACAAAAGAATCTTAATAAAACCTAAACTAAGGCGGGGCGAGACAAGTGTTGCAGGAAAGGAGATTACGAGGTTAGGCCTTTTGGGGTATCAAGGCGTACCTTTGGCCGGGGAATATTAGCAGAGATTTAATCGAATTGCTACGGTATCTGAGGGAGAAGTAGGTTGAGCTTCCAGGTCGTGCAAACAACTTTGCGGAAAGGGAACGACAAAGTCCGCAAGGGCGGTATATTGGAAGGATTGATGGATGGAGACAATGGAGAGGAACCAAAGGCAGTGTAAGATAGATCTCAGCGCGGGGTACTGAAAAAACTAAGTATTTGCGAAAAGTGTAAGGAAAAAAGGTCACGAGGCTAGAGTTGCGTAGGTGATGATGGAACGAAGGAGTATCAAACACATAAGGAACTTGATTTTGAGGAGAATAGAAATGTACTGGGATTCCTATGTGTTGCTAGAGCCTGGGTACGGTTGGGTCTACCTTTGTTGCGGGCAGAGGTATTTTGGAGGCAAAAGGACAGGGGATGACAAGGTATTTCAGGGAAAACCTCCAAGGGATGGACCTTCAGGTGAATGTGATGGCTCCAGTTTGCGGTTTACGCCTTCTGGCGAAGCAATTAGTCTCTGATTTTTCCGTATTGATCGCAGTTCTTCACTTGTTTACCCAAGTGGAGTTCCAGCTGTCTCTAAATGGTTCGTAGCAGCAAAAAACAATGTAACTCTTCTCTAGTACTACCTTCAACTGTTTTATCCGTCCTTCTTCAACGCTCTTGTAAATTATAGACAATTTCCTAAAGTCCTGATTACGAGCAGGAATACAACTATGTCCTTCTAATGCCATAAGTTGTTTCTACTCCTAGAGTATCCTTTCCTTATCTCTGCTTTCATTCTACTTGTTCCCCTTCATACGTCTACCTACGCGGGAATTTCATTTCTTCCCATAGTTCCGGTAATAAGTAGTTCAATTTCAGATAACTGATCTTGCGCTTGTAGTAATAATCCTTTTATCCCTGGCTAAAGGCTTAAGCGTTTATCCTAATTTTGTCTATAATCACATAATTTCCCATTTTTTAAAGGTGATAGTAGTCAAACTAATTGATTAAAACAACAACAAAAATCCAAAAAATATCAAGTAAACTCAAGTAAGTTATTAAACTCTTATTCGAAATACTAGCTCTACGTAGTGGTGTCAACTATTGAACACTACAGTTGTCAAGTACGTTATTTTGATTGTTCTTTGAGCGGTATCAGGGCCGCACTTTCAGCCCTGGAGCGGTAAAACCATCGATAGCGGAAGTCCATTATGCCTTTAGTGTGTTTAGCCTGATGACATCATTTTATATTTTAAAATTTATTACAATCAAACACCACAAGTTTCAAATTAAAGGTTGTTAAAACAATAGCCTTCCTAAACTGTCTTTTCATTATTCTTTTCTGAAGTCTGTCAGTGTAATTTGATTTGCTCTTACACTATAACATGTAAATCACTGTAATTTTATCACCTGTAGAATATTGACTGTCTACACGTTGTAGTAACAGCAACTTCATTATGTAATATTAAACTTGAAGTTCTAAAACTAAAATAAAAGACAAAACTAAATGTTTTAAATATACATTTTCCTTTCTTATTTACATTCTCATATCAAATAGATATTGTTTACACTTATTTATAAACGATATTTATATATATATATATATATATAAATATAAAATACGTTTTCTTGTTTAATAATTTAAAACAACACAGGTTATTCAAATACAAGAATATTTATTATTTTATATCCAAAGCTTCTTTCAAAATCTAAAGTTATATTCAAATATTCTTGTATTTGAATAACCTGTGTTGTTTTAATATATATATATATATATATATATATATATATATATATATATATATATATATATTTATATATATATTTATTTAATAAATTAAAAATATTTCAAAAACAAGAATACTTTATATATATTGTTGTTACTTGCTGCAAAAAACATTTTAATATCACGCAATAAAATCATTATTTACCCTTTTAACTTTTCTGAAGGTTAAAAATATAATTAATAACTCATTGCTTTAAATGTGGAGTAAAAACATATCTTTAAAGACAATTCAAACAGTTTTTAAATTTTTCCACTGAGGATCTAATATATCAGACAGATTGAAGGGGGGGGGTTTAACTTGAGTGTTGAGTGTTGTAGTAGGATACCTAGCAGCGTTTTAACAAACCGGAAGGTTTTGGAAGATGTAAGTGTGGTTTATATGTAGACACATACATTATACGTAAGCCTATGTAATTTTGGTGTTCTCCAGGACGAACCAAGCCTATAGTCTGAGGGTCCAGCCCTTATATAAGCCCAACCGAGAGTGGACTGATAACACCCCCCCCCCCCCAGTCTCGGTACTGACTCAAGGCACCTGGTAGGAAGTGTCGAATTCGAGGTTGGATTCGTGAGGAAGTGGATTCACACGCTGTACTGTATATTCTTCCCAACATTTGCATCTACTTTGTGTTCTTTTCGACTAAGCGATAAAAGGGCTGTCTTCTAGGTCTTATCGTCCTCTCTCTTTATTTCATCAATATCTTTCTTTTCTACAAAACATATTTGTTTAAACTCTTTTCACAAAACACTGGCATAATGTGTGTTAGAAATGGATCTCAATGTCTAACGGATGAGTTAAGTCCATTTAGAACCAAGTCTCTACTCTGAGGGCCCGGCCTTTAGGTAAGGGCAACCGAAAGTGGATGGAGGTCCGATTGGGTTACTTGGAACGAACGAAGGAGACGGGGTATAAAAGGTTCGGAAAACCTAGCCATTCAGAATGTTCCACAGATAACAAGAAGCTCTGACAAAGAGGCAGGAAACCGTAGTGTCTGGTTGGAGTATGGTCTCGATCTAGAATATGTCCGGTTACCTATCCAGACCTTACAGTAAGGCTTCCAGGTTCTTACAGTCTATTACCACTGATCGTGGCACCAATTTCCCCCGTCTCGAAATATAGATATCTTTGTATACTTTGGACTAAGGGACTAGAGGAGAACGCCTTTCGTTTACATTCTTTTTGTCTTTTTCTTCAACAACAATTTTACGGACACACTGTAGAATTTATGTTAGAAGGGCTCGGATAAGGTCTAACTGCACTTGTCCTCGGTAACTGGCGGAAAACCGAATCTGATCCGATGATGAAGCTCCTGGACCAATGGACCTCTAGCGCTGACGGTGAAAACCACGCCGTTCGGAAGGTTCTTCTGGTAACTAGTATTGGTGGAAAAACCTCGAAACCGGAGCTTTTGGTGGGAGTATTGTCCACCTCAGGACGGGCTGGTCATCACCCCAGGCCTTACAGTAAGGTCTTCCGGCTATGGTAACACGGTTCTTGGTACCATCCACCATTCTTTATCCTTACTACAAGGAGATATAAGGGTAAATATATCTCTATGTGTCCGATAGATATTAGGTCTACGTTATGTCTCTTCCCTGTATAGTTGATGCCATGACTCCTCTTATATCCTCTTCCAAGAGGATTTATCCTCCTATCTTAGTCCTACCTATGTTCATCTAGCCTCTGTAAGCGATAATAGTCTTAATGGCTAATAGCCTCAAAATCACATTAAAATTTTCTTTGTATCATTCTTGAGGTTTATTCTACTCGTTCTCTCTCTGGAACAAATCACAATTATTAACCAAACCTTGCTTCTTTCCTTGCATTAACTCCATTGAGTTATAAACGACGGTATTATCCCCAATGCACCCAGTCGTAGGCGATAAGTCAGTAATGGCGGCCCCGCTAATGTTTAATTTCCTTTAACACTTATCGAAAACCTGTTCCTAGTAACTGTTGGAGATAAGAGGTGATATCAACTGAGGTTGGTTACTTATCACCAGAAGTGATGTCGGTGTAGCCTATATCTCCGATGTGTGTAAGTGATATCGTTATTTTGAAATTATTTTTTAGAATAATTTAAAATAAATACTGTTTTAATTTTAAAAAATGAAATGTTTACTTCATCTGTTCTGATTGTAAAAACAGTTTCAATCTTCCCGTCTTCCAAAAATAATCATCACCTATAAATTAAATAAATAATTTTTCAAAATCCTTTTTTAACATGATTCTTGTTAAAAAATTTGTTTAAAAGATTCTTGTTTTTCGTAATGCGTCAGAATATCTAGGGCGATTATATTTTGAAGCAGGTCAATGTTTAGTAATTTAGTTGTCATAATTGTTTAATTAAGTTTGCGCCATTTAACAGTAATATCTGTGACCTAATTCCTTTAGAAAAAGTAGATGAAAAATTGGGGATATACTATAACTTTAATATTCTATTTGTTTGATTTGGTATATATTAATTTCATTTATGTGTTTGGTTGTTCTAAACTTATTTGTCTTAAGTTTTAATTATTACAAAATTAATGGTTATACAACATTTTGCTAAATATGAACGTTTGTGTATGTAGATGCACTGCAGACTCAGACTAAACACGCCACTGTGTAGGGAATTTAACGTCGTGGATACCGTGAAGGTGAGATAAAGGAAAGAATGTAAACAAGTGGAGCTTGTAATGTATTCTTAATATGCTATATAAGCTTCATTAAAAAAACTAATTCCATTATTCATTTCATGACCTTGAGAGCATACAAAAATAGTGCAAATACAATCGCTCAAGGATAAAAATAGCAATTGTACAAACTAACTTATTGTTGTTATTATAAACGTGTAAACGTGCCAAGGGTGGAAGATAAAATTTAAAAATAGAGCTTAATCAAATAAACTTTGCGTCTGCTATATGATATATTAATATTTATATGTTGCGAGTAACTAGTGGCGGCTGTACAGACGTCACGCGAAGCGCTAAAGGGCCACATAAAATGCAATAAAATTTTTATTGTGCCACTAATCCGCATGACGTGTTGCTACGAAAACGAAATAAGAAAATCAATTTCGACTTACGTCATTCACAGCCGAGGGATGGGGGTGGGGGAATACCTGTGCGAACTGTCTTCGTGTATAACACGTAACTTGCGTGACGTCATGGTTCCCCGTAGCCCATCAAACAACACATCGCATACAGCACATGCAACAAAAATACAGAGGAAATCGCATGCATCACCAAATACAACACAATGGCTTAGATAAATCGCTAGGAAAGGTAGTGACGCTGCTTGAGGACAGATTGACATCAGCTAAGCAGCCCTGCATACTGGCCATTTTCCTGCCCTATATTCCAGTCCAGGGAGTTTTATACCTCCACCTTATTCCTACGTTACTGCAGGCAATTTAATGGATAACAAAAAAAATTTTAAAAATACTATAGTTGCGGTTATAAGTTTATCATTGGCTGAGTGGATCCAGTTATTTTAAAATAATAGTAAATCTTACGTTATCCTTTCAAGAGCATTATATCAGTCAGCCTAATTTTCTACAACACACCTGTAAAACCTACCTTCCGTCCATTTAAACAAACAAGTAATATAATTTTTAAAAAAAAAGTCATTTTCTACTTAAATCAACAAAAAATATTTTATTTTAGTTTCTTTTTATATTATAATTACAATTAATATAAATATGTGTATACGTATGTCATAATAACAATATTAAGTAGGACAATAGAAAACGAATTTCCTTGCAATTTTCCATTTTCCTTTCTATGTATGGTGTTGGATTATTGTTACTATTTTTCTTTCGTCGCTTGCATAGTGTTGCAGTTTCTTTTCACTTTTCTTTCGGATTGTCCGTTTTTGAAGCAAGGTTCGATACCGTTAATCCAGTTTGTTTATTTTGTTCTTTTCTATATATTTAATCCTAGAGCATTATTTATGATATTGTCTAGTAACCGCGACAATAATTTATGGTTGTGCAATGAATGTTTCGACGACAGACGGAGCAAAAAAATGCGTATGCATCTTTGGAAGTAAATTTCTAGCAATGGGAAAGTTGCCTCAGTGCCAAAGCGTTAGACTTCGAACATGAAGATTCTCAGTTCGAATCTGTCCTAGACCGCCCAATTTTTTAAATTTAATTAAATTGAATGAATATGTATTAACTTCAATTGTCATAACTATAGATTTAAATAATGTATTTGAACTTGATTGGATGAATAAAACCGTATTTTATCAACAACTGGAAATTCGTACAAAATATGTCCGGAGAGTGTGAGCTTATAGAAGGTATTTTTAAAAAAAAACACGTTTTCGTATCCTTCAGTTATCAACCATGACAGTGTTCTGGAATTGTCTTCCAGCGTGTCATGGTGACCTAGTCTGGAATACAGACGGCTCCATAGTTGGCAACACTAATAAGAGCATGAGTCTCGGATGCACGGTCAAATAATAAACTACTTTGGCCAGAAATAAGGTTAGAATAAGGAAAACTAGTTTTACTTTCAAGAACTATTAAGAACTAGTTAAGCAAGTAATATAACCTTATAAAAGTCATTAATAACCTAATTTTCCTTAGATATTTATTCTAATAAATTATAAAACATATAGTTTGATATTATAATGCATTATAGAAAAAGGACGAAACTGCTACAATAATTTATACAAACTTATTAAATTCCTTCTATTAGCTCACACTCGCCTGATATAAATGTGTACAATTTTGTCAATCGTTAATAAAATATGTTTTTATTCATCCAATCAAGTTCAAATACATTTTTTGAACCTATAGTGGGTGACACTTGATCTTAATAAAGTTATTAAAATATTTATCCATTAATTGTATAAACATTTGGGGGGCTTTTCGGAGTCGAACTATGAATCTTCAGGTTCAAAGTCTAGCGCGCTTTGGCACAGCGCTAACTATCCAATACCAAGAAATGAACCTCTTAAAGATGTATATGATTTTTTCCCTCATCTGGTTGTCGTCGAAACCTCCATTGTACAACCTTAAACTGTTGCCATGGTTACCACAAAATATCATAAATAGTGCTGTAAGGTTAAAAATGAACGAAACAAATAAAATAAATCAACTGACAAACAATTATTAAATTTTTCTTTCTTAGCCTCAGTGAGAATTTCCTTGAAAACTTTTTTTATATTACTTGTGTGATATTATAGCTTTACATTTTAAAACTTTAATTTGATGACATCACATTTTTAAAATTTACTAACGAGTTTTCCCCCCTAATTATTTATTAAATATGCCACAGTAAATGAACTTGAAAACTTGAATCATTAAAACTTCTATAATTTGGATTTGGCAAATACAGTATTACCAAATAATATACTTGGGCCAACTTAATTTCACTCAATATTTCCGTCGACGTATCAGCCACTACAGAATCTTTATGGACATTCTCAATACTAAACGTAGTACAATTGCAAAAAAAAACTATATGTCAACAACTAATACCATGCAATACTTCAGATTCATTTTATTATCATATTAAAATAATTTTCCTATGACTTACATTTTAACAGACATCAACTAAATCAAACATTTTCACATAATTGAATCGAATTTCAAATATCTCTGAATATTTAATAAATTTCACTTGAAATGTATTTAAACGTAACCTCACAATAACCTCTAAGCGTATAAAAACTTTCGTCAAGAGCATTCTCAGTACTAAAACTTGATACAATTGCAAAATAAAATAAATATCAACAACCTATATCTTGCAAAATTTCAGGTTCATCTTATAATAATAATAATAATAATAATAATAATAATAATAATAATAATAATAATAATAATAATAATAATAATAATAATAATAATAATAATAATAATAATAATAATAATAATATAATTTTCTTCAGACATACATTTTAGATAATAATAATAACAGCTGTTTTATTAAGTCATACATTTTCACATAATTGAATCAAATTTATGTTATTTCTGCATCTGTAACAAGTTTCACTTGAAATAACTCAAAATAATCTCCAAGTGTAGAGATCTATGTTAGCATTAACCGCCATGTTTGACTTTCGGAAATCTTCTAGGAATTCGTTCATTTTACGGAGATATAACGTCATAATTTTAAAGTTTTACTCACTTCGAAAAAATGTACACTTCAAAACAATCCTAGTCATCGTGTATACATCAAGTAGTCGAAGACAGTTATCAGTGTTTCTATTAGGAATGTACGAGTACTGCACCATCTTGAATAGGGAGGTGGCTCTGATTCTAGCTGCAGGCGATTGCACCAATTTAAGTACAAACATATTGTCGAAAGATCTTCTTAATTGTTTCGAAAAAGTAGACAACTGATAAGGAGCGTGATTATATGTTACTTCTAGTGTGGCATGGAAATGTCTGATCTAACGCATTAAGGAGGTTACAAGTAGGGAGCAGGGTATCAGAAGGGTCATTGACAAGCGTGGAAAATGTGACCTTTCGTAGGAGAGCGTCCCTGTGTATTTAGCATTTCGATTGCTGGAATAAAAATAAATTCATTTATAAGGAAGGGAAGCTCCTCATAATACTAATCCCCTATACTAATCCGATATCTCCTATTACCTAATTATTAATTTAGCAAGACTGTAATCAAGGTGAGTTCACCACACGCGTGTGCCATTTTCATAACCACTTCATAAAACTATTGAATTAGGTTTACTTCACGAAGAGCCTTGTTGGTTGTGACATCAACAGAGGGACATATTCTCCTTGGTGATGAAGCCTGGGAATTCAAGAGACCCGAGGTTTTTCAGCAGAAGATCTAGACATAGAAGGCATAGAAGATATATATATATATATATATATATATATATATATATATATATATTATATATATATTATATATATATTACATATATATATATTATATATATATATATAATAAATAAAAAATATTTCAAAAACAAGAATACTTTTAATGCATGTATTATTCCTATTGTTCTTGTTTTTGAGATATTTTAAATTTATTAACTATAATACAAGAAAACATATCACCATATTTAATATATATATATATATATATATATATATATATATATATATATATATATATATATATATATTTTTTTTTTTTTTTTTTTTTTTTTTAACAGGTTATTCAAATACAAGAATATTTATTAATTTATATCCAAAGCTTTACGTTGGTAAACAGTACCAACATCATCAGGAATGAAAATTACAATATCGTAAGCTTATTAAGATAGCTTATATTATTGTAATTTTCATTCCTGATGATGGTGGTACTGTTTACCAACGAAAAGCTTTGGATATAAATTAATAAATGTTTTGAATAACCTATGTTGTTTTAAATTATTAAACAAGAAAACGTATTATATATATATATATATATATATATATATATATATATATATATATATTTCAAGATTAAATAATATACACTAATTACAGGAATTAATTTATTGAATAATACACTCAAAGCTTTTCGTTGGTTAACATTTTACCAACATCCTCAGGAATTACTAAGAATGACAAAAGAACTGTCTAACAAATATGAAGTTACTAGATGAAGTTACTAATTAGTGTATATTATTTAATCTTGAAAATAATTCTAACAGGAAAACCTATTTGATATTTTACATATATATAATTTTTGTTAGCAACGCTGCGATTAATGTATATTCTACTACACAGAAGTCAGCTGATTGTTTCAGAGAATCTCTTCTGTGTATTGATTTTAACATTATGTTGTGATTTCGTTTTATTTTAATTTTTAATGTTTTTAGGCCCTACTCTTGTTTACTTTAATTTTATGTGTAATCCGATTACAGAAGTTAAATTGTATGATATTGTTATTTCGTAACAACTAGTCACCTGAAATTGTAAACATATCTGCCATTGGCTAGATAAAAGATAATAGCGACAAATACAAAGCTATATTTTTGACATTAAATAGAATATGACTATCCAAATTTTAAATTTTGTAAATTTATGAAAACTTACTGAGACAGAACGATTTCGATTGCTATGTGGCGATCTTCATCAGTGTCTTCTGGTTGGAGATGTCGGGTCAAGCGGTGATGTTACAAGTGAAATTAAGATTCACCGAACGTAGTGAACTACAAAATTCAAGACTTTATTAGAAGAAAAAAACTGTTTTATTAGTGAAATTCCTAGATAGTGCAACATTTCCAAATAAACTGTAAGACAAAAAAAAACTCTTAAACATATTTTAGTATTTTAAACTTGCATATAGTGGGACTTACTTGTTTGATTATTGAGGACAGCCGTTTCGGAAGATGTGTCCATTGTTATAAAATACATCCCTTATAGGTTAGAGTTATCGCTTATAGATTAAGTTATACAAGACTCTAGCATATTTTAAATAATCCTATAGATCTGGACAAGAATGATGAGAAAAACAGAGCTTTATCTGGTTAAAACGCTATTTTAATGAATACACATACAAAACCCAGTAAAAACAACTAATCAGTAAAAGTAAATATTTTTGAAAAATATTTTTCTTCAGATATTCTAGCTTCTTTATCTACCTAATAGCTATTAAATTAACAAATAAATATACCTAAAAATAACCGACAGCAATGAAAGTAACAGTCTTGCAGTAGCTACTAAACTTTGGGGCTCAAAATAAAAGAGGATGCCCGTACAGCAGGTGATCCTACCAACCCACCTGTCTTCCACTAAAGTCACCCATTCTGGTGTCTCTCCCTTCAATTACTTATTCTTTGTAATAATGCGGTCTCCGTCTCATTCACCTGCCACAACCTAAGAGAAACACTATTTATCTAACAAAATAATAACTTTAGCCAGTAATAACTTAACTCCAGCCCAACAGATGTCTGGCTAATTGTCAGGGATTCGTATTACGTAAGTCAAGCCGCTTTCATTTGGTTTTATATCCGTTCGTTACAATCTCTGTGTTAGTTTTAAGTGGGAAAAGAATACAAAATAGTTTATTAATTTTTTCATTTACTTGTACAATACAATACCTTGTTCAATACAATACAATACAATACAATACATAACACAAATGATTAACTTTGAAAAAACAGCTTTTCGTTTGTTTATACTTATCTTTGCTTATTTTATTTCTGCCAGATTTAAAAAGTAAAAAAACGTAATGGTATGAAATTGTTTTATTGGGCAGACAAAAACACACACACGTAGAGTCTAGTAATACGTAGAAGAGGCAACTCAGGTTTTTTCGTTTTAATATAGAATACTTAAAAGTCCATCTAAATGAGAAAATAAAATTTTAAATGCCCCAAACCAGTATTAGTGCCCACAATTTTATTAAAAGTAATAATCATTCGCAGTCTATTTCAGCATAGTGCAGTTTGAAACAGTTGTTCTCAGTAAGTTAAAAAAAAATACTTTAAATCCAGTATGAACTAATGCATGTCATAAAATTACTTGTCAACTTTAAAAAGTTTTATTTAAGCCTCACGGACAACCAACCTTACCGGATAAAAATTAGTTAGTGGGGGTCACATACAGAAGTGAATACTTCAATTGAATAATGCACATAATAGAGGTCTTAATAGAATCGTATTAAGGTAGTTAATGATAAAAAATATAATTAATTGAAAACGTTTATTAGATGTTATTGAATAAAAATTGTATTTAAAGAATTTAATCGAATTGGGTCATTAAAAAATATCAGACGTGAAGAAAGTTTTCATTTCAAAAATATAATATAAATATATAAGTAATATTATCATTATATTTAATTAGTGTTTTGATATTTATAGAAATATAAAGAAATGAATGTATTTATTATCTGATAAACATATGATAAAATTAATAATTAATAATAGAATCTTAACTCTATAATATACAATACATAAAGTAACATAACCTAAGTGTTATTACAGTTATTCAACATAACCTATAAGATAAAATCAGCTGTTATATGAAATCAGCTGTTATCACTTAATTTAAATTGGATACTGTATAAAACTCGATGTGTTAGAGGGTCTCGATGAGCCGTGGGATAAGATTTTTCTCCTTGCAAAACATACACGGTCAGGCCTGGATAAGAAATTGTCATTTCAAAATTACAAAACACAAAATTAATGTATCCTAAATACCCGAGTATTTTGTAGCTAGATTTTAATATAGCAAAGTAGTATGTTATAAAATACTATACATTTGTTGTATAACAGAGCGGTCATTTCTACAAAATTACTTAAAGAGGTGTTCGCAAAGTGAGGTTATGTTTGTATGACTGTAATTGGTGTACGTTTTATCTATTATTTATGGGTTACGACCATAAATATATTAAATTTATAAATATTTTTTTAAAAATAATAATTTGAGAAAGTTTTTTAAAGTAAGATGTTAAAACGAAAAAACGAAACAAATAAAAACATACACAAAACTCACAAATTAATCATTTATTGACTTATACGCGTTTCAATTACAAAGTCATCATTATCATCAGTGAGTGTTACTACTCTAACTTACAACAGTTAGTTGAAAGGCGTATGAGTCAATAAATGATTAATTTGTGAGTTTTGTGAATGTTTTTATTTGTTTTAATATAACATCACAAGCTAAGCTCAAAGAATAGTCGAAAAAACGAAGTTCAACCAAACATTGTCAATTATTATCAAACACTTCTTACAAAACGACCAACATAAGTAATACTTGGGCGAGGTCAATTTCAGTTGAAGTGAGTTGAAGTGTCAATTTAAAACTATCTACTCAAGCAATATCTCAGCCGAATTGTGAGTTTATGTGATTAATTTAAAACTATTAATACAGATAAAATTTGAGGTGGCTTGTGATTTAAGTAAATTGAAGGTTTTCTATTTGAAAACAATGTTTTTTTGGACGGTTCGGGCAAAAGATTATGCTACAAGGATGGCGCCCTTTTAATTAATTTTTCTGTTTTGTTATACAAGAAATACACTTAAACATTATACAGACTAGCCACACTTAACAATGTAAGTACTAACTAACTGAAAGACTAACTAAAGATTCACCTAGGCTGGGGTGAAAAAGAATTAAGAGTAATTTCTTAACCTAAAGAGTGAGACCAGAGAAGAGAAAAGAAATTATGAAGGAAGTGAAGAACTTAAGCGTAAAGAGGTTAGGAGGAGAGAGACACCCCCAGACAGAAGTCTCTTTGTATCTTTTATATTTGGTTTCTCTTGTCCTTATGCCTATTAAAGTAATAGAATTTTGCAGTTTTATCGTGCATTCTATTGTTACGTCTTTGTACTTTGATCATATTCTAAATGTAAAATACTCTTTATCACACTGACAAACCAGTTGGACAATCATTCGTTCAAAAAGACTGTTAACAAACTATTTTAAAACAAATGTGATTAAAAAATATCATTTTTTCTGGCCTGAAAACGTTTTATAAACATAAGAGGATGTTATATAAATATACATTAGGGATGGACCCTTACCTAAAATTTTAAACTCCGATTTCGATTCTCAAAATTTTCTTTCGATTCTTGATTCTTTTAGGTTTTATAGGCGTACATGATATTCTCTAATAATTTAATATTTAACATCTTGGCCATATGGTAAAGCCTTTTAAAAGTTCCGTTTAAATGTAAGAGGCTACACAAAACCTTGTTTTATGAATAGAACTTTCTGAAAGCGTGACAAACATGATAAAAGTAATGATTTATTTAAAATTAGAAATATGAAATTCAGTTCACAATTACAATATAGCTTCAGTAATTGGCATTTCAGTTTGTATAACTGGAGAAATTGTCTTTGTGTTTTGTTTCGACATGTATGAAGTGGTGGCGGCCAGAGAGAGGGGGGGAGAAAGAGAGAGATAGAGGGAGAGTTGACCTCTCCCGAGTGAGAGTGAGACAACAGAGCGAGAAGAGCGGTGGCAAACGGACCGGAAATGCTTCCGATAGTCTTTTTTTGCATCATAAATAATAATATTTTGGTTATCTCAAATCGCTTTACTTTAATCATTTAATTCATTCAAAGCAACTAAATACTTAAATAAGACATGGTGGATGATTAATTTTATTTTTCCAATAAACTACACCGCATACGTATTTTAACAGTTAAAAAACAAGAATCGGAATCGGCACTTTAATCATTGGGGTATCGAATATCGACGACTCATCGATGCCATAGAATCGACGATTCCTGGGATCAAGAATCGGAATCGGCCCATCCCCAACACACACACACACACACACACACGCACACACACACACACACGCGCACACACACACACACACACACACACACGCACGCACACCACACACACACACACACACACACATTCACACACACACACACACACACACACACACACACACACACACACACACACACACACACACACACACACACACACACACACACACACACACACACACACACACACACACACACACACACACACACTGCAACGGTCTGATATACCGTGGCAAATAGGAAATAAATAATTTCCTGTTTTTAAGTAATAAAGTTGATTTTTAAATTAATCAAGTTGGGAGTTATACAAATAATAAAGAGTGAAAAATTAAATAAAACCTTAAGAAGAATAATTAAGCTAAATTAAAAAATATTAAAGAATAAATTTGTAATAACTAGCTAAATTTGACCATCGGGAGTGAGGCGAAAATTTTCAAAGTGCTTTAAAAAGCTATCTTAAGAACCAAACCACGTAGAACTTTCATCGACATTTTAAAAGAACCAGAATAAGCCAGAATAAACATTAGAGAAAACAAAATTTGAAAAACCTTAAAAACAAAAAAGTTACAGCAGTTTAAATAAAATAGACATTTTTCAGTGTTCCAAAAATGATAATCAAACTCTGCAAGCTAAAACAGATTCGTTGCCCGACTTGCCTGTACAAGGAATAAATCCAAAGATAGCAAGTATTGAAGGCGGGGTGAGGTAGGTTAAATTCACCGCTTTATATACTAGGTCTCTAAGACTTTAGAGACAGTCTGAAATAAATTTTAATACGAGGTGCCGCGGAACGCTATGCTGGACCGCGAGTAGGACCGTCACCAGGCCAGATGGACCAAACCTCAACGCTTTCGACGTCCAGGACTACCAAGGGATGAAGGCTCCAGACTCAGCCTCCAGGACGCGGGAATGGAGAAAAACCACCACCGACGAACCAGGGATGGCGACTTCCGATGTCCAAGGACCAGGGAATCCAGACGAGGGACTCCAGGACCGGCAGGAACATCTTTGGCAAGTCATTTTCTCTATTCGATACCAATTACGTCAAATTTAGTTGGTTAATTTTATTAAACTCAAACAAATATTCAAGCTTAAACAATGACTTCACTCTTTATAAAATTTTAATAAATTGTATGCTAAATAAAATGAATTTATGTGATCAGAATATTTCAAATGATAAATACTAAACTTACAAAGGGTTTTTGGCCATAAGCCATTTATTTTCAAGGAAATAAGAATTCTTAGAATATTATAAATTTAAAAATTAAGTGTCATAAACACGAATTTACCAATTCAATATAGAAGATAAATTTTTATTATGTATAATTTGGGAAATAATTTTATGTTTATGTAAATGTAATTGACATATATGGAAATTATAAGTTTTTAAAATATGAGAAACAACAAGTTATTTAGAGAATTGTTTTGTTAATATAATTGTGTTGTAATTGAAAGGATAAATTTTCTTTTTTATTTAAATAAATAGAATTAAATATGTTATAAAAATCAACAGCATTTGCATTTCATCCTGTGTCGAATAATCAATAAAAACTGTTTAGCTTTTTCCAACTAATATGAAAATGATTATTAAATCAGTAAACAAGTTTAATTAAATTTCATTAAATGATAATAGTTAAAGCCTAATGTTTTTAAAGAGTTTCTCTCAACTAACTTCATGAGCTAGCCTAAAGATTAGTTGGTTTTTTGTATAAAAGTCCAGAGATTTATCTACTGGCAGATTGTGTTTAAAAGGACACAGGAGCCTTTTAAAATAGGTAATTTAAACACGATCATATTTTGCACGTTCCCTTGCTGTCTCAGCAGATCATCATCAGGTGGTAAGACTCTGTGAATATTTGGTGTATTATTTTAAATGTGTTTCTTTCCAGCTGACTTTGGAAATGTCATGTGTGACTATATCTAGACCATACATAATTGATAAACCATTTTGGAGAGTTTATACTTATTTTAAATAGTAGTCAGCGGGAATAGGCTTGTTTTGGGCCTGGCCCTACGAGCGGGAAATATACACGTAACTCAGGGAGTTTAGCACGGTTTAACAAGCGGGGTGATTGGCAGATGTTTGGTTTGTTTATAAATAAGTTTTTTAAACAACAAATTTTGGTATTCTGCGAGAAAGGGATATCAAATAAAAGTAGGGTGGGACGTTGCAACACACACACACACACACACACACACACACATATATATATATATATATATATATATATATATATATATATATATATGCATCATATATTATTGCAAATGAAACTTAAAGCAAAAGTCTATGCTTTTGTACGAGTTTAGAAAAAGCAACGAATGTAGAAACAAAAGGCATTAATAAAGTTGAACCAAATACACTTTCATGTAAAACGGGATATATATTAATAATTTAGAGTAATGTATTTGGACCGTAGAACAATGCTTAAATCCGCGAATTTCAGTAAATCTTTGTATACTGCGAGTGTTTGAATTTTAGTCAACATAAAACATTTCCATATCGTTGACTCTCTAACTTCACCGTAAAAATAAACGATACTTCAAAACGACATAGACCACATAATAAAAGATAAAATAAAACGCTAATATACGTTTGCAGAGATAACAGGAGTGGAAGGGTTGGTGCAGGGTAGATTACAGAGATAACTGTCAGTTTGTGTGACAATTAACGGTTTCAGGTTACATGTCGCTAATGACATCTTGAACAAGAGTCGTGTTCATTTTAGTACAATGTTTATTATTATATTAACACCTCATTTAATTATCAGTATTATAAATATGACTACTACCACTACCATAACCATTACCACTACCATTAACACTACCACTGCCACACTACAACCACCATCACCACCACCACCACACCACACCCACCACTACCACCACCACACCACTACCACTACCACCACCACTGCCACTACCATTAACACTACCACTGCCACACTACCACCACCACCATTATGTTGACACAAAAAATGAAATCCATATTTATTATATTATAATAATTTAGTATAATTTATTTTAAAAATTAATATACTTATTACATAATAGATTAAAGAAGTTTTCAATTCAGTAGCATTTTAATTTATTACTGTACAGCGTATAATGTAATATAACTTATGAATTAAAACAGGTATTAAGCAAACTAACCTAAACACATATAAAAATAGTTGTATGAAATCTTATTTTCATTTACTTTAAGTATCAGCTGTACCACATAACGTGATTGCCGCCATCTATTAATAGTTGCATCTATATTCATAATTATTAATTTCAATATGAGTGACTAAATGTTCGGGCAGAAAAGTAGGCGCTTCATTTCTAATTTTTTCAATTTTTCTCTTTAATATATCGACTTAGGCGCTCCCAATCGGGCTACAAGTATGTCACAACCTTCCCGGGAGTGTGTTCAATAACTTCCCAAAGTTTCATGTCGATCGAAAGATCGGTTTAATAAGGCATAAGAGGCGTACAGACAAAAATTAATTTTTATTTGGAATATTTGTACACCTTGACAATATAAAGAATTTGATCATTTGAAACAGTATGTTATTCGTCACCGCTTGACCCAGCTTAGGTGTTTAACATTGGGCTAACGCTGTCTAGTCTTACAAATTTGTTTGTTAGTAAAGGGACCATGGTACCTTGGAACTGGATAAATGTGAGGCTATGGATGAGACTAGTGATCCTGGAACATTGTAAAGGTATAAATATCAGGTTATTGAGGACAAACGTGATCCTGGAATCTTGGAACTTGATAAAAAATAAAGTTATTGATGAAAAAAGGGATACAGGTATCTTGAAAAGGGATAAATATCAGGTTATGGATAACAAAAGTGATCCTGGAATCTTGGACCTTGATAAAAAATAAAGTTATTGATGAAAAAAGGGATCCAGGTATCTTGAAAAGGGATAAATATCAGATTATGGATAACAAAAGTGATCCTGGAATCTTGGACCTTGATAAAAAATAAAGTTATTGATGAAAAAAGGGATCCAGGTATCTTGAAAAGGGATAAATATCAGATTATGGATAACAAAAGTGATCCTGGAATCTTGGACCTTGAAAAAAAATAAAGTTATTGATGAAAAAAGGGATCCAGGTATCTTGAAAAGGGATAAATATCAGATTATGTATAACAAAAGTGATCCTGGAATCTTGGACCTTGATAAAAAATAAAGTTATTGATGAAAAAAGGGATCCAGGTATCTTGAAAAGGGATAAATATCAGATTATGGATAACAAAAGTGATCCTGGAATCTTGGACCTTGATAAAAAATAAAGTTATTGATGAAAAAAGGGATCCAGGTATCTTGAAAAGGGATAAATATCAGATTATGGATAACAAAAGTGATCCTGGAATCTTGGACCTTGATAAAAAATAAAGTTATTGATGAAAAAAGGGATCCAGGTATCTTGAAAAGGGATAAATATCAGATTATGGATAACAAAAGTGATCCTGGAATCTTGGACCTTGATAAAAAATAAAGTTATTGATGAAAAAAGGGATCCAGGTATCTTGAAAAGGGATAAATATCAGATTATGGATAACAAAAGTGATCCTGGAATCTTGGACCTTGATAAAAAATAAAGTTATTGATGAAAAAAGGGATCCAGGTATCTTGAAAAGGGATAAATATCAGATTATGGATAACAAAAGTGATCCTGGAATCTTGGACCTTGATAAAAAATAAAGTTATTGATGAAGAAAGGGATCCAGGTATCTTGAAAAGGGATAAATATCAGATTATGGATAACAAAAGTGATCCTGGAATCTTGGACCTTGAAAAAAAATAAAGTTATTGATGAAAAAAGGATCCAGGTATCTTGAAAAGGGATAAATATCAGATTATGGATAACAAAAGTGATCCTGGAATCTTGGACCTTGATAAAAAATAAAGTTATTGATGAAAAAAGGGATCCAGGTATCTTGAAAAGGGATAAATATCAGATTATGGATAACAAAAGTGATCCTGGAATCTTGGACCTTGATAAAAAATAAAGTTATTGATGAAAAAAGGGATCCAGGTATCTTGAAAAGGGATAAATATCAGATTATGGATAACAAAAGTGATCCTGGAATCTTGGACCTTGATAAAAAATAAAGTTATTGATGAAAAAAGGGATCCAGGTATCTTGAAAAGGGATAAATATCAGATTATGGATAACAAAAGTGATCCTGGAATCTTGGACCATGATAAAAAATAAAGTTATTGATGAAAAAAGGGATCCAGGTATCTTGAAAAGGGATAAATATCAGATTATGGATAACAAAAGTGATCCTGGAATCTTGGACCTTGATAAAAAATAAAGTTATTGATGAAAAAAGGGATCCAGGTATCTTGAAAAGGGATAAATATCAGATTATGGATAACAAAAATGATCCTGGAATCTTGGACCTTGATAAAAAATAAAGTTATTGATGAAAAAAGGGATCCCGGTATCTTGAAAAGGGATAAATATCAGATTATGGATAACAAAAGTGATCCTGGAATCTTGGAACTTGATAAAAAATAAAGTTATTGATGAAAAAAGGGATACAGGTATCTTGAAAAGGGATAAATATCAGGTTATGGATAACAAAAGTGATCCTGGAATCTTGGACCTTGATAAAAAATAAAGTTATTGATGAAAAAAGGGATCCAGGTATCTTGAAAAGGGATAAATATCAGATTATGGATAACAAAAGTGATCCTGGAATCTTGGACCTTGATAAAAAATAAAGTTATTGATGGAAAAAGGGATCCAGGTATCTTGAAAAGGGATAAATATCAGGTTATGGATAACAAAAGTGATCCTGGAATCTTGGACCTTGATAAAAAATAAAGTTATTGATGAAAAAAGGGATACAGGTATCTTGAAAAGGGATAAATATCAGATTATGGATAACAAAAGTGATCCTGGAATCTTGGACCTTGATAAAAAATAAAGTTATTGATGAAAAAAGGGATCCCGGTATCTTGAAAAGGGATAAATATCAGATTATGGATAACAAAAGTGATCCTGGAATCTTGGAACTTGATAAAAAATAAAGTTATTGATGAAAAAAGGGATCCAGGTATCTTGAAAAGGGATAAATATCAGGTTATGGATAAAAAAAGTGATCCTGGAATCTTGGACCTTGATAAAAAATAAAGTTATTGATGGAAAAAGGGATCCAGGTATCTTGAAAAGGGATAAATATCAGGTTATGGATAACAAAAGTGATCCTGGAATCTTGGACCTTGATAAAAAATAAAGTTATTGATGGAAAAAGGGATCCAGGTATCTTGAAAAGGGATAAATATCAGGTTATGGATAACAAAAGTGATCCTGGAATCTTGGACCTTGATAAAAAATAAAGTTATTGATGGAAAAAGGAATCCAGGTATCTTGAAAAGGGATAAATATCAGGTTATGGATAACAAAAGTGATCCTGGAATCTTGGACCTTGATAAAAAATAAAGTTATTGATGGAAAAAGGGATCCAGGTATCTTGAAAAGGGATAAATATCAGGTTATGGATAACAAAAGTGATCCTGGAATCTTGGACCTTGATAAAAAATAAAGTTATTGATGGAAAAAGGGATCCAGGTATCTTGAAAAGGGATAAATATCAGATTATGGATAACAAAAGTGATCCTGGAATCTTGGACCTTGATAAAAAATAAAGTTATTGATGAAAAAAGGGATCCAGGTATCTTGAAAAGGGATAAATATCAGATTATGGATAACAAAAGTGATCCTGGAATCTTGGACCTTGATAAAAAATAAAGTTATTGATGAAGAAAGGGATCCAGGTATCTTGAAAAGGGATAAATATCAGATTATGGATAACAAAAGTGATCCTGGAATCTTGGACCTTGAAAAAAAATAAAGTTATTGATGAAAAAAGGATCCAGGTATCTTGAAAAGGGATAAATATCAGATTATGGATAACAAAAGTGATCCTGGAATCTTGGACCTTGATAAAAAATAAAGTTATTGATGAAAAAAGGGATCCAGGTATCTTGAAAAGGGATAAATATCAGATTATGGATAACAAAAGTGATCCTGGAATCTTGGACCTTGATAAAAAATAAAGTTATTGATGAAAAAAGGGATCCAGGTATCTTGAAAAGGGATAAATATCAGATTATGGATAACAAAAGTGATCCTGGAATCTTGGACCTTGATAAAAAATAAAGTTATTGATGAAAAAAGGGATCCAGGTATCTTGAAAAGGGATAAATATCAGATTATGGATAACAAAAGTGATCCTGGAATCTTGGACCATGATAAAAAATAAAGTTATTGATGAAAAAAGGGATCCAGGTATCTTGAAAAGGGATAAATATCAGATTATGGATAACAAAAGTGATCCTGGAATCTTGGACCTTGATAAAAAATAAAGTTATTGATGAAAAAAGGGATCCAGGTATCTTGAAAAGGGATAAATATCAGATTATGGATAACAAAAATGATCCTGGAATCTTGGACCTTGATAAAAAATAAAGTTATTGATGAAAAAAGGGATCCCGGTATCTTGAAAAGGGATAAATATCAGATTATGGATAACAAAAGTGATCCTGGAATCTTGGAACTTGATAAAAAATAAAGTTATTGATGAAAAAAGGGATACAGGTATCTTGAAAAGGGATAAATATCAGGTTATGGATAACAAAAGTGATCCTGGAATCTTGGACCTTGATAAAAAATAAAGTTATTGATGAAAAAAGGGATCCAGGTATCTTGAAAAGGGATAAATATCAGATTATGGATAACAAAAGTGAATCCTGGAATCTTGGACCTTGATAAAAAATAAGTTATTGATGGAAAAAGGGATCCAGGTATCTTGAAAAGGGATAAATATCAGGTTATGGATAACAAAAGTGATCCTGGAATCTTGGACCTTGATAAAAAATAAAGTTATTGATGAAAAAAGGGATACAGGTATCTTGAAAAGGGATAAATATCAGATTATGGATAACAAAAGTGATCCTGGAATCTTGGACCTTGATAAAAAATAAAGTTATTGATGAAAAAAGGGATCCCGGTATCTTGAAAAGGGATAAATATCAGATTATGGATAACAAAAGTGATCCTGGAATCTTGGAACTTGATAAAAAATAAAGTTATTGATGAAAAAAGGGATCCAGGTATCTTGAAAAGGGATAAATATCAGGTTATGGATAAAAAAAGTGATCCTGGAATCTTGGACCTTGATAAAAAATAAAGTTATTGATGGAAAAAGGGATCCAGGTATCTTGAAAAGGGATAAATATCAGGTTATGGATAACAAAAGTGATCCTGGAATCTTGGACCTTGATAAAAAATAAAGTTATTGATGGAAAAAGGGATCCAGGTATCTTGAAAAGGGATAAATATCAGGTTATGGATAACAAAAGTGATCCTGGAATCTTGGACCTTGATAAAAAATAAAGTTATTGATGGAAAAAGGAATCCAGGTATCTTGAAAAGGGATAAATATCAGGTTATGGATAACAAAAGTGATCCTGGAATCTTGGACCTTGATAAAAATAAAGTTATTGATGGAAAAAGGGATCCAGGTATCTTGAAAAGGGATAATATCAGGTTATGGATAACAAAAGTGATCCTGGAATCTTGGACCTTGATAAAAAATAAAGTTATTGATGGAAAAAGGGATCCAGGTATCTTGAAAAGGGATAAATATCAGGTTATGGATAACAAAAGTGATCCTGGAATCTTGGACCTTGATAAAAAATAAAGTTATTGATGGAAAAAGGGATCCAGGTATCTTGAAAAGGGATAAATATCAGGTTATGGATAACAAAAGTGATCCTGGAATCTTGGACCTTGATAAAAATAAAGTTATTGATGAAAAAAGGGATACAGGTATCTTGAAAAGGGATAAATATCAGATTATGGATAACAAAAATGATCCTGGAATCTTGGACCTTGATAAAAAATAAAGTTATTGATGAAAAAAGGGATCCCGGTATCTTGAAAAGGGATAAATATCAGGTTATGGATAACAAAAGTGATCCTGAATCTTGGACCTTGATAAAAAATAAAGTTATTGATGAAAAAAGGGATACAGGTATCTTGAAAAGGGATAAATATCAGATTATGGATAACAAAAGTGATCCTGGAATCTTGGACCTTGATAAAAAATAAAGTTATTGATGAAAAAAGGGATCCCGGTATCTTGAAAAGGGATAAATATCAGATTATGGATAACAAAAGTGATCCTGGAATCTTGGAACTTGATAAAAAAATAAAGTTATTGATGAAAAAAGGGATCCAGGTATCTTGAAAAGGGATAAATATCAGGTTATGGATAACAAAAGTGATCCTGGAATCTTGGACCTTGATAAAAAATAAAGTTATTGATGAAAAAAGGGATCCCGGTATCTTGAAAAGGGATAAATATCAGATTATGGATAACAAAAGTGATCCTGGAATCTTGGACCTTGATAAAAAATAAAGTTATTGATGAAAAAAGGGATCCAGGTATCTTGAAAAGGGATAAATATCAGGTTATGGATAACAAAAGTGATCCTGGAATCTTGGACCTTGATAAAAAATAAAGTTATTGATGGAAAAAGGGATCCAGGTATCTTGAAAAGGGATAAATATCAGGTTATGGATAACAAAAGTGATCCTGGAATCTTGGACCTTGATAAAAAATAAAGTTATTGATGGAAAAAGGGATCCAGGTATCTTGAAAAGGGATAAATATCAGGTTATGGATAACAAAAGTGATCCTGGAATCTTGGACCTTGATAAAAAATAAAGTTATTGATGGAAAAAGGGATCCAGGTATCTTGAAAAGGGATAAATATCAGGTTATGGATAACAAAAGTGATCCTGGAATCTTGGACCTTGATAAAAAATAAAGTTATTGATGGAAAAAGGGATCCAGGTATCTTGAAAAGGGATAAATATCAGGTTATGGATAACAAAAGTGATCCTGGAATCTTGGACCTT
Organism: Prosapia bicincta; assembly: GCA_036971475.1. Taxonomy (NCBI): domain Eukaryota; kingdom Metazoa; phylum Arthropoda; class Insecta; order Hemiptera; family Cercopidae; genus Prosapia; species Prosapia bicincta. Next base: position 321,991,889 of record JBAIZL010000001.1, read on the forward strand.
GATAAAAAATAAAGTTATTGATGAAAAAAGGGATACAGGTATCTTGAAAAGGGATAAATATCAGATTATGGATAACAAAAGTGATCCTGGAATCTTGGACCTTGATAAAAAATAAAGTTATTGATGAAAAAAGGGATCCCGGTATCTTGAAAAGGGATAAATATCAGATTATGGATAACAAAAGTGATCCTGGAATCTTGGAACTTGATAAAAAATAAAGTTATTGATGAAAAAAGGGATCCAGGTATCTTGAAAAGGGATAAATATCAGGTTATGGATAACAAAAGTGATCCTGGAATCTTGGACCTTGATAAAAAATAAAGTTATTGATGAAAAAAGGGATCCCGGTATCTTGAAAAGGGATAAATATCAGATTATGGATAACAAAAGTGATCCTGGAATCTTGGACCTTGATAAAAAATAAAGTTATTGATGAAAAAGGGATCCAGGTATCTTGAAAAGGGATAAATATCAGGTTATGGATAACAAAAGTGATCCTGGAATCTTGGAACTTGATAAAAAATAAAGTTATTGATGAAAAAAGGGATCCAGGTATCTTGAAAAGGGATAAATATCAGGTTATGGATAACAAAAGTGATCTGGAATCTTGGACCTTGATAAAAAATAAAGTTATTGATGAAAAAAGGGATCCAGGTATCTTGAAAAGGGATAAATATCAGGTTATGGATAACAAAAGTGATCCTGGAATCTTGGACCTTGATAAAAAATAAAGTTATTGATGAAAAAAGGGATCCAGGTATCTTGAAAAGGGATAAATATCAGGTTATGGATAACAAAAGTGATCCTGGAATCTTGGAACTTGATAAAAAATAAAGTTATTGATGAAAAAAGGGATCCAGGTAACTTGAAAAGGGATAAATATCAGGTTATGGATAACAAAAGTGATCCTAGAATCTTGGAACTTGATAAAAAATAAAGTTATTGATGAAAAAAGGGATCCAGGTATCTTGAAAAGGGATAAATATCAGGTTATGGATAACAAAAGTGATCCTGGAATCTTGGAACTTGATAACAAATAAAGTTATTGATGAAAAAAGGGATCCAGGTATCTTGAAAAGGGATAAATATCAGGTTATGGATAACAAAAGTGATCCTGGAATCTTTGAACTTGATAAAAAATAAAGTTATTGATGAAAAAAGGGATCCAGGTATCTTGAAAAGGGATAAATATCAGGTTATGGATAACAAAAGTGATCCTGGAATCTTGGAACTTGATAAAAAATAAGTTATTGATGAAAAAAGGGATCCAGGTATCTTGAAAAGGGATAAATATCAGGTTATGGATAACAAAAGTGATCCTGGAATCTTGGAACATGATAAAAAATAAAGTTATTGATGAAAAAAATGGATCCAGGTATCTTGAAAAGGGATAAATATCAGGTTATGGATAACAAAAGTGATCCTGGAATCTTGGACCTTGATAAAAAATAAAGTTATTGATGAAAAAAGGGATCCAGGTATCTTGAAAAGGGATAAATATCATGTTATGGATAACAAAAGTGATCCTGGAATCTTGGAACTTGATAAAAAATAAAGTTATTGATGAAAAAAGGGATCCAGGTATCTTGAAAAGGGATAAATATCAGGTTATGGATAACAAAAGTGATCCTGGAATCTTGGACCTTGATAAAAAATAAAGTTATTGATGAAAAAAGGGATCCAGGTATCTTGAAAAGGGATAAATATCAGGTTATGGATAACAAAAGTGATCCTGGAATCTTGGACCTTGATAAAAAATAAAGTTATTGATGAAAAAAGGGATCCAGGTATCTTGAAAAGGGATAAATATCAGGTTATGGATAACAAAAGTGATCCTGGAATCTTGGAACTTGATAAAAAATAAAGTTATTGATGAAAAAAGGTATCCAGGTATCTTGAAAAGGGATAAATATCAGGTTATGGATAACAAAAGTGATCCTGGAATCTTAGAACTTGATAAAAAATAAAGTTATTGATGAAAAAAGGGATCCAGGTATCTTGAAAAGGGATAAATATCAGGTTATGGATAACAAAAGTGATCCTGGAATCTTGGACCTTGATAAAAAATAAAGTTATTGATGAAAAAAGGGATCCAGGTATCTTGAAAGGATAAATATCAGGTTATGGATAACAAAAGTGATCCTGGAATCTTGGAACTTGATAAAAAATAAAGTTATTGATGAAAAAAGGGATCCAGGTATCTTGAAAAGGGATAAATATCAGGTTATGGATAACAAAAGTGATCCTGGAATCTTGGACCTTGATAAAAAATAAAGTTATTGATGAAAAAAGGGATCCAGGTATCTTGAAAAGGGATAAATATCAGGTTATGGATAACAAAAGTGATCCTGGAATCTTGGACCTTGAAAAAAAATAAAGTTATTGATGAAAAAAGGGATCCAGGTATCTTGAAAAGGGATAAATATCAGGTTATGGATAACAAAAGTGATCCTGGAATCTTGGAACTTGATAAAAAATAAAGTTATTGATGAAAAAAGGGATCCAGGTATCTTGAAAAGGGATAAATATCAGGTTATGGATAACAAAAGTGATCCTGGAATCTTGGACCTTGATAAAAAATAAAGTTATTGATGAAAAAAGGGATCCAGGTATCTTGAAAAGGGATAAATATCAGGTTATGGATAACAAAAGTGATCCTGGAATCTTGGACCTTGATAAAAAATAAAGTTATTGATGAAAAAAAGGGATCCAGGTATCTTGAAAAGGGATAAATATCAGGTTATGGATAACAAAAATGATCCTGGAATCTTGGAACTTGATAAAAAATAAAGTTATTGATGAAAAAAGGGATCCAGGTATCTTGAAAAGGGATAAATATCAGGTTATGGATAACAAAAGTGATCCTGGAATCTTGGAACTTGATAAAAAATAAAGTTATCGATGAAAAAAGGGATCCAGGTATCTTGAAAAGGATAAATATCAGGTTATGGATAACAAAAGTGATCCTGGAATTTTGGAACTTGATAAAAAATAAAGTTATTGATGAAAAAAGGGATCCAGGTATCTTGAAAAGGGATAAATATCAGGTTATGGATAACAAAAGTGATCCTGGAATCTTGGAACTTGATAAAAAATAAAGTTATTGATGAAAAAAAGGGATCCAGGTATCTTGAAAAGGGATAAATATCAGATTATGGATAACAAAAGTGATCCTGGAATCTTGGACCTTGATAAAAAATAAAGTTATTGATGAAAAAAGGGATCCAGGTATCTTGAAAAGGGATAAATATCAGGTTATGGATAACAAAAGTGATCCTGGAATCTTGGACCTTGATAAAAAATAAAGTTATTGATGAAAAAAGGGATCCAGGTATCTTGAAAAGGGATAAATATCAGGTTATGGATAACAAAAGTGATCCTGGAATCTTGGACCTTGATAAAAAATAAAGTTATTGATGAAAAAAGGGATCCAGGTATCTTGAAAAGGGATAAATATCAGGTTATGGATAACAAAAGTGATCCTGGAATCTTGGAACTTGATAAAAAATAAAGTTATTGATGAAAAAAGGTATCCAGGTATCTTGAAAAGGGATAAATATCAGGTTATGGATAACAAAAATGATCCTGGAATCTTGGAACTTGATAAAAAATAAAGTTATTGATGAAAAAAGGGATCCAGGTATCTTGAAAAGGGATAAATATCAGGTTATGGATAACAAAAGTGATCCTGGAATCTTGGAACTTGATAAAAAATAAAGTTATTGATGAAAAAAGGGATCCAGGTATCTTGAAAAGGGATAAATATCAGGTTATGGATAACAAAAGTGATCCTGGAATTTTGGAACTTGATAAAAAATAAAGTTATTGATGAAAAAAGGGATCCAGGTATCTTGAAAAGGGATAAATATCAGGTTATGGATAACAAAAGTGATCCTGGAATCTTGGAACTTGATAAAAAATAAAGTTATTGATGAAAAAAGGGATCCAGGTATCTTGAAAAGGGATAAATATCAGGTTATGGATAACAAAAGTGATCCTGGAATCTTGGAACTTGATAAAAAATAAAGTTATTGATGAAAAAAGGGATCCAGGTATCTTGAAAAGGGATAAATATCAGGTTATGGATAACAAAAGTGATCCTGGAATCTTGGAACATGATAAAAAATAAAGTTATTGATGAAAAAAGGGATCCAGGTATCTTGAAAAGGGATAAATATCAGGTTATGGATAACAAAAGTGATCCTGGAATCTTGGACCTTGAAAAAAATAAAGTTATTGATGAAAAAAGGGATCCAGGTATCTTGAAAAGGGATAAATATCAGGTTATGGATAACAAAAGTGATCCTGGAATCTTGGAACTTGATAAAAAATAAAGTTATTGATGAAAAAAGGGATCCAGGTATCTTGAAAAGGGATAAATATCAGGTTATGGATAACAAAAGTGATCCTGGAATCTTGGACCTTGATAAAAAATAAAGTTATTGATGAAAAAAGGGATCCAGGTATCTTGAAAAGGGATAAATATCAGGTTATGGATAACAAAAGTGATCCTGGAATCTTGGACCTTGATAAAAAATAAAGTTATTGATGAAAAAAGGATCCAGGTATCTTGAAAAGGGATAAATATCAGGTTATGGATAACAAAAATGATCCTGGAATCTTGGAACTTGATAAAAAATAAAGTTATTGATGAAAAAAGGGATCCAGGTATCTTGAAAAGGGATAAATATCAGATTATGGATAACAAAAGTGATCCTGGAATCTTGGAACTTGATAAAAAATAAAGTTATTGATGAAAAAAGGGATCCAGGTATCTTGAAAAGGGATAAATATCAGATTATGGATAACAAAAGTGATCCTGGAATCTTGGACCTTGATAAAAAATAAAGTTATTGATGAAAAAAGGGATCCAGGTATCTTGAAAAGGGATAAATATCAGATTATGGATAACAAAAGTGATCCTGGAATCTTGGAACTTGATAAAAAATAAAGTTATTGATGAAAAAAGGGATCCAGGTATCTTGAAAAGGGATAAATATCAGGTTATGGATAACAAAAGTGATCCTGGAATCTTGGAACTTGATAAAAAATAAAGTTATCGATGAAAAAAGGGATCCAGGTATCTTGAAAAGGGATAAATATCAGGTTATGGATAACAAAAGTGATCCTGGAATTTTGGAACTTGATAAAAAATAAAGTTATTGATGAAAAAAGGGATCCAGGTATCTTGAAAAGGGATAAATATCAGGTTATGGATAACAAAAGTGATCCTGGAATCTTGGAACTTGATAAAAAATAAAGTTATTGATGAAAAAAGGGATCCAGGTATCTTGAAAAGGGATAAATATCAGATTATGGATAACAAAAGTGATCCTGGAATCTTGGAACTTGATAAAAAATAAAGTTATTGATGAAAAAAGGGATCCAGGTATCTTGAAAAGGGATAAATATCAGGTTATGGATAACAAAAGTGATCCTGGAATCTTGGAACTTGATAAAAAATAAAGTTATTGATGAAAAAATTGATCCAGGTATCTTGAAAAGGGATAAATATCAGATTATGGATAACAAAAGTGATCCTGGAATCTTGGACCTTGATAAAAAATAAAGTTATTGATGAAAAAAGGGATCCAGGTATCTTGAAAAGGGACAAATATCAGGTTATGGATAACAAAAGTGATCCTGGAATCTTTAAACTGGATAAATATCCATATATAATTTTCTATAATTTTATTTTTTAATAAGAGTCTTACAACAACGAAAATTTACAATGTAAATCTGAAAACATAATGGGGAGGGAATTAATTTATTTTTTTGAACTGAGTTGGTACTACCTAAATTTTGGCTTAACTAACCCACATATATATTTCACCGCAGTTTGAAAAATACTACTTTTAATAACGTTGGGTCACTTTCCTTGTCAACGGTGTTTCCAAGTATCAAAATATTTAAATATATAATCATTAAATAAGATAAATATCTTAGACAATATACAATTCTAAATTTTTGTTTTTATTTAACTTTAAACAAGTATAAATTTAATAACAAATAAATTCTAGTACTTTTGGAGGTACGTTGCCCCTCTTGTTGACAGATAATTAAAACTACCAACAAACTGTCCATGCTAACACAATCTGGTTAAATAAACACCAGCGACTACGAACTTGTTAATTTGGTCACATGGGAGTTAATGTCCCACCGCATTTAAATAGGTCCACAATTAGGAAGGTAGGGAACATTGTTTATCCGTATGTTTATTAACATATTTTTAATAGGAGTGTTATTTTGTCGAAGCCTTTGTTTAATTTTATAATTTCTATGATAATTAATACAACGACCTTTTTTATTGCGTCGACTATCTGAAAAGAAAATGGCCTAGCTCTCAGAATATATATTTATAAAGAGAGCTGTTCAGGTATTCGACTTTAGTCTATACACTCAAAACAAATATGGTCTGGAATCAATATTTACTAAGTTTTTATACTTATTGTATTTTATAATTTTACTTAAAGTAAAAGTAAATATGAAAGAGGTAAAACTTTGTCGAATTGACTATCAGATTATATTAAAGCTCTCAAAAAGTGGGTGCAATCCATATCAGTGCTTGAGGTATTTGGGAACACAAAAACAAATAATATAAGAAAGACATAGTAATACAGAAACAATTATGTAAATATTTTCAACTCCAGGGAAACAATTTATCCTGCCTTGGTCTTACCTTATATTATTTACCTTACCTCTTCAATGCTAGGGCCTATTTCTTTATGACCCCCCCCCCCTTTAGACATCTCTTTATGACCCTGACAAACTGTAGGCCTACTCTTCTTACTGTCTACTAAATACTTCCTTCCTCTATCCAAAAACGGTAGCGAAGCCACGTTCCTAAAACTAGAGCACACATATGTTTTACCAGGAGTGCAACCCTCTATGATCTCTGAGACGAATGTATCAAACGAGCGACAATCACGGAATGTGTGAAATAAGCGGTCGAACGACCCCTACCACTGCCAAAGTCATTCATCCTAGGGATATCGAATCCGGGATGCGCGAAATAAGCGTCAAAGTTGCAGTCTAATCAATTTATGAAAAATCGGGATGTTAGATGCGCACTGCCAAGAGACGCCAGTACGCGTGCGCGTTAGGTAGACAGTTCATAGTGTCACTTCAGTTGGTCGTGAAAGCAGCAGGTGATGGATCTACACGCGTTTTTCCAAAAACATTTGCCGGTGTTTTGTTTTGAATTGTGTTTTATGTCATCTTTGGTATTTTATAGTGCACGTGTTTTTAGTTTCTTTATTAAATGGTGCAACCGGGTAGTACCCGGGTTCTTTCTCTTGACGTGCATAAAATATTCAACTCAGCTGAAAGTATGTAGTCAGGGTAGTAGCTTTTCTACTTAGAACTTTCTCTTCCTTCTCCCCCTGGCCAATCCCCACCCCTCATTCCCACATGCCTGAGCGAGGTGACTTTTGTCAAAGTGATTCAACTGTACACTTCCACTACCCCTACATCAGGATTTATTCAGGCAAAGATTCCCCACCTTCTGTCACTATAGTCGGTTCAGAATGTGTTTGCAGCAGATGTAAACACTATCAGGAGGTGAGCACGTGCATGGGACGGTAAACTATGAGTCCGGTTCACAATCATGCACCGACAATTAGGGCTACGTCTTACACTGGTACACTTAATCATTCAAAAAAGAGAATTGTAGACTAATGAAAGCGATAAGACTATTGAATAATTTATGCTACAGGCTTTTAACTTACCATGTTAATATTCAATGTCTAAGGGATCTGCAAAATCCAATTCTGATGACGACGAGGAACTGTCGTCAACAGCTATGACGACTGGCTCAATTATATTCTTCAATGTATATTGCCTAACTTCCACATATTCGGCTCTTCAACGTCCACCACATGTTTCACATACTTTTCCCACTTATCAGGTGTAACACGCGAGACACCTTCGGTTAACAGTCTGTGCACCTCTTCAAGTTGCATTGTTAGACGCAACATAACCTTTAACCTCGGCCCATACCATTTCTATTGGGTTTAATTCACAGTGATAAGGAGGGGTTCTCAAAACTATTCTATTTGTTTCTTTAGCAATTTCATTGATGACGTTTTTTTTTATTTTGGCCTATGGTAGGACACGAGTTTTAGTAATTCGACCTTCAACATGGTTTCATCTGAAAAATCCCTTTGTCAGTCAACCACTTTCGAATTTGTTGCTTATTCCAACGGGTCGTAGGAAGCGTTCTACTTGTACAGAATGATACGGAGCGTTGTCAATTACGATAACGCAGTTGTTGTCCAATTTCTGTATTATCGCGGAAAACCATTCTTTAAAAGTTTCACCATTCATTTCTGAATGGTAGTCAGTATCTGATTTTGATTCGAAAATCAACAGTCCATCTTCTACAAAACCTTTTTGTGACCCAATATGAGTGACAATAAGTAAGCCTCTTACCCTTTCCAGTTGGGCATTTTAAACCCGCCGACAGACCCCTCAGAAAAGCAACTTTACTGGAACAGACTGACTTATCTGTCCAAAACTTTGATATCGTATGGCCTGCATTGACCCACGTTTCGTCCAAATAATAAATCGTACGACCTTCCTCGCGATAGGCTTTTATAATTCTCAAGTAATCTCATCTCCATAGAACAATATCTTTTTTGTTTAATAGTATACTTTCACAGTTACGTTTCCCAAACACGAAGATTAGCTTTATAAATATGTGAGACAAAGTGGTTCGTCTTAGGCTAGGTAAGCCTAACTGTTCGTTGGTATTAACTAAATGTAGTACTTTAATTAAAGTCGGAAGTATATTTTTTTAAAATAACTCATGTACTTTCCTCCTTATAACTGTTTTTAAAAAGCCATCTATATTATTAAAAATAGTTTTGGGTTTGGGTTTTCTTTTGCCAGGAGACTTGAGCGTACCCGTTTCTTTTTTTCTTTAACGATTTGAAAAAAAAAATACTTCGAGCAGAAACTCCTGCATATATCGCTACTTTCTGCACGAAGTCTCTGTTACACTCACAGCTAAAAAATGTCAGGCACAATAAACAGACGAGCAAATTTAACCCTGGATGTTTCCAGACTAGCTGTTAATCGGGCGGCAGGACATTTCAGTTTTGTCACGTGGTCACTCAGCCAATAGGGTTGCCGAAATCGTTATGTTCACGTGAACAGTTCACCACTCGCTGCCGCAAACACATCCTGAACAGACAGTATGCATATCTGTCACTGTTACGGTAAAATTCGTTGTGTGAAGATCGTGCGCTTAAGTGAACTAGGCCGATCCAGTGCTATATTTGTCTGTGATATCAGCTTTGCTTGCTACTATGCAACTCACTACAGCCAACAAAGGCAAACAGTGCGTGCTCTATGGTGGTTACTCTTATAACTTCAAGCACCAAAATTTGAAAGGATTGGCATTCTGGCGATATTTAAAGGAGCGGTCAAAAAGGTGTTGGGGCGTCATGAAAAGTAAAAATGGCGGGGTTTCGAGGAGAGTGAACATTGATGTGGCGCTCAAAACAAGAACGGTTTGAGGTCAAGAAAACTCTCCAAAGGGCGAAAAAGCGTTCCCGGGAAGAAGTACGGGTATCTCAAAAATCTAGAGTCAGGAGTTAAGCGAGCTTCACCACAAAGGCTACGAACTAGTAACAGAGATGCCAGATCAGCTTACTACAAAGAGAGTTCTGTGCCAGGAAAGGAGTAAAGTTCAAGGGAATCACTTAAAGCCAGAGAAGCGTGACGGTATACGTTTAGACGAAGAGACTCTGAAGATGAAAGATGGCAGCAGTCTTCTCTTATAGGATGACAAACAGGCGAAAGCGTCACAATTTTCCGTGGGACTTTAGGAAGAGAGGTGTTAGCATCATGTCAAGACTTTTTCATGGATGGAACCTTCAAAACCTTAAGTATACAATTTTCACAGATTTTTTCCATTCATGCTGATTTTGGAAGCTCGACCGAGGAAGCAAATATATATTCAGCTAGTTTTGCTTTGTTGCCCTCTCATGTCAGGCTTTTTCAACTAACACTGCAAGCTATACCTGAATATCAAGACCAGTAAATGTAGAATTTGAAGCCGCAGAAATTCGTCTGTAAAAGAGGTCTTCCCAACAGTATAGGCCTATGAAAAAACATGTTACTTTAACATGAAAAAAAGTGTTTATGGAAAAAAGTTCAAGATCTGTGCCTAACGCAAGACTACAAAGAAAGTGAAAAAATTTGCAGTCATAAGAATGCACGCACTTTTGCATTTATCAAGCCCAATCGATGATTGGTTGGAGAGCTACTGTTGAAAACCATACAATGATACGTTAACAAAGTTATTTGATTATTTTATTGGAAATTGAGCAAAATGATATACAACAATGGAACTGCTACAATAGGCGGCATAAGACCACAAATGGAAGGTTGGAACAATAAACTTAATATCATGTTTCAAAGACCCACTCCAGAAACAAAGAACTTATCCATCGTTGGAAGACCAAAATTGAAAACCCAGCGTGTATGTTTATGGCATTACAGTTAAACTTGAAAGGAAAACAAAGAAAGCTGAAGTATAAGAAAGTGGATACAGCTATTGAGGAAAACAATGAAGGAAATGGTGACATAAAGGCTTGTCTCCGGTATATTATGGTACTCTCTCCTACCCTCAAAAGCTGGATTAACAATATAAAACGTTATAAAAATGTATAAAACAAAATTTAAAAAATCATTGACGAAGTTTCTTTATGGCTGATTTTAAACACGCCTAAATGATAAGAGTCGGTTTACTATCACTTAGCTGGTCCAAAGCACGGTTGATGTGTGCTGGAAATAAGAAACATAAATATAAAAAAATCTAACAGTTTAAATTCTCTTAAGAAGAGTTTGGAATACCCATGAGAGGTATAATTGCATGATGGTGCTTATTTCGCTTGTCGCTCATTTCACTGAAGATCATGACGCGATTTTCGCGATACCTCTGAGACTATGGAAATGTTATTCCCTTTTTATTTACGATTATTTTCAAATACCTTACAGGCGAGTACAGCCTTATGTTGACCTTTGTTTTTAAAACACTCATGGGCAACGGGTAGATAACTGTTTACGTCATTATAAAAAGTAGGTTTACTTCAGGTTCGCGATCCTACTCGGATGATGCCATAATGCATCCCTTATATCATGTACCAGGTGATTTTATGTCCCTACTTTAATCCTATCGTACCCTTTCCTGTCATAATCCTTTCTCATCCTTCGTAGGCGAGAATAGTCCTACTAGCTGATTGTTTAAACTACAATAAAAAAATCTTCATTTTCCAGGTAATGATAAGGTAAATAGGGCCTTATTTCAGGGCCTTTCATTTTCCAGGTAAAACCGTAAATAGGGCTCACTTGAATACATAATATATACACTATATTTTGTCTTAAAATGTTTTACTAAACCATTTCTAAACGTGTTGTATTCAGGTTAACCTTTAAATAACGTTTGCGTGGCCAGTAAGGATTAAATATATGGCTACAATACAGCTGATTAAGTGATATGCAGACAAAGTCTATTCTATTAACCTACAGTAATCTATATTTCCAAGGTCTATAACTCTCAGTACAGTAACGTTTAACCAGTAATAACGCAGTCATGCGTTACGTAACGTATTAATTCAGGAGTAGATATTATGTTAGGAACAACCACGCAGCGCTTAGCATTTCCTTGCTGGGGCTCGTTCCTTCTGCATGGACAAGCGCGTAGCTCATCCTGTCCACACGTAGACTTCTATCCTTGGCGTTATTTAAAGCGAGACGTGTGTTTGCGTCTGCGAGCTCGCGTGCGGATAATTCGTAGAGTGCGAATAGCAAACGTTTCTTTGAAAACATGAACACCGAGAAGTTATTACAGACCATGGATCGCTCATTATTTTAGCGACAGATTATTAATAGCTATAGCAAAGTCTTGTGTTGAACCTAATACACGGATATCGGGTATGCACTTTTACTCTGGTAAAACGCTAGTCTATTAGGCGACCCTGCCGGTATCAGGAGAGTAGCATTCCCTTAGGCCTACCTTTATATAAAAAACTCTTCCTCATAGCTTTTTATACACGAAGATTTAGCGTATATACACTTCACTTTGACTGCAGTAGAGAGTTGGTCTAATAATGTAAGCGCCCTCGCCGGTATCAGGAGAGTAGCATTCCCTTAGTTCTACCTTTATATAAAAAACTCTTCCTCATAGCTTTTTATACACGAAGATTTAGCGTATATACACTTCACTTTGACTGCAGTAGAGAGTTGGTCTAATAATGTAAGCGCCCTCGCCGGTATCAGGAGAGTAGCATTCCCTTAGTCCTACCTTTATATAAAAAACTCTTCCTCATAGCTTTTTATACACGAAGATTTAGCGTATATACACTTCACTTTGACTGCAGTAGAGAGTTGGTCTAATAATGTAAGCGCCCTCGCCGGTATCAGGAGAGTAGCATTCCCTTAGTCCTACCTTTATATAAAAAAACTCTTCCTCATAGCTTTTTATACACGAAGATTTAGCGTATATACACTTCACTTTGACTGCAGTAGAGAGTTGGTCTAATAATGTAAGCGCCCTCGCCGGTATCAGGAGAGTAGCATTCCCTTAGTCCTACCTTTATATAAAAAACTCTTCCTCATAGCTTTTTATACACGAAGATTTAGCGTATATACACTTTACTTTGACTGCAGTAGAGAGTTGGTCTAATAATGTAAGCGCCCTCGCCGATATCAGGAGAGTAGCATTCCCTTAGTCCTACCTTTATATAAAAAACTCTTCCTCATAGCTTTTTATACACGAAGATTTAGCGTATATACACTTCACTTTGACTGCAGTAGAGAGTTGGTCTAATAATGTAAGCGACCTCGCCGGTATCAGGAGAGTAGCATTCCCTTAGTCCTACCTTTATATCAAAAACTCTTCCTCATAGCTTTTTATACACGAAGATTTAGCGTATATACACTTCACTTTGACTGCAGTAGAGAGTTGGTCTAATAATGTAAGCGACCTCGCCGGTATCAGGAGAGTAGCATTCCCTTAGTCCTACCTTTATACCACGTATTCTCCCTCTAACTAATCTTGCTAGATTTTATAATAATTTCTATTATAGGAATCGAATATTTTACAAAATACAATTGAAAACAAAAAGAATACAATTTTTAGTTTGTATCATAAGAAAATTACAAATATAATGGAAATTTTCTAATTTTAAATTATTATTTTTTTATAAAATGGTAGATAAAATTCTTTTACTAAATCTTCTTCAGCTATTTGCTTACAACGGTTCCACTTCTCCAAGCTGTTGCTTTATTATCTGCTACTAACTAGGCTGTTACCTTCACAGCTGTTCCCATGTAAGGTTTTCCTTTCACCTGTTTCTCTCTTCGATTTTTCCCTCATTGCCTTTCTTCACTCAGCTCTTTCCCTACCTGGTGTTCTCTTCTCAGCTAGTCCCCTCCCAGGTGTCTCCCCCTAAGCGCTTTTCCTCTAAACTCTTTTCCTCTCAGCTGTTTCTCTCCGAGCTGTTTCTTGTCAGTTGTTTTCTTCTCACGAACTCCCCTTTAGGATGTTTCCTTCACAGCTGTTCCCGTATAAGGTTTTCCTTTCAGCTGTTTCTCTCTTAGCTCTTTCCTTCTTTACCGTTCTTCACTCAGCTCTTCCCCCACCAGGTGTTCCCTTCGCAGTTATTCCCCTCCCAGCTGTCTCCCCCTAAGCGCTTTCCCTCTAAATTCTTTTCCTCTCAGCTGTTTCTTGTCAAGTTGTTTTCTTCTCACAAAATCCCCTCTAAGCATGTTCCTCTCACGAGTTTCCAACTAGAGCTCGTAAGACTCAATGAACTATCACCGTTGAGATGTAATTCATCACTCGAAGTAGCCTTCCAAAATAACGTTTATTACTAAAAACCTCACCACTTTGTTATAGGCTATATATATATATATATATATATATATATATATATATATTTGTTTGCATTTTTAGAAGTTTCTTTTAATTTTATCCCTTCTGCTTGGCTTCCTGTCCTTAATATTCTCCTTATCTTGTTAATTTTTACTATGCACCCTATTAGCGCCCCCATCTTTTCTACCCAGCCCCCACTGTATACTAATTACGTGTTAAAATAAGAACCCAATACAGAAGTAATTCTAATCAAGAAATTAGAATTATTTTATTTCATTGATAACAATTAAAACTCCCTTTAAATTTTTCAGTCTTTTAAACTAAAGCATTGTAGTATCCGAAAAATTGTAACACATTTTTTTAACGTTTACAATATGAGCTATTGTGTAAGGTTGTAAAGCTTCGTTTTTCTTTCTTATTTTCTGTTATAGAATGTTAGCTTGGTACTGTTTGGGAAAACCACTCGCTTCACAACTAGTTTAACTAAGAGAGATATAACGGCCAATCAATTGTTAGAAGTAGTAAGCCTAGATTTTATACTAATTTAATAGTGAATGTTTAAAGATAGCAGACATTTCATTGTCATGTTTATTGAAGTTCACAAGGCCTTATTTTGATTTAGTTTGATATTTTAGCTTTACCAACCATTTAGAGCTTAATAATTGTACTTACTATTGTTCAAACTAGCATGTAGGCATAATTATAAAATCATTTAAATGGGAAATTTTTAATAAATATAAAACGCATACTTGAGAAAATCATAGATTTAAGGTGAGAAGAACTACATAATTATGGTGTTGGGAGTTTAGTCAGGATAGGATAGAAAATTACTGATTTATTATTTAACTCTCTTGCTTTCAATAGTCGTTAGTTTTTTAAACTCAATTTGGCAACTATATATATATATATATATATATATATATATATATATATATATATATATATATATATTGGAAGTCATTGCAATACACTCAAGTCATTTCAAGAATAGACCTACCTTAATGATAATACGTCTGAAATTCAGCTCGTAGAATTTTTCCTAAGTATATATATTCATTACCAATTATAAATATATATTTGCAGTGATATATATATATATATATATATATATATATATATATATGTGCGTGTGTGTGTGTGTGTTTGTTGTGTGAGTGTGCGTGTGCGTGAGTGAGTGTGTGTGTGTTGTGTTTGTGTTTGTGTGTGTGTGTGCGCGCGCACGCTTGCGTGTGTTTTTTTGTATAGATGAGAATACATAAACATGATATTTAAAATACAGTGGCTCGAAGCTGTTTGTCACTTTGCCATTACTGACATTACCAAGAGCCTCTTCATTCGTCCACAGTTAAAAAAAAGTCGGTTTGTGTCTCGTTTTAACTTTTGACTAGCAAAGAGGATCCTGATAATGGTAACAATTGTAAAATGACGAAAAGTTTCTTGCTATTTCAAATAGTCTTTATATGAAGTGAATACTTATAAATAAACAAACATGAATATCCCTTGTTAAAGTTATTAAAATACGGTAATTCGAACTTTGGGGTTTTGGAAGTTATTCATATACTAAAGGGGGGATATATTTTTTAAGTTAAATACCCCTTTGTTTTATAAAAACGCTAAAAAATAGACACAAGGTGAAAAAACAAGTTAATTAAATATCTTTTAATTTAAATAATTCCAAATTTAAAGAGTACGTAAAGATCATCAAATGTAAACGTGAACATATGTACGGTAAGCATTTATTTAGAAAGTCAGGTTACACTCTTGCAAAACGAAACTTTTATAGCAAACTTTAAATTTTCATGTTCAGAAACTACAATTCTACAAAGAAATATTGTGTCTATGAGACGTCCTTGGAAGCTCGTTAAGAATTTCATCTTCTGTTTCAGCGGGTTTTCATGTTTGTAAGCCATTGCTCGTCCATTTTTGCTCTCTTTGTAGTTTTATTTTTCAAATATGCGTCCATGGACGAAGTTACGCGAATTGAAGATTTTACTTATAACTTATGCGCTAAAATAAACAGTTGTAAGATTTTATATTATTAGTGAGCGAAAATAATGCTCTACCATAAACGTTTTCTCTGCAGCAGTTAGCACCATGTCAGCAAAAACTAACCTCAATTGAAATGTCAACACGAATAAGCGGCAACAATCAAAAGTCGGCACAGCTGATCGAGAAGGCAACTAAAGCTGATTCAGTTTCGGAAATGTTCATTTTCGCGCATACGGTATTTATTAACATCTCTAAGTTAACTGACAGCTTTTTTATGTGGAACTATCTTGAAATTGTAATATTTGAATGTCCTTATGGCTCTTTGAAATAAATTTTAAATTCACTATACAATTGGCAATACGAATATGTTTTGGCTAATAGAAGTACTTTATAATTCTTCTGGGGGGGGGGGGGTTGTTCAACTGAACCCCTAACCCGAAGTAGCCCTTAAACTTGTATTTTGCTCAAGCAAACACGCTTTCTCTTTGTTAACGACCATGACAGAGAAGTAGAGTATTTAAACATTTATACTAGAGATATTACTCCTTGGAAGTATAGTGCGAACCACGTACCCGTGCACCTTGGCTTGAGAGATCGCAGTAGGCGAGACGGGAGGTAGAGGGTTAGTATGAATACTTTCCTAAAAACACGATAAGGACTGCCAAACACTAACTTGCATGAGACGGTCGGTAATAGATAAATTCTATGATAAATTAGCATCCGTATGATATAACGAACAATCTAGAAATGTGTATAGACATATCGGATGCAAAAGCCGTTGATGTATAGAACATTCTGAATATGTAACATGTTTTCAGAAATGGTAGTACACCATAAATGGATATCTCTCTCTCAGAAGGGCACGGTTACTAGTTATTTTAGTACATGGTCCGCACTATACTATGCTTGAAGCCTCACTCTCGAAGAGCTAAAATTACCTTATAAATTATATTGATTACTCTTAATACAGAGAATAGAAACATGAAGATATTTTATCTCTATTCTCGGCGCTAATAGCTTTCACTGTAGGCTTTATATTTTTACATAATCGTCAAAAATCATAATTATTAGTATAATAGTAAACCCGTATATGATTTTATTGTTGCATTAATTTCCTCAAGAATAGTGTTGGACGAAACAATAACTTAATTATAGTTTGGCTTATGCACCCAAATTATAACGAGGTGATCAAATTATAAATGTTCTTAAATTTAATTATACACATAAGTATTATAACACAGATTATATGCAAGAAAAGCATTTTAAAGAATATACGAGCAAATAATATAAACAAAAATCTTTATAAAGTCAATCCCTACTTAGGCCAACAAAGACAAATTTTATATTAGTTACTTTTTATCAAATAATTACAATTAATATAAATAAAGTAACATAAATTTAACGACGCGTTAAAACATAAGCTGTTCTACCACATAACTATAAAATATAATCAGCTGTTTTATGAAATCATACGATATCACTTATTTTAAGCCAAAAGGAACGAAATTACAATATTGGATACCTTGCCCCCTTTGTGAAATTTTTTTCTCCCATATAAAACTAAAATTAACTCATTGAATTTAACTAATGAATTATTATTTGAAAAAAACTGTATCAACATAAAGTGTCATCCAATACACGTTTAAAAAAATGTATTTGAACTTGAGTGGATGAATAAAAAGTATTTTTTATTGAATATCTGGACAAGATATAATCTAAGGAGAGTGTGAGCTAATAGAAGGAATTGAAAAAATGATGTCAAACATTTCTCAAGTATTACTTAATTTATGATGCTTTATTATAGTATATTAGTAAGTTTAAGTTTTAAAATTGATTTATTTATAGTTTAGAAATAATCAGAGATTTAATTATGTATTATTACTTACAAGAGGTAGATTTCATTTTATGCTTATAAAATTACCAAACTACTGAAAGGACTGAATTGGCACCATACACAAACAAAATCGTCCAATGAAGACCCTGCTAGTAATGTAGGCATTATTTGACCCTCATTTAATATTATTTAATTAAACTAAAGACCTTTCATAAAGCGTCAGTACTTATATAAAACTACTTTTCTCATCTCCATGTTTCGTTCTATAAATAAGCAATTTCTGCCGCGAGGTGCAGGTGGCCAAGAGGTAAAGATGTTATGAAACAAGCAGACTTATATCAAACCCATCCTGTAATTAGCTCCGAAGCACCGCCTACAATATAATCATTTCACAAAATGGTAAAAACGAAAGAATTCATTTTTCACAACATAACTAAACGTGTACTTTAGAAATTCTGTGGCAGGAATGTTAATAGGTTTCGCCGGAGCTTGGGATTAAGAATACGAAACGAATCTGGAGTCTACCAACTGAACACTAATTGCAAAGCAAAAGAAACAATTTTAATTTAGCTTTCAGACTTTTTTAAATTTTTAATTTTGTGCTTATTTTAAAAGGCGAGTGAAGAGAAATATAAATTTGTTTGTCTCAAGTAGTTGATATTAAATAAAATAGATACACTGTTCTGCCTAGGGAACAACATTCAGTCACACCAGACGTTAAAATTACCAATTGTGTATTGTGGATCCTATACAAGGTTGTGGTACTTTATCGTTTATTTTAAAGAGTGCTTGGTAAGTAAATATAATTCCGGCTGTCCCAAGTAGTTGATATTAAATAAAATACATTGTTCTGTTTGAGGAGGAACATTCAGTTACAACAAACGTTAAAATTACCCAGTGTGTATTGTGGACCCTAAACAGAATTGTGGTAATTTATTACTTATTTTAAAGAGCCCTTTGATATAAATATTATTCAGTTTGTCCCAAGTCATTGATATTAAATAAAATAGATACATTGTTCTTATTGGGGAAGAAAATTCAGTCACACCAAACGTTAAAATTACCCGTTGTGTACTGTGGGTCCTATACAAGATTGTAGTGTAGGCTTAAACTTAAAACGATAAGTGTCACAGCGGATGGAATTATTGTTTATTTTTTTAAAATAGTTCCAGATAAGGAGTAAACCTTTACTAGCTTTGGTTGACAGCAGATCTATTACAGGTAAGATATCTTCCCATCTTGTTGCTTTAATTGTCCCCTAATTCCAGTACCAGAGATGTCTCTTTGTCCATGGTCGTATTTGCCACTATCCACATGCCACAAATTTGAAGGAGACATTTTAGAGGTAATACCATGCACACATCCTCATTATGATTTATTGTCAGGTCTTTACCTTAATTCTTCCTATATCCACAATCCTCTGTCATGCTTCGTCGACAATGTTAGTTATACGTTTTTTTTTTCAAAATACAAAAAAATGTTTTAGCAACAACTGTGATATTTTTAGGGATTTTTATTGCTTTAAATTACAGCGCGCATGCTTCACATACATATTTTTAAAATAATACGCTCATCAGTTGTCCGCCTTTCTCACTGTATCGACATTTTATTTAAAGAAAACGTTTATAAATGTAAAATAGATGCACAGTTTTACCAACTATAACATATTCTACATTAATTTTTAGGGTAAAAAACTGTAATAAAATTTGATTAAATATTTTGTACTCTACAATGTTTACAAACCCGGTAGTGAAAATATTCCGTTTTTGAACTGCGAGCGCTAGTTTAAAGTTAATCAACTACTTCATTAAAAAAAAAACTTTTTCAAATTGGAAATTGTAGGAAATACAGTACTTTAACAAATTCCCACGAAAATATTTTCTTTGTTCATTTCGTCAACACATTTTCCAGCCCTGGATTTAAAAGCCAGACATGCTTCTCAGCAGGGCATCGTGCTACGTGCTCACAGAGGCAGATTAACGGCAACTAAATAAATAGTGACCTTTCCTGGAAATGTTGGGTCTGAAGGGGCTCGTGACCCTCAAATAGGAACTCTGGAAAACCCTTGAAACTATTTTCATATACTGTTGAAAAATGGTAAATAACATTTCAGTTTTATGTGACGCTTTAGAATTTTATTAGATATTATTTTTCCTCTATAACCTGTTTGCGATAGCTAAACGATCTTCGTATTAATGACATCCTTTTATATTAGCGGTATCACTGAATGTGATACGCGCCACTAATATATTGATGCTTTTACTTCAACATTTTAGACGCAAAATGTAAATGACCTCTCCTATAAGAATAATCTATAGACGTTTGATAATAGTTAACCTATAAATTGGTCACATTACTTCCAATTTGTGAAGTTAAATCAGAATTTACGTACAGTTGCGATAGTATACGGTATGGGTTTTATTTTTAATAACCAAAGTGTTAATTGCAATTCAATGGGAAGAAGATTGATTTAGTAATGATTTAGTTTCTATAACATTCTGTCAATTTCAATACATATCATCTCTTAATCATAAATACAACTTTTATTAAACTCTTTTGAACATTCAATTGCAATGCAATCATCTTCAGAGATACAAAATGTTTATAATTTTGTTTTGTTTTATTTGTTTAATTTATTATTTTTTTGTTTGTTTAATTTTATTTTAAAAATATCCTCTCAAGATTAATGGTTTGCAATTGAAATGTACACAGGGGTTGAAATACATTTTTTTTTTTTGTAGTGAAGTGATTATAAGTACCGTATTTAGATTTAAAAAATACGCCACAGTTACTTCTTATTTCTTGCTGCGGACGTCCAGGGTCATGTGACTCCAATGGTCCGATGTCCATAATAAGTCGCTGCAGCCAAGGTACAAAACTGTTTTTTGGTCAATATTGTTCTTATGTTATTCTGGTCTCCCAGTGCAAAGTGCCGGGCTGCTCTTGATGGGATTGGTTAAGAGCGTCGCAGAAGGATATGCTCCAGGGTCTCTTCTTCTGTTTTACAGTTGGAGCAGAGAGGAGATTCACTTAAAATTAAATTTGAAAAGGTAGGTCTCAGTCACAATTTGTCTGATCCTTGCTCATGCTGCAAAGGCGGCTGTGGATCTGGAAACTCTTTGATACATATATAGGCCATTTGGTTCTTTTTGTATGGCATAGAGGTTCAACTTCAAGTTGTTATTAACATTCAGTCATCTAACATTCTGACAGTTAATATTCTGTCAACTAATAATCTGTCAAGTATACCGGCCAAACAAATTGTATCAGTTGCATAAGTACCAAGAATGTAATTGACTATAACCATCAAACATTCTGAAAAATCCATCTTTTAAATTAATTAAGTAGTAGATTTATTTTTTGCAAATACATGACTTAGAATAAAGATATTATTTATTTATTACGCAGTCAGTCAGAAAAGGAAGTACATAAATAATTTATTTCAACATTTGTTGATTCCATCTTCGCGTGAGCTACTAGTAATCACTAAACACTTTTAAATGTTTTAAACTTGCCTATAGTAGCACTTACTTTGCTTGTTGAGGACGGCCGTTTCGGGAGATGTGTCCCTTTGTCAACTCAGACCGTAACTGATCTCAAGGTTTACGTAGGTTAGGGTGGGGGTGGGATATTTTGGTGATGTAGGTATATTTTGTGAGTATTAGGAGTTATGATGTCAAAAAGTGCGTGTGAGTTGTAATGTAATTGTGTATTGAGTATGTGTGTAGGGTTGAAGTGCATGTATATTTCGTATTGTTCGGTTGTGTAGCGTTGGTTATTTCTGTGTTGTTTATGAAGAATTTGTAGGTTAGATGTTATGTCTATGTAGTCATGTTTTGTGGAGTTGAGATGATCGGCGAAGTTTGATTGGTAGTTATTGTTTTTTAGTGCTTTTATATGTTCTTGGTAACGTGTCTAGAATGACCTCCCTGTCTGGCCTATGTAAAAACTGGGGCATGAACTGCAAGTTAGTTTGTAAACTCCAGTGGTGTTGTAAATGTCGTTGATATTGTTGCTGGGTTTAAATTGTTTGTTGAGAGTATTTTATGGGATTGTCATCTTGTGTTTTGTATTTGGGTTAATATGTTTATTTTTTAGGCGGCTGTATAATTTGTCAATCATTGTTGGGTTGTATCCGTTCGTTTGTGCTATATAATTTATGGTGTTTAACTCCTGGTAGTGTTCATCTTTGTCTAACCGTTTTTTAAGCAGGCATTATATCATGGTGTTGTAAGCAGCTAGTTTATGTTGGTGTGGGTGGTTTGAGGAACTGTGTATGGTCGTATTAGTATTAGTGGGTTTTCGGTATATTTTGAATTTGTGTGTTTGTCTGTTCGTTTAATTTTAAGGTCTAAGAAGTTGAGGGATGGTGTATTCTGTTTCGATGGTGTATGTTAGTTTTAGGTGTATTGAATTAAGGTGTTTTAGAAATATGTGTGCTCTGCGTGTGTTGCCTTTATATAATGTTATGATGTCGTCGACGTATCTGTACCAGTAAATTATGTTATCTTAGTATTTATTGTTGTGTAAAATGTGGTTTTGTTCAATATGGTGTATGGATATTTCTGCTAAGATGCTAGCTATGGGGTAGCCCATAGGTAGTCCATCTTTTTGGTTGTAGAATGTGTTGTTGTAGGTGAAATAATTTTGTGATTAATCTTGTGAGGTGGATGATTTCGTCAATGTGTGTATGTGGTGTGTTTATGCCTATTAGCATGTTTTTGAGGATTCTTCATAAACAACACAGAAATAACCAACGCTACTCAACCGAACAATACGAAATATACAGGCACTTCAAACTACACTCTACACACATACTCAATACACAATTACACTACAACTCACACGCACATTTTGACATCATAACTCCTAATACACACAAAATACACCCACATCACCAAAATATCCCACCCCCACCCTAACCTACGTAAACCTTGAGATCAGTTACGGTCTGAGTTGACAAAGGGACACATCTCCCGAAACGGTCGTCCTCAACAAGCAAAGTAAGTGCTACTATAGGCAAGTTTAAAACATTTAAAAGTGTTTAGAATTTATTTTAGTGTCATCCGTAGATTTTCAGAGCTTGTATTATAATACTGGCTGCTGGTAGTACATTATTTATTTCTCTGACCTGTTCTTATATGATCTTGAAAGTGTATCTGCTTGCCAAAACTGTTTTCTACTGTATTTATTCCTTTCTTCATGTTTTAGTTTATTGTTCTTACTTCGGAGCACCAAGTCACTGTACTTGCTATTAATGTTGTAAGTACGTGTATTTCTTTTCTATTTTGAATATCTGTATTACATAATAATGATTGTATCTGACTTGTGGTAGCTCGTTCACTACAAATTTTCTGTAATACATGTTCCATCTTTTCTAACTTTAGTCAGCGCTACTACCTGGTATTTGTTTCTCTAGTATTCTCGATCATGTTTCCATCAATGAATAAATTTTGATCAAATGCCTCAAAAATCCTCTAACAATTATATTTTTTTTTATTAACCTTACATTTCGATTGCAAACAACCATGTTTTAACAGATTATTAAAGGGTATTTGTGTGCTGTATATTACAAGCCTGGATTCATTAGAGTTTGTTTCCAAATAATGGTTTACATTTGGTATTGCCCACTGCCATATATTGTTTTCTCATTATTTATTTCATGGGCTTATTTTTTCAATTTTTAAACTTTTCTATACTCTGTCTAGATTCAGAAGCGCCCCAAATATTAGGGAAGACCCTCACACACACACACTCGTGCTAACCCAATCCTACGGCCTACCTGACTCTGTTGAGTCTACTAGGCCAATGACATACAACAGTATTTTTAACTAAAATTTATACGGACATTTTATTAATATGGTAGTTTATATATTTTCCCCAATATTTACTCATTCTGGTAGTAGTACGGCTTGTATTTTTCCTACTCAGCAGCTATGTTTACTCGGTCTTGTAGTACCAATGTTTTGAGTTATATCTTAAGTGGTTAGGAGACAGACAGCATCCCTGTGTCAGACCCTTGTCAAAAATACACTTAACAGTTGTAATGACGTAGTTTTTAATTGGCATGTTCGTCTCTCAAGAAAAATACACAACTTGTTAACATTCTTTTAGTGGTCATGTTTTAAAATGTTCAATGTAAATGCAATTTGTTTATCAAATGTTGGTTTATCAACGTTTTAATCCAAATCTCAGTAATAATTTTCAGGAAATAACACAAAATTAAAGATTCTACATCAAACGATTATGAAGTCAAATTATGTAAACCAACTGATTGAAATAGAACATTTTTTTCCGAAATTTCTTTTAAAACGAAAGCTATAACTCACCCTTGATTCAATCAAGTCTATCATTTCAAGACGGAAATTAGGAGATAGAAATACAAATCTATAACACTGTGAAAAATGGAGACGGTTGGAAATTATTTTCCTCCTTGTTCAACTGTTTACAGTGACAAACCGTAATTGCAAAAATTGATTACTGTTCTTTGTAATTAATTTCTATGTAAGTTAAATTGTCTTTCAAGAGTTATGAGGCCTGGCGTTAAATTAGAAGCAGCATTCTGCTTCCGTTTTTCGTTTTTCTCGTGCGAAATATCTTTACCAACAAAGCTGTTTACACAGAATCTTGGTGTTTGTCAAACTTTGTTTTCGGCGAGTGATTGATGTCGTAGTACGTGGATCTCAACCCACTGGCAAATATGCTACTGTCGTTGACAGCTGTGCACAAAAATAACGGAGCACGTTCATTGTTTTAATAAAAAATTTAGGAAAATTATAGAAATTAATTAGTATCCTGTAGAACTATTCCCAGAGAGCTTGTCCATCAATAGCTCATTGGTTACTCACCAGTAATTGCCACTGAATATCGCTCATCACTAGTTCATCGGTTCCTTACCACTAGAACCATTTCAACTGATATTTGATAATCAGAAGTTCTTTGGCTCATCACTAGTTCTTCGTATATCAATACAGTAAACTCCCGAATATCCGTGGAATAGGGTGGCCCGGCAACGCCGGATAACGAATTCCCGGATAATCCGCTATGAACAAAGAATACGCAAAACGATCGATAATCGATTATTATACCATAAGTTACACAAATAATGACCCCGGTTAATGCAATTCACAAATAATCTTCAGAGGACAAAATAAATACAGAAAATAATTTGAAATGTCGATGTATTTGACGGATTATAACATGTACATTTATATGTCAATACGTACATAAGTATATGTCAAAAGTAAGTATGTATGTACATATGTAATTTCCTTTACATATAATACTTTCACTTTTTAACAAAAAAATCTGTCACTTTCGTCTGTTTTTTCGTGAGCATTGATTTAGCTTTAATGTGAGATCTAAATTTCTTGAGAACCATTTTGTCGCACACTGTTTACTTGTATCACAAAGCCATAAAGATCGATAATGTATATGACAGACATGGATAAGCATATTTCACGTCCTAGACTATTTATAGCCGAGATTAGCTGACATTTGTGTACAACCTTATGATACACATTAGGTTTTCGGGCGTCCAAGCATTTTGTCATCGTCTCTTATATACAGTAGTATGCTCGCCCCTTTTATTTCGCTGGCTCGCGTCGGGATGCTTCCCTTTCAATGTAAAAATTAGTACGTACATATTTTCATATCTATTCCCTTCATCTTAACTTCTATTAAGCCTTATGTATTTACGCCGTAATTCACCGTTTGGAAATTTAAACACATGAATCTGATTGGAATAAAAATCGGATATTTCTAAAACAATGGTAGACCCCGGATAATCCGCAAACCGGTTAATCCGCCCACGGATAATCGGGAGTTTACTGTATATCGTATATTAATATTTTTTATTTAAAACCATATTTTATAAGCAAGAAACAACGCTAAAAATGTATGAGAAAATATCTTCAGTTTTCATTTAATTTTCAGGTTTCGTGGAGCATTACAAACAAATAAACAAGTGGTTTTAGGGAAGTAGGAAGAAGTACTTCAGTGTAGACCCCCGAAATAAATAGGATGTTTCTGTTTAAGCTTTTATCACATAGAAAGTATTTTAAAATGTCCATTTTTGTAACAAATTTCCCATGAATATAAAACTATTACAAGGAAATTTAATTATTATAATTTAAATTTAGTTAACATGTAAAATCACTTGACAGTAAACGGAGAGCTGTCAACAAAGAGTCAATATTGCTCTGCAACGTGTAATGAAAAAAAGTGAAAAGTTAAAGTTTGCTTACGATCTTGTTATTTTTTTAAAGTCTTCAACCTGATTTTCCAAATACATAGATACTGTACAATAATCTGCACAAGTACTTAAATTTATTAATAATTGATTTTTTCTTTGAATTTTGAATATGCTTGAATTAGGAAGATTTTTTATTCACTTACTTTGTAAACTTGTGCCTAATTCTGATCTTTAGAATAGCGTTAAAGGCATTTAATATTCAAACTATTTTCTTGGGGAATGAGTTAGCTCTCAGTCCTGCAGGAATGTCAGAGCCGGGACGTTTTTAACTCGCACTTTCTCATACTTTCACTTTGTTTCTTTCCTCTATCTTCCGATTAACCGCATAGAGGTCTCGCTCCTTGGCCACCCCTATAAAGAGAAAGATATTTCGCGCGTCATCCTTCATTGAAAAACATATAATGCGAATGAAATATATATATATATATATATATATATATATATATATATATATATATATATATTCAATTTCTAAGATTTATCAATGAATAAGTGTTATTAATACATTTTTTAGTTGTATTTGTGGCTGAAGTATTAGTTAGGAGCAATGGTTAATTAGCAAATTAAAATGTTAATAATATATAAATGCATCTATAACAAAAAGCTTCAGGAATATCCCTTAATAACACACAGTTGTTGAGTTTGCGTCCTAAAGTAAAACAAAGTATGCATTGAAGTAACTTGACTGATTTGGAGGAATATTAAAACAGAATTAACTCCCCCCCTCGTTGTTGGTGGCCTTGGCCACCCTTAACGTTTTTTGGTGCGTCGCTGCCAAAATGCAAATTAATCAGCTCTTGAAGCACTAAATTGATTGCTCGCAATGAAAGAAACTATATCATTGTAAATCATCAGATGTATTCGTGATTGACGGGGGCTTTAAAATTAAATCAGTACTTTTAAAACACTCAAATCAGCTGTTTGATTTCAAGCATACTTGAGCGTTGGTAAAAAGTCAGTTACTTTCAAGAAATGTAAAATGAAAGTAGTTCTTACAAAAAACTAGAGATAGACGACAATCTACAGATAATTGTGACAGACGAGGTCTAGCAGAAAACGTATGACTTTTTTAATGTATATAATTATATAAAGCTTTGAAACTACAAAATAACCTTTAATAATGATTACCGTTAACTAAATACATTTACTTTTATTACGCGTGTAATGTTGGTAGGACTGGAGGGCGGAATGTTATTTATTTGCTTAATGTTAACTTTGACTTTACACTACCTGATTGTAACATCATATAAAAAAAACTGGGAGTAAGTGTGTTCATAAATATGTTTACTTCAATTAGAAATAAAGATAAGGAGAACGTGTGTTTATATCGTTGTAAATGCAAGAAACACATCAGAACACAAAATTATCTTAGACCGTTCGTTTCACTATCTACATACTTAGACATATGCATATTGTAGGGGAATAAGTTATAATATAGATAGTACAGAGTGCATCTGATATAAATGCATTACACTTAGTATAATATGTAATATATATATGCAGTGTAATTATTTACATATACGATTTCCTTATTAATGTGACAAGGTTTAAAATATATTAACTAACTTTTATCAGGATTTGCAAAAACAAAACAGTTTATAAAATTTGAGAAAGTGATTCTTTTTAAAAGAAATTTCTTCATTTTATTTGATTAGGAAAAGAATTTTCTTTGAAAATAAAATATTTGTTTACAAACCGTAGCGATTTAATAGCAAAAAAATTATCTCAATTAGAAAAAGCACTTAATCATCTCTACTAATTGAGGTTTTCTTTTTGTTTGCTGCTAATTTTTTAACCAAAGCTTCAATATTTATCTGTACGCTATTGTCTATATACTATCTCTAGGAGCTTGATGCAGCTCACCATTGGAGAGGTTTATCACAGAAAAACAACTAGACCATAGTGCTTCTCCTTCTAATTCTAAGAGAACATCTTTCTATAATTCTTCGTATGACCATCATATCTGTTTTGTGTTCCTAATAAGTGAAATGCCATCGCCTATCCACTGTAAATATGTTTTATACAGGTTTTACTTTGTAATTCATCATCACTAAATGTAGCATTTACTTTTAAATGCACCACCAATCTGTCAATATAAATTTTTGTTATAACCCTCTATATTCGTTATACTTTTTATTTTGTAATGTATTACCCATCTGCTAATTTAAGTTATTCTTTGAGATCCTTCACTTAACCTACTCAAAGTAAGTTTTACTTTGTAATATATCCACTATCTGCTTATGTTAAGATTTGTTTCGTAATGAATTCCCTAGCCTACTAAATGCAGCATTTACTTTGTAAACCCCCACCTATCTGGTGAATGTACGTTTTTCTTTGTGATCCTTCACTTAACCTACTCAGTGTAGATTTTACTTTGTAATACATTACATATCCACTTTACGTAAGTTTTCCTTTACAACCCATTATTTAAACTGCTCAGTTTAGGTTTTACTTTGTAATACATCACATATCCACTTTAAGTAAGTTTTGCTTTACAATCCATCCCTTAACCTGCTCAGTATAGGTTTTACTTTGTAATACATCACATATCCATTTTAAGTAAGTTTTGCTTTATAACTCATCCCCTAACCTGCTCAGTGTAGGTTTTACTTTGTAATACATCGCATATTCACTTTAAGTAAGTTTTGCTTTACAATCCATCCCCTAACCTGCTCAGTGTAGGTTTTACTTTGTAATACATCACATATCCATTTTAAGTAAGTTTTGCTTTATAACTCATCCCCTAACCTGCTCAGTGTAGGTTTTACTTTGTAATACATCGCATATCCACTTTAAGTAAGTTTTGCTTTACAATCCATCCCTTAACCTGCTCAGTATAGGTTTTACTTTGTAACACATCACATATCCATTTTAAGTAAGTTTTGCTTTATAACTCATCCCCTAACCTGCTCAGTGTAGGTTTTACTTTGTAATACATCACATATCCACTTTAAGTAAGTTTTGCTTTACAATCCATCCCCTAACCTGCTCAGTGTAGGTTTTACTTTGTAATACATCACATATCCACTTTAAGTAAGTTTTGCTTTACAATCCATCCCCTAACCTGCTCAGTGTAGGTTTTACTTTGTAATACATCACATATCCACTTTAAGTAAGTTTTGCTTTATAACTCATCCCCTAACCTGCTCAGTGTAGGTTTTACTTTGTAAGCGATCCCTTACAAACCAATTTGAAACCTACTCAGTGCGATCCATCACCAAACCTACTCAGCTCAAGTGCTATATTTTAATTTATCACCTATCCCACACGGTGTCAATATAGGTTTGTAATCCATCTACAAGCTTACTTAATGTAAGTTTTACTACATAATTAATCACCTATCTTCTCCACTGTAAGTTATTCATTTTAATTGAATCTACTGTTTTTATATTATATAGCTAAAATAATGTGTTTTATTTGAACATGTATATTATTTTTTAAAATTAAGATATAAAAATAGTTGAAATTATAAGAATTTATAAACCAATAGTTTTTTTACAGTATTTTAAATTTGAATAATAATTCTAATACATGTATTTAATGTCTGTTAATAAATATTAATTTTTTTATAAATAGGTTAATGACAGATCACAACCAATTTTGGTTTTTTAAAATATTCAATGTTTCGAATTTCTTTCCGAAATTCCTTTTCAAGAGCTAAATTTTAATTAAACCATTACAAAACATAACCTACTATCTATAAAATACATAACATATATAAAACATAATAAAAATTAACAAATTATAAAAATGCTTTGAATAAAAAGATTTTCCATCTGCATATAAATCGTTAATAATGAAATTATAGTGAAATTTAACATTTTTGTAGGTTTTTTGGTCACTCGAGGTAATGTAAATATATTAGAATGATTGCGTTTTCAAAATTAAAAATATTGACTCTATTATTAATAGTAGATGTGTTAGTGTATGTATCTGTGATTTGTCTGTTTTATTGTGATAAGAAATAATTTGACTTGCAAATGGATATTTATAATTTGTTGATTTTTATTATGTTTTATATATGTTATTTATTTTATAAATAGTAGGTTATGTTTTGTAATTGCTTAATTAAAATTGAGCTCTTGAAAAGGAATTTCGGAAAGAAATTCGAAACGTTGGGTGTTTTAAAAAAAGCAAAATTTTCTGTGATCTGTCATTAACCTATTTATAAATAATTATAATAATTCTAAAATATATTCATATAACGTGATATTAATCGTAATTTAAAACCTAATTCTAACAATAATCGATATAATTAGTGTCCTAATAACAATACTATGTTGTTGAAGTGTATGATGGAGCGACGGGGGTGGAAATATAAGACAATACGTTCTCCCACTTACGCAGGCAAGCCAATAGCCTAGTACCTGCGCCAACTCAACTAAATACAATCCACCATGATAAATATATATTACATAACCTAGAACATTTTAGTTAAAACATCAGCAAACGAATAAAATGAGAAATCGCCGCAGTTTGTGAATGGACTTATTTAAAAGGAAATCAGAAGTGGATGTCAATACAAGAAGAAACATTAAATAATTTTATGTAGTATTAAATGCAACAATAATGTACCGTGTTTACTGTACCCAGTGCCATAGGTAAAGTGGGTCCAACCTATCGCCTGCATGCGAACGTAAGCGGAGGGTTACGTAATCGGTTAGCCATGTTCGAATGTCGGAAAAAGTATGAAAAGTGCATAAGTAAACTAAATATTTATATTATTTTTACATTATTGGTTTTCATTTTGAAAGTGAGCATTTAAAAAAAACTCTCTTCAAAGTAACACTTGGTATCTTAAGGGCCGCTAGAGTTGAAAGTGTGACACTTCTTGCAAAACAGATGTTCTCGTACGTCTGAAGTCTTACTTGTAGGAAAATTTGGTGAAACCTATTATAACTCAAACCCCAGTTAGATAAATTCTGTCTCGTTTGCCTCTGAAATGTTTTCTTTGTTAATAATAGATACATACAATTTGGAAATCGAATGATGTTCTGAGTTGGAATTTAGAAATCACACATCTACCTTCAATTTAAGTCCAATTCCTAATTATATTTCATTTCCTCAAAATAATATAATAAAGAATTATTATATCATTCTATAAGTACCATCAAGTACTTAGATGTTGTTAGATGTACTTATAGGTGTTATTTTAGAAAGCATCTGTGACTGTTTTCTGTAGAGTGAAAACCTAAAATATGAACGTTTCGTTTTTGTAAAATTACTACAAACATTTCGAAAGAGTTTTAAAAAAAAACGCATTATGGTAACCGAGAATGAAATTATACAGTTTCATGCTTGTATTTTTAAGAAAATCCTTTGGCAATAATGGAAAATCATATTACAAGAGATTTTAATTGTGTTAGATGTATCAAACGTTGACGAAATGGATTAAAACAAGACAGCCATAAAGTATTTTATGTTTGGTGTGTTTAAATTTTTCCGGGATCTAAAAAATTATTGACTGCAAATTACATACGTCTTACCCAACATTGTCACAATAACTTTAAAAAATAGAGGTGCTTCGAAACATTTCAATTTATGAAGTTATTTTAGTAATGCTAAAAGTAAAAAGCACTTGAGATATTTTATTTACTTACTCCATCGGCATCTCGAAGTAGGTAAATAAATTAAGGCCCAACATATGGTAGCAAACCCTCAGATTCTAGATCGAGAAAACATCTGTAAGGGTTGTTTTCCAGAATGGTTAGGCCACCTTTCCTTTTACATCCCCTTTTGTTTTTGTTTAGAATATCTGTATTCCAAAACGTTGCCCTTGAACTAAGCCACAACTGTTTTCAACTCTTTTAAAAATAACGATAGAATATTAACAGAAATTAAATTTGCAAATATATTAAAATTTTAATTCTGGTGAAATTAATATTGTTTAGATATTTTGTAAAATAATATAAAGGATATTGTTGAAAATAATTTAACAAATGGCTCATTAATTTTAGTTAACGTTACAGAATAATAGGTCTTGCTTTACTAGGAGGTTGTGAAATATATCTACTTTCCAAGAGAAAAGATCGACGTTTGAAGAGAACTAAAATATTAGTAAAATTTAGTAGCGCATGCGTGTTATCAACACCTGCAAAAGGTAAGTGAAAATCAAATATTAGATAGTAAGAAGATTAAGTGCTTCAAGTAATTATTTAATATATCCAGCGTGCGCGGAAGCTCTCAAATATTTCAAAATCTGAAGGAGATGTGATATTTCATGTACTACTATAGTACGGCCACTCTTTTATAGAGACCCTTTGCGAAACAAGAAAAAAGTAGCAGGGAGAGGTTTTTTTAACAAACTAAGAAAATTTGCCGAAGGTTTCTATCTAAGAAACAGAAAAACAAATGAGATAAACCAGCACTTCTTGTTCGTAAATTGTATTTTCCGTAATTTTTATTTTAAGAAACGATATCGGTGGGAGCCCTTTGGACGTTTAAAGTTTTCGTCAAAATTGGTTACCTCCAAAATATCATATTTGAGAAATAATTATTTTAATTGTATAATCAACTTTTAAAGTTTTAATAATCACTTAAACAATAGTTTATGACTATCCGAACTTTAAATTTTGTAAATTTGTTAAAACTTACTGAGACAGAACGTTTTCGATCGCTATGCGACGATCTTCATCAGTTCACCGAACGTAATGGACTACAAAATTCAAAATTTTAATGTTTCAAGAAATAACCTTTATGGATTTGAACAGTTTCAAGTAGCTTATTTATAAATTATAACTATCCGATCTGCCTATTACAGGTTCCCTATTACATTCATCGAACTTGTCAATATTTTACATGACTCAGAGATCTGCGCAGTGAGATAAGCTTTCTTCTCGCTACCACTATTTATTAGACATTGTTGTAAGGTTCATTGTTGTAAAGATTGTACAAACATCACGAAAACATTGTTGCAAGCCCAACGCGGAAACAATTTTTTTCCAGTTTTTACAGAATTAATTATAATATTGCATAATAGAAAGTTAGTCAGCAAGTTTGAAAGTGCAAAACGGAAGACCTACAAGAGCTTCTGGTAATCCAACCTCACGAAACATGAACCGTCAAGACCTAAGTGGTCTAATTACACTAAGCCGGTTGGATTAAGGGTCAATTGTTTGTACCTGTTTAAACAAACAGAAGCGAGCCGGGGAATGAGTTGTCAAAATGTAATAATTGTTCCAATAACGCATCCTTTCATCCTACCAACTTTCACTCTTTGAAAATCACGTCGTTTCTTTTGTATAAACTGAAAGCGTGCATCATTATGTTTTTGTTGAAAGGCGATCGCTGTTCGTCGTTGAGAACTTTCGGTCTCGTATACTTTATGGTGTCTTCCGGATGATCCTTGAACCTAGTCTCGATGGCTAGAGAAACAATGAAGCAATCAATCGCTCCGTCAAAACGACTTAGAAATTGACTCAAGATGATTTGAGTTTCTGTAAATAAAATTTTAAGTGTTAACATTTTTATTACTTCATAGGTAATTATTTAAATAACTAATTACTTAATTAGAATTATTTGAATAATTACTTATTTTAATCAGTAAAATCAAAATTATTACAAAAACCAATTTTTTTATTGCCAAGTTATATAATCAGTTTCTTATTGTAGTAGTTCTTCTCTCTTTTCAACACGCAACGACAGCAAACATTCAGAGTGGAACTCAGAATATTGCAAATAAATGACAAGTTACATAAAAAACTATCTTCACACAATGTAACAGAAGTCTCACAATTAATAGTTCACAAAGATTGTTTAAACATACAGTTTTCGTTTTTAGAACTGTTACTAAAAATACATTCTAAACAAGAATTAAGTGATTTTAAATGTCAGAAAGTATACCTAGTATTTTGAGTTCGAAAACAATATAGCCATAACCTCAAGCAGAAACACACGATACACAACATAAACAGATTTTTTCTATACAACTGAAGACTTGTTTAAGCTATATAGAATTTTTTATTTATTTACAGCCTAGCCATAAAGTAAGGATAGGTTGGGTAGAATAATAAGTTTATTAAACACTAACGTTCAAGGGAACAATCGGTTAGCTTACATTACGAAATATCTTTTAGATTTTGTTTAAACTTTACCTTCGGTTAGCTTACGTTCTAAGTATTTGTTAAAAGTTTTTGTACTTAACCTTCGGATAGCCTACATTACTAA
Organism: Prosapia bicincta; assembly: GCA_036971475.1. Classification (NCBI taxonomy): domain Eukaryota; kingdom Metazoa; phylum Arthropoda; class Insecta; order Hemiptera; family Cercopidae; genus Prosapia; species Prosapia bicincta. Next base: position 322,026,014 of record JBAIZL010000001.1, read on the forward strand.
ATATTGTTTAATATTTTGTAACTTAACCTTCGGTTAGCTTACATTACTAAATATTGTTTAATATTTTGTATACTTAACCTTCGGTTAGCTTACATTACAAAATAATATTTTTATTTTGTAACTGTGTCTTATACGTTTTTGTTATTTGCAAAATATTAATGCATTTTTAACTTCACCTTAACACTTGTTACGCACTCGACAATGAAGCCGAACTGCTCCATTTACGAATCATTGTGATGACTTTGGTAAATTTATTACGAATCATTGTGATGACTTTGGTAAATTTAACGTTTTCTTTTTAATTATCAAACCTATCCCAACGGAAAAATTTGCAACTATGTTTTAATACACCTGTGAAACCATGAATTATAAAACAGTGCGGTAAGTCCTGAATAATTATTTGGTAAAGAATGTGTTTCCAAATTGAGGTCATGGGGTTTATTATTATTGTAAGTTTTAATAATAATTTTTGGTTTATGGCTTAAAAAATTTATTATTTTGTACAACCTATTTTTGTGTAACATATGTTAAAATGAAAGTTCTATCCAGTTGCCAGCTATTACTATGACTAGTTTACATTTCTAACTAAGATACATTTTATTACATAAGCTTTTAAAAAGAAACTTGATGAGAACTATGATGTCTAGAATACGTTTTTAACTGACCCTTATCAAGTACAGTTATTGTTTTTTCTGGTTTAAGTGTTTTTCCTTCCCACTCATTTTGCCAAGGCCCTACGAGCCCCGCGAGTTATTCCTACCCTAACCTATATATCTTTTCTATTGTTCTTTGGCAACAGTAATCTTATTACATTATCGTCCTAACGTAACAAAAAAAGATATATGTTTTATTAGAAGTAGACCCTAATGTTACTACAGCAAATATCTTTTTGATCATTTGACAAGCTAAAATGCTTTTTTTAACAAAACTATTAAGAATGCTAGATAAAATAAGTTAATTATATTAACGTCAAAAGTATAAGAGTTACGACAAGTTTTTAAGTCGTTTTAAATCTTCCTGTTTATTATTAGTTTGAAAATAAATTACTCAGTACATATAAAGTATTAGCTTTCATGTTTGTTTTTACATTCCATCTATTAGCTCACACTCTCCTGATATATACCGTACAAAATGTCAAACGATAATAAAATACGTTTTTATTCATCCAATCAAGTTCATACAGAATTTTTTAAACCTATAGTGGATGATAATTGATGTTAATATAGTTTTTCAAATATATATTCAATAATTAAATTTTAAAAATTTAGGAGTCTAGGTAGGATTAGAACTGAGTATCTTCGTGTTCGAAGTCTAGTGCTTTGGCACTTTCCGTAGCTAGAACTGTATTTTTTAAAGTTGCATATGATTTTTTTTCCCTTATCTATTTATCGAAAACTTCATTGTACATACTTAAATTGTAGCCATGGTTACCACTTAATATCACAAATAATACTCTGGGATTAAAAATGAATGAAAGGAATAAAATTAAAAATACAAACTGGATTGACGGTATCGAACCTTGCTTTACAAACGGACAATGCCAAAGGAAAGCAAAAATAAACTACAACAAAATGCAAGCAACGATTAAAGCGTATAAATAGTAACAAACAAAAATAATAGCCCAACATAAAACACAGAAAGGAAAATGGAAAATTGCAAGGAAATTCTATTTCTATTTTGCCACTTAATATTGTTATTCTGTCATGTGTATATATAAATATTTATAGGCATATTAATTATAATTATAAAATAAAATAAAATAAAATTTTTCTTTGTATTTAAGTAGCAATTTACTTAATTTTTTAAAAATATTACTTGTTTTTAACAATAATCAGCCGGTAACAGATAAGCGGATAGAATGAACGTAGAAGGAAGTAAGAAAATTAAATTTACAGATTTAAGTTAGTTGTTTGTATGAATTTATTTAGGTTGTAATACATAAACCTATATATATATATATATATATATATATATATATATATATATATATATATATATATATATATATATATCGCAATATGTATTCTTGTGTATTAATAAAGAACTAATATTGCGATATTTATATCTATAACCTTACAGGGTTGTATGTATTTTGTGTGAATTAGAAATATATATATAAAACTTACTTATATTTATTACTAACTATTTGGAATAATTGATTGTGGTTAAATAATAATAAATTATATTCAAAAACCTTTAGTATCTAGAATATTTATATACTAGCCTTATTTACATTTCAGTTACCAGTAACCATTCTCAAAGACAAACAAAGACTACTCCCTTGTCATACCACTGAGGATGGTTACTTGGTAACCGAAATGTACATCAGATTATAATAAAAATATTTGTGATTAGACCTTTTTGAGTATTATTTATTAATCATTAAATTTTATAATATTAAGTATAAGTATTAATAATTAAGTACATTATTTATTAGAAATAAATTATCAAATTAGTAGAAAAATGTTGGGTTTGAAGGTTTAACAATACGAAAAAGGTAGGCCAGCTTGATTATTTCTATGTATTTTAATAGCTAGATTCTTCAAGCTAGTGTTAAATAGCTATTTACCTAGTGTTAAATATCAAATCCTGATCGGCTGTTCAAAGAAAGCTTTCGCTTTAGCTACACATTTTAAAACTACCTACTTAGGGAAAATTAATTCAAAATTTTATTTCTTAATTTATTTTTTATGTTATCTGTATTATTTATTATATAATATTTATCTAATGGTTGTTACTTGAAATTTAAAGAAATATGTACTCTGAAATTTGTATTTATATTTTAAAATAATATTCATTAAACTTAAAGAAATTTTAAACTAAAAATATCCAAGGAATCAAATACAATTTAACATTGTAGTGAGTAGCAATGAAATCATTTATGTTATTAAATGTTGGTAACACTGGTGGATGAGGTCAACTGACATAGAAGACTTGGCGGAGCCTGGGCAGGCGTGGTCCAGTCCAAGACACCTGTTGTTGCTATAGAAACCAGTTTCTCAGCTCGCTTTGGCCTTCGACAGAGTGAAAGGCACATCGCCATAGCCGCTAATCACCGAATTATATTATGTAAACCAACGGTTGACGGTTTGTCAATTCCCCTTTAATCTTGGTCCCTTTCATAATTTTCCTTTTTACAACGCTTTCACGCTCGCGGATCACAAAAGATGGGCGCGGCTGAGGCGCAAGTTTCAATAGCTATTACGACGAACTGGATGATTGTTATTTGAAGCAGTGAAATTTTGATTTCTCTCTTTGATTGCGTCCGCCTACAATTGATGCTCAGAATAGCACGTAGTTGTCAAGCAAATTAACACTTAGGCTGCACATGTACAAAGCTGTTGCGGTTTTACAAGTTAATCTCAAAGTAGCCGCTGCTCACAGGCTGTCTATACAAAGAGAAACATTTCTCTATTCTATAATGTGAACGTTTTTGTTGTAACACTAAGATTTATCATTTCCAGCGTCGTTCCACTTAAGTTTCTCATTTCCAGCTTCGTCCCACTTAGATCTGCCATTTACAGCTTCGTCTGCAACGATTTGCTGCATATTAGCAATGCCATATCTCAGTAAAATCTTTTCCAAACAGGAACTATATCTCTAACATGAAGAATCGGAATTATAACGAAACAATTAAAATACTTTTTTGTATGAATCATTAAATTAATTTTATAACTTTACGTCTATAGTTTATGATTTATTAGGTTTATTTCAATCAATTATAGACAAAATAATCATATAATCTCTAATTAGTTTTAAAAAGCTACTCAACGTTTCGACTCCCAACGGAAAAACTACTAACATTATTATTTATAATATTCTCCAACAAACAACAAATAAATACAGAGTTGAAAACAACACAAAAATACTGAAATTATAGCACAAAATAAAACCAAGTATTACAAATTTGAATGTAAATCATCAACTTAATGTAAATACATTAATATTAAAATGATATTATTTTTAATAGCCTAATGTGTTACCTCCTGAAGAGGATCCACTTAGGAATCGAGACGTAGAGGTATATTTTAAAACTAATTAAAGGTAGGTTAACGTTTTGGTCTGTAATTGGTTGAAATAAAACCAGACTAAGCCGTTTACTCCCTTAATCATAAACAAGGTTATTTTTATAGAATAATAAAATGTTATCATAAACAACGTTTGTTTTAGCTCAACAATAGGTTGCCATACGTAAAGTTTCCTTGTGACCGAGATGTCATGCTATGCCTTTGTGGAATCGAGGCGATTGTATTTACAGCATGAGTGGGGTCGTCAGAGAACCTACTGGTTCGTTAAACCTGCATCTATAGCATGAACGGGTTCGTCAGAGATCCAGTAGGTATGTCAAACCTGCATTTACAGTTTGAGTGGGCTCGTCAGAGAACCAGTAGGTATGTCAGAACTGCATCTATAGCATGAGCGGGTTCGTCAGAGATCCAGTAGGTATGTCAAACCTGCATATCCCCCTACAGTATGAGTGGGCTCGTCAGAGAACCAGTAGGTATGTCAGAACTGCATCTATAGCATGAGCGGGTTCGTCAGAGATCCAGTAGGTATTTCAAACCTGCATTTACAGTTTTAGTGGGCTCGTCAGAGAACCAGTAGGTATGTCAGAACTGCATCTATAGAATGAGCGGGTTCGTCAGAGATCCAGTAGATATGTCAAACCTGCATATCCCCCTACAGTATGAGTGGGCTCGTCAGAGAACCAGTAGGTATGTCAGAACTGCATCTATAGCATAAGCGGGTTCGTCAGAGATCCAGTAGGTATTTCAAACCTGCATTTACAGTTTTAGTGGGCTCGTCAGAGAACCAGTAGGTATGTCAGAACTGCATCTATAGAATGAGCGGGTTCGTCAGAGATCCAGTAGGTATGTCAAACCTGCATATCCCCCTACAGTATGAGTAGGCTCGTCAGAGAACCAGTAGGTATGTCAGAACTGCATCTATAGCATGAGCGGGTTCGTCAGAGATCCAGTAGGTATGTCAAACCTGCATATCCCCCTACAGTATGAGTAGGCTCGTCAGAGAACCAGTAGGTATGTCAGAACTGCATCTATAGCATGAGCGGGTTCGTCAGAGATCCAGTAGTTATGTCAAACCTGCATATCCCCCTACAGTATGAGTGGGCTCGTCACAGATCCTGTAGGTATGTCAGAACTGCATCTACAGCATGAGCGGGTTCGTCAGAGATCCAGTAGGTATGTCAGAACTGCATCTATAGCATGAGCGGGTTCTTCAGAGATCCAGTAGGTATGTCAAACCTGCATATCCCCCTACAGTATGAGTGGGCTCGTCAGAGATCCAGTAGGTATGTCAGAACTGCATCTATAGCATGAGCGGGTTCGTCAGAGATCCAGTAGGTATGTCAGAACTGCATCTATAGCATGAGCGGGTTCGTCAGAGATCCAGTATGTATGTCAGAACTGCATCTACAGCATGAGCGGGTTCGTCAGAGATCCAGTAGGTATGTCAAACCTGCATATCCCCCTACAGTATGAGTGGGCTCGTCAGAGAACCAGTAGGTATGTCAGAACTGCATCTAGAGCATGAGCGGGTTCGTCAGAGATCCAGTAGGTATGTCAAACCTGCATATACAGTATGAGTGGGCTCGTCAGAGAACCAGTAGGTATGTCAGAACAGCATCTACAGCATAAGTGGGTTCGTCAGAAATCCAGTAGATGAGTCAAACGCCAGTTGCTTTGTCATAGGTTAATAGGAAGGCGCTCCTCGCCAGAGTCTAAGAACAATCTGAAATGAAATTTTCGTTTATTTTATTCAATATATTTGGACTACCGATAACAAAGACTTGCTAAAAGAATGTTTGGTTAAACTACGTTATAGCATAATAAACGTCCTGGTCGATAAATTAACTGAAATTATCAAAACTGGCATTCAACGCATTTAATCTGTAACACAATAGAAACAAATGTAAAGAAATCTTAACAGTGTCAAACACAAATCTTAATTATCAGCCTTTTATAGACTTTAATTTCAGCTTTAAAAAAATGATAAACATGTGAATAGATAGATAAGATACAAAATTACTACAATACTTAGGCAGTTATATACTACTACTAACATCATTAATTCAAAGTATATTCATTAAAAATATTTTTTTCTATAGGGTTACAAATGAATTACAATATTCTACGGACACCAACATCAGAATTTAAAAAATATATTGCTTCCTATTATAAAAGTGAGCGATAGCAAGTAGTGTAAAATTAATAACACCGTCGGAAAGCCAGATATGATCATAACTAAAGATCTGAGTTTTACTTTTGTTTTTACTTTTGTTAAAACTTTATAGGTTATGTTTAATATTTTTTTAGTTAATTTGATTTGTGTCTCTTCACTGAGAATGACGACAAATTAGTCGTTGAAACGCGTATGAAACAAAAATTTTTATATTTGAGTTGTACCATATTTTTATTCTTTAATTATAACTTTCACTCACAAGCCAGCTCGAATATTATTTATATGATCATAACTGTTAATGAAGTTGTCATTAAGAAAGCTAGTGAGTTAGTTAAGTATGCTGAGTGGGGCGATGGTGTACGTGCAGGATTAAGTTGTTTTCAGAGAATATAAAAAAAAGATAAAACTTCAAAACTTAAAATGTATAATTGGATCTTATTTCTTTTAGTATTCTTGGCCATCAAGATGGTTTAATACGAAGAAAAGATAACTTAAATATGTTTAAAAGAATCGAGTTTGTAATTCTTTCATTGACAATTATTTTCTAAGTTTTTATTGCTAAAACTAGCAATGTAAACAATTATCTTCCTATTAAGTACGCGACAAGTAGATTATGCAGGGCGCGAAACTACAAATGCACATGAGATGAGAGACGTTGAAGCGGGTGCGGAAGTATAAGACAACCACAAAAAAAAAATCATAATAAGTGAAATGGAAATCAGAATAAGTTATATTCAAAGCTAAGTTGACTGAACGAAAGTTTGCTGAAAGGAAATGTGTTATAGTTTTATGAAATGTAAAAGAACTTCACTTCGGTAGAACGAGACTTCATTACCTTCTGACAAGAATTCCAATCAATCAGCATTTTAAAGAATAGTCCAGAATATTTCCTAAAGCGAAAACATTACTATAAGAGAACGGCAACTAGTGTTTAGTCTTCACTTAGAGGATATTTGGGGGTTATGTTTAAATAATTTCCAAGTGAGACGACCTAAATAAGAAAAATATTTGTGTTTGATTAAACTATATGACAACGTATAATTTCATAAAACAGCTGTGTTTTATTACTCTCAGGTTATGTTACTTTTGCAGTAAGTTAAAATGTATGCCTGAAAAAAGATTACAGGTATTGTTTCTTATTAGATTCACGGTAAAATTAATTTTATAATACACTGAATTAACAATGGCTACGTTTTTATTTAGTAATAAACTCTATTTAATAAAACTATAGCGTTTTCAAAAATGATAAATTGGTAAGTTAAATTAATAAATTTCAAGCTGCAATAATAAGTGAGGTTATGCTATGTTATGTATAGTTTGACTTTAATTAATTAAGTATAGATAATATCCAAAAGAAAAACATGGCTGTTAATGAAAATAGCTGTTAGTCTACATTTTCATTTAGAGATTTTCTAGAGGTTTTGTTTTATAATTTTCAAATTCATATAGACATATATTCAGAAATACAATGCACTTGGTTGGACTATTTATTAACATTACAGGAGTTTTAATCACTCAAATATGTTATGTTACGTTCTATATTGCAATATTAGCAACAATTAAAAATGTATGTCAAAGGAAAATAGTATTACATCCTATTAGGCTTGTGGTAAATTACCTGCATTTACTAGCGCCTATTTAATAAAATTGCAAAATATGTAAACTTATATTAATGAATAATACGTTTATTATAATAAATATGTTAAGTTTTTTATAGTATGAGATTTAGCCTTTCCTGGAAAACAATAAACTATACACTAAATATCTAAGGAAAATTGAACTATTAAAGAGTTTTATAAGGTTAAGTTACATCCTTTATTTATTTATTAAGGATATTACTTATAAATAAAATTAATAACAGGTTGCACTTCTGACGACGGCCTCAAAAATCTGTTTACTATTATTTTTTTATTTGAAGCTTTTCAGTTAACATTGATTTAAAAAAAAAAAAATTGATTAGTTGAAATTACAAATAAAACATGTAACAACTGTAAGTCAGACAATGAACACGACTGCAACGACTGAGAAGTAATACATAGCCTACAAGTTCGATTACTTATCACAAAGTAACCCTGCCATCTTGATTGTCACATGAAAGTAACCCTGTCATCTTGATTGTCACCTAAAGATAACCCTACAATATGGTTTGCGAAATAAAAGTAACCCTAGTTTCTTGATTCTCGTCTTAAAGTAACTCATATCTTGATTGTCGCCTAAACATAACCCTGCTATCTTAAGTGTCATCTAAAAGTAATCTACTATCTTGATTGCCGCCTAAAAATCACCATGCTATCTTGATTGTAGCCTAAAAGTAACCCTGCTTTCTTGATTCTCGTCTTAAACTAACTCTTACATCTTGATTGTCGCCTAAACGTAACCTTGCTATCTTGTTTGTCGTCTAAACGTAACCCTGCCATCTTGATTGTCGCCCAAACAAATTTTCCCAAAACAGCTAGTACAACTTACAGCAAACTCGTTTCACGCAAGCATTACCAACGCTACAAACGAGTTTAAAAATGATACGACATTTAACCGGTTTTACAACCCTTTTTTAAAAAGCTTGACTAATTTTACTGTCAGTAAATGTACGACTTTTTAAATTGACAATTAGATAATTTTTTTTGCTGCAAGAAAATAATAAAATTAATTACGTCGACGAGCGATGCATTAACGGCAGGATAAATTTTACAGCTGTTCGCTCCTCGTTCTACTTTATTGGTGTTTCTTTTTTACGATTTATTTAATTTTTTATTAAAGCAACTAATAACTTTCTCGAAGTTTTATATTATGATGGCTGTAATGTTAACAACTGTAGAATAGTGAAACAGAAACAAAGTTTTTTTAAATTTTAAAATAAAGAGTACAAATAGTCAAACATTACATATAGATTATCATCACACATTGTTGGAGTTTAATTTCTTATTATGATTTTCTACATTCAACACCATCCCCCATTGATAATACATAGAAATAGGATCTCATTACATATAGACAACCACATAGACAATTAAAATATAAAGGATATACTGCTCTAACACATAGAATATCAAAATAATAAATTATATTCATATATTGACAATCATCACATAAAGAGTTTAATTAAGCTGAAATATCATCATGCAAGATTATCATTACACATAGGTCACAGTCTCAAAGACTATAATCACACGAAACTATCACATAAAACTATCAGCACGCAGACTATAATGACAAAGATTATAATTACACAAGACTATCATCACAGAATATCATCACATACAACTATCATCACGCAGACTATAATGCCAAAGACTATAATCACACGAAACTATCATGACAAAATATCATCACATAAAACTATCATCTCACAGAATATAATGACAATGACTATAATTACACAAGACTATCATCACAGAATATCATCACATAAAACTATCATCTCACAGACTATAATGACAAAGACTATAATTACACAAGACTATCATCACAGAATATCATCACATAAACCTATCATCACGCACACTATAATGACAAAGACTATAATCACACGAAACTATCATGACAAAATATCGTCACATAAAACTATCATCTCGCAGACTATAATGACAAAAACTATAATTACACAAGACTATCATCACATAAAACTATCATCTCGCAGACTATAATGACAATGACTACAATTACACAAGACTATCATCACAGAATATCATCACATAAAACTATCATCTCGCAGACTATAATGACAAAGACTATAATTACACAAGACTATCATCACAGAATATCATCACATAAAACTATCATCTCGCAGACTATAATGACAAAGACTATAATTACACAAGACTATCGTCACAAAAAACTATCACCACGCAGACTATAATGACAAAGACTATAATTACACAAGACAACAGAATATCACGCATAAAACTATCATCACGCACACTATAATGACAAAGACTATAATCACACGAAACTATCATCACAGAATGTCATCACATAAAACTAGCACCTCGCAGACTATAATGACAATGACTATAATTACACAAGACTCTCATCACAGAATATCATCACATAAAACTATCTACATGCAGACTATAATGATAAAGACTATAATTACACAAGACTATCATCACAAAATATCATCACGTAATACTATCATCACGCACACTATAATGACAAAGACTATAATCACACGAAACTATCATCACAGAATATCATCACATAAAACTATCATCTAGCAGACTATAATGACAATAACTATAATTACACAAGACTATCATTACATAAAACTATCATCTTGCCGACTATAATGACAATGACTATCATCATAGAATATCATCACATAAAACTATCTACACGCAGACTACAATGACAAAGACTATAATTACACAAGACTATCATCACAAGAAATTATCATCACAGAATATCATCACATAAATCTTTCATCACTTAGAATATAATGACAATGACTATAATCACACGAAACTATCATCACATAAAACTTTCATCACGCAGACTATAATTACACAAGACTATCATCACAGATATCAGCACTTAAGATCATCATCACACAGACTACTGTTATACATACTGTGCTTTAACACACAGATTATCATTACATAAAACTATCATCAGTTAAGATTGTCATGAAACAAGACTGTTATCACTCAATTTTAAAGTGTTGCAAAATAAAGTTACATATCGAAAGACTCATCGAACTGTTACAAAAAAATCCGGGTTTCGGTTAGGTGACATAACGCCGTGTGAATTTAGTAACCAGCGAATGTTATTGGATGTCTCATCACTTTCACCCAAGGCAAATCCTCACCAACATGATCACTTGTTTTCATTTAAATCGTAATTCTTCTTGCCCAATGTTTCAAACTTGATTTATCTTGATTAATACACACACACGCGCGCACTATATTTTACTGTACATTTTTAAAAAATTTTGTGAATTACTGTAGAGCCTAGCCTATAATATTTTAAAATAAAGATTAATCGTCGTTTTTTTTTTATGAGCGGTGGGACTGTACAACAGTTAGTCGCTTTTTTGAAATCCCCTTCCAACACACTTTTCATTTTTAAAAGACATCGTTTTTCCGGGTAAAGCAAGGAAAAACAGTCCCGTGTTATAGGCATTGAAGACATTTTCACGTGCATATGATTTGATAATTCCTGGCAATTTGTTTTTCTATTCACTCACTGTATTTCTATCTACCAAAGCACTTTCGCTTGAAATTGTTTTAAAAGAAATCATACGTTGTGTACGGAATTTTTCGAGCCATTCATTAGATGGCTTGAAATCGTTTATCCTAAGTTCACTCGAAACTTCTAAGGCCTTTGAGTGTGGTACCAAGTCCCTTGTGATACATGAAGGGGCCTTGGCTTGCTCGATGGAGTTCTATTCTTCTTGGTCCTATGAATGTTGTTTCTGAAGAACTCATTTACAGCAGTTTGTTATAATGAATTTTTATCTTTATTATGACAGTGTCTGGCTGTTGGTTAATAGTTTTAGAGGCGTTTGTGATGGTCATTTACATTTAATTTTTGTACTTGGTTGTTTGATGCGGAGCAGTGTTATAATTGGACTGTTGATTGGACAGATTTGGTATGGCTTGGATTTTTCTAAGGTGTAGCATTTAGGTGTTCGACTTTCATGGGGGCTCTTAGACGAGGTACAGGAGTCGATTCCTGCGCATCGAAGAGGGTGCCGGATCTGTGACTATTGCCGACAGATGCGGATGGGAGGAGCTTTGTGCTCGATCTTTGAGGAATGAAGTCAGTTTGATAATGAAATCCTCTAGGGGTGGGATGTTAAGTTCCTAGGATATTACAGTATTTTTCATATACCATGGGGAATTCGTGATTGTTCTGAGCGTGACGTTTTGTAAAGAGTGCAGCTTTCTCTTCATGAAGGAGATCCAAAGCCTTAGACGATTATGTAGGACTGACGTGATGAAGACCAGTCAGGAACTAATAGGTTAGACTTCTGTTAGGGTCTCAACCATACTTGTACAACGGTACCGTCAGATCCCACCATAGCCAGACCTGCTATGTTCTCACGAGTAGAGGAAAGGTGTCTTGCGTGCAAAGAATATACTGGTTAACAGATAGTTCCTGTCTAAATTATTTTGTGAAGAGTCAGTTGAGAATCGTAGAGATCTAGAGTGAGTCTTTTTAATCAAGTTATACTATGTTTAAATGTTAAATATGTTTAATATCAAAGGACGTTTTAAATCCTCTCTATTCTCGATTCCTATGTATCAGCTATAATATGACCTTTGTTTTAAAATACCTGGGTGTAACCCGTAGACACCTCTATATAGAGATTAAATGCATTTTATGGGACTTTACACATGAGATACTATATCTCCCACACAGAGGGTTTTATGACCGCACCATAATCTTATCTATATTTTCAGTCCTGGATTGCTTTTTTCGTAGGCGATAACTGTCTGGTCACGTTAAAACTACAAAACCATGATAGGTCTAATGTGTTTTCAACACTTCATTAAATTTAATTACCTTACTCCGTAATAATTCGGTCTACTTTAGTTACATTGTGACCTTCATACAAAATCATATCCATGATAAAAGTATGTAACGTGTAATGTCAAATAAGAAATATTGCACTATTAAGGATTTCTGAGAAAAATAGTTAGATTTCAGGTGGATTCAATGAAGCTTTGTAAAAAATCGCCATTAAAAAATTGTTTCATTTCACTTTCTATTAACTGTAGCCATTGCCTTCGTATTGAATTCTCAAGCTCAACAATATCAGTTTCTGATTTAGGGAAAAAAGAAATGAGAAGTTGATGCAACATTCTGCCCATTTATCTGGGGAAGAGAATAAGACGAGAATCTCTCCAGAACGTAGCGCCTGCCGGCCTCGCGCGTCTGTAAATAGCCCTCGTGTGTTTTATAAGACCTGTTCCTGCTATACACAAGTTAACTAATAAACAAAACCATAACGGCGAATGTTCGACCTATCGATTCTCTGTAACACCTTCTGAGCTGTTTAGTAAAACGTTTGCTCGTTAAACAAGATAATTTATTGGCTACGGAATTAGAACGTGTAAACAAGTTTAAATTGGGGTTTGGGTTTTCGCGTTTTCTGTTGCGGAAAATCAATCGGTTATAGACGATGGTATTAGTTGATTCCCAGAGAGAACGGTTTTCCCAAGTTTAGTGTATTTGTAAAGTGTCTATTTTTAGCTGTTGGTTACTTGTACTACTTGAAATAATAAATAAAAGTGTTGTATTTGCTCATTAAATAAATAAATAAAATCTGCATCTTTTTGAAGTGTTTATATTCACATTATTTACAAAGGTTGACTTAAATCCTCTGTTTTTCCTGGAAACGCTTTTCGGTTCAAAATGTATTCTATTTAATCTAAATATGTAGTCCTATAACGTAATATAATTACAGCTGCTTCTAGGGGGATATAAGTTACAAGATAGTACAGAACATTTCATGATTTTAATTAATGTAAATTATGATAATTATTTTAAAAAAAGATTTTTAAAAAACGATAAGGGCGAAATGATTTATGTATGTTCTCACATTGGAAGATGGTGAAAATAGTTTGTGACTACGATGTCTTGGGTGCTTTTAGTACATACAGTACTTGGGTATGGCCATCAAAAGAAAGGAGGTGATAAGAGAATTTAAAAAAAACTGGAAAGCGGATGTTCTTCGCAGTAGAATGTTTTGGATCCAACCGATATATATATATATCACTTACACTTTAATGTATGTAAACAAGAATCCTACTTGGTTTTGGAGTCTAAGTTCGAAATGAAGCTTAAATAAGCTTGAAAATGAGAGCACGTAATTAATTGATCTCGAAAGTCTAATCGCAAATATATCAAGTAAAATTCTAAAATGTGAGTGAATGCAGGTTATATATATAACTCACATAGTAGTTATACTGGTACATATATATACCAGTATACTGTTATATATATATATATATATATATATATATATATATATATATAAATTATTATAATTATAGTCACATAGAACAATGAAGTTTAACAATTAAAGGAAAGAAACAAGACAGAAATCAGGATAAAGGAAATAAATTTTTGGAGACGTTGAGCAAGAAAAACTAGATTGATGAGTGTTACTAAGAGCAGAAAGAGAAATCATGAAGTGGGACACGAAGTAGTGGAAGATTACTACACAACATACACAAATGGTATGATCAAGTTCCAAGAGTGATAAAAACCCCAAAACAAATCGAGTTTTTATACAAACGAGTTTTTACATAGAGTTTTTTGTTAATCCCAGCGGGATAAGAAAAAGAGTGAGATCCCGAACTTATCCATATTTGGGGGAAAGGAATGAACCTAAAAATGAGAGACAGGAAACTTGATGAAAAACTGTCGATTGATCTAGAGAAGGGATAAGTTGATATCTATAGAGGTATTTGATAAATGTAATATGCGCGCTCTTATATCTATGATTATAATGTAAATTATATGTTTTATAGTGTATACATGTTTTAGAATATTCATTATTATCTATGTTCTTGTTTTGAATACAAATATGTCTTGTAGTCAAAAGGTAAATCAGGCGGATAGCCTATAATCGGTCTCTCTTACGCACGCAGGAATATAAACACATCACAATGTACGAAAATCTTGAATCCTGTGTGTATCACATTCAAAGCGTTTTTACTAGAGATTTCCATTTCGTTTCTTTAAAAAAAGTGACAATTTTTCGTCTTGTCTCGTCTACTATACATACCTCCCACTCAGCCACCTTTAGATTTTATATATTCATACAACAGCATTTTTACTCTGGTGGTAGCCGTTGGTAACCGGTGGAGCAAGTTAAATACTAGAAGCCCAGCTTATACGTCACGAGACGGGAGTTATTTAGTTATCTATCAGCTCCTTCAAGTGTTAAAACAAAAAAAAAATACAAAAGAATAATGTGTTTTAGAATTTTAAAAATTTACTATTATGACGTTTGGAATAATGCATTGAAATATTTGTTAGCTATATTTCACGGGTTGGATTAAAAGTTAAATATTTCGCTTCATCTATATTTGTATTAAAGTATTTATAGAACTTGTTTTTAAATATTTACCTACGACGGATAAAGAATGAACTTTGAATAAGACATAACATAATGATAGGTATGTAAAAATCAATGTTCTGGGATTAAGTAAAGGAGTTCGATGTTCAATTTTGCATGGTAGTGAATATGATGTAGCCAAGACCTACTCTCCATAGGGGTGGTGGATAAGTATCTACAAATTATACTTTTGCGTGAAAAAAGGATATCTGAAGAAGGGAAATTGGTAATAGGGAAATACTTAAAGTGGCATAGGCAAGGACTAACTTTCTAGTGGGTGTTTAGAGGATTTCACCCAGAATGTATATGTATAAGGGATCATTTAGTGTTCGAAGAGTCAGTAGACCTCTCTTCCCTCCGGTTGAAATCTCTTACCTCATGTAAGTGTCCCTACTCACGCGATTCCGTAACTTACCCGTTATTCCCATAGGAATAATTATGTCTTTTCCTTACTCTTACGCAATTCCATTAACCCTTCTTCTTAAAAAGGGGATGTAAACGTCAGGCACCTCTTCAAGGCCCCTATAGAGAGAACCTCTACTTCAAGTCAGGTACGTGACGCTGCACAGCTGTCGACATGATTCTCTCCTACATCCTCTTTGAAAGAATTTTATGTCACTACCTTCACCCTACCTATATTCGCAATCCTTTATATGCTTCGTTTGTCATAATAGTCGTACAGACTGATTGTCTTTAAAAGTACAAATAGATTATTCATTTAAAGTGCATCGGAAATCAAAGATGGCCACTTGACAATCATCTAAGCATTAAAAACACAAGTTATTAACCATTAAGAGAGACTAAACAATTCCATGTGTCGGTTTTCAGTCAGTTAATTTTCTCATATTCATTCCTGAAATTGTCCATACAAGTAAGCGAACGGAAATCCAAGCGTATATTTTTAGAAGGTATTTCTCCACTTCCGAGTTCCTGCCGATAATAATAACTCGCCGTGTCCATTTCCGTCAGTACTTTCCCCGAGTATGAATAGGATTCCAGTGGTACGAGTTTCAGTCTTTACACAATGCTCTAGATTTTACAATAGCATAAAACGAGAATCTCCCAAGAGCATCGGTAACGGAACTTGCTGCCCGGAAGGTTAGGTATAACCCGTTATTATCGCTAGTGTTTATAAACGTTTGAATTATAGAAAAAACAAAATAATAATGAAGGACACTGTTGGTCTTTGACGGTTTCTACTTGTGCAAGTAGTCTTCAGGCGGATATTCATTGTTGGCAACCAAGATTTCCAATGTACACTGCTATTCACCTAGTCAATATTGTGACGCAACCGTAACAGTTAAACCTGCAGGCATACTTATAATCAGCTGCGAATAGATATGTTGGCATTTGAAATTCGGGCATTGACTGTTATATTTTCGTTCGAACAAAAGATATACTTGATATTATATGACCCATTTTTAACTTGAAGTACAAATATACATTTGTACACTTTAACTAATAAGCTATTTATATGTGAACACTTGTCTATTGTAGGACTTTATATGTTTAATGACGACCGTTTTGGAAAGATGTGACGGTTTGCCAACTTGGGACGTAATACAGCTGAATTTCGGCAGGATATGTTAAGTTTAGTAATTAATGTATACATTTTTAAACTTTTTCCAGTGAAGAGGACTGTTTCAGCATATATGCTGATATTACCTCATATTGCAGGTAGGATTGCTAGTGGGGCATGTTAAATTCTAGATAGTATAGATGGATGAATTTCTATGATACTACGGCTTGGGAATCCCGTAGAATCCCGTATAATTTAGATAGAGGTGACTTAAATAGCACTACGGCAGCGTGGAGTAATAATACTCGTACTTTAATTTAGAAACACGTGACTCACAATAAACTGAGGCAGCGTGGAATAGTAAGACTTTAATTTAGAAACAAATGACTCAAAATAACGCGTCAGCGTGGAGCAATTAAACTCTTATTTAGAAACTAATTACTCTCTATAAACTACGTCAGCGAGGAGTAATTGGACTTTAATTTAGAAACAAATGGCTCAAAATACACAAAGTCAGAGTAGAGTAGTGAGTCTTTAATTTAGAAACATGTGACTCAAAATAACGCATCAGCGTGGAGCAATTAAACTCTTATTTAGAAACTAATTACTCTCTATAAACTAAGTCAGCGAGGAGTAATTGGACTTTAATTTAGAAACAGGTGACTCGCAATAAGGTAAGTCATCGTGGAGTAATAACATTTTAATTTTGGAAACAAGGAACTAACTCTGAAAAAAATACAATAACGTGTAATAATTCTTTAATTTAGAAAAAAGATACACCACAATAAACTAAGACATCGTGATACTTCATTATTATTTGACTAAATTTGGAATTGGGTAACTCACTATATTTTTGTCATTTTCTCATTCGTATATAAACTGAAATTCGCATTAAAAAAATTAAAGGGCAATTTTTCTCCAAAATAGGAAAGCGGGCAGGAAAAGTTTATGTGGAGTAAGTGTATTATGATGATCGTACTATTCCAATACATGTACGCCGTAACAGTTTAAATTTCACGCTGAATTACAGGAAATGCGTTTGCCTTGTACTGGACTATGCCCTCTTTTTATTGTATATTGAATCTTCATATGTTCACACAACACGTTTGTGAGAAGTACAGTTTTAAAATTTCTACTTTAAAAATAAAAATGTATTAAAACTGAAATGTTTTTCAACTCCTGCTATTAGTTCCCGCTCTGACTATATATATTTCTTTATACATCTTGTTCAAAGTTTCAAACGTTAATAAAATCCTTTTATTCATCCACTCAAGTTCAAATTAGATTTTTCAGATAAATTCATTCATTAATTAAATTAGCTTTAATATATAATTTCTCTTTCTATTTCGCCACTTAATATTGGTATTCTGTCATATGTATGTACATATTTATAATACTTGTGATTATATAATAAAAAGTAACTAAAATAATTTTTTTTACGTAAGTAGACCTAACTTATTGTTTTTTATAATTTGTATTTAATTACGACGTACATTGTTTAGGATATAAATGGTTTCGTATTATGCAATTTAAATGAGCAATGGCGTTAGCCTTGAATAGATTGAACCATCCTGCAAGACACAAGTGTAAAGGTGTAAAGGATAACGTCCTCATGAGTCACGTGAACATATCCGGCTGGCCGTCGGGCTGTGTGGGAAGAAGAGTAGTTGCCCCGCACAACCACACTACACGCTAAACTAATGCAAACTGAAACAACTAATAACGAGCACCTGGGTTCCATGTATGCAAATGTGCTCCACTTGTATGCGCGTAATACAATAAGTTGTACGCGTGGGAAAACCTAACCCAAAAGTTCTGTAAAGCTTGATGGGAATGACGCGACGACATCAGGAGGCTTACGGCACTGATCCAGAACAAAAAGATTAAGCAATTCAACATTATTAATGTTAATTAAAGTGGAGACCACTGTACCTTTTGCTAACTTTGCGTTATTTTAGAAGTAATTAAATTTAACCATTTTCCTACTTATATACATTATTCAGGATACTGAGAAAAGCAACAAAGTTTCCCCGGTTATTAATGAACTTTTTGAAACAGTTTTCCCCATAACTATTATTATCCTGGCGCTTCTGACTTTAATTATTGATCAAGGGCTATTGAATAATAGCTTAACAAATGAAGGTCACAGGGGAATTCCAATTTTTACGATTTATGAAACTTTCCGTCTAGTTTTAGCCTGAATTTCATGGTTTTTATTATTTAAACAGTCATGAGCAACTTGCAGTCACTATAAGAGTATAAAAACAAAGTATAGTGACTGTGACAAAATACAGGAACAACACTAAGTACATGTGAAATAAAGAAGGTAATAAATCGAGGAAAATAAAAAACATGTATTTTCAACAGATATTTTACGCCTTCAAGAAAATATTTATTGAGACTTATTAACTTTCACATTACAGAAAATATTCTGCAGCTCAGAAGCGAAAGTACAACCCAACAAACTCCTATAGCCTCTTATAGTATCACCTTTTTATTATTCTGAGGTGTAACTCTTTATTTAATAAGTAACCTATACAATTATTACTTTAGTTTGAAATTTGTTTAAAAATGGTGAAATATTGCTTTTTATTAATGACTTTATTTAACACACACACACACACACACACACACACACACACACACACACACACACACACACACACACACACACACACACACACACACACACACACACACACACACACACACACACACACACACACACACACACACACACAGACACACACACACACACACACACACACACACACACACATACTTATAAGGTAGTAGGTATCATTCTGAGTAACAAAAACAATATAAAAACATAGTTAATGAAAAAAAACCTTTTTTTTAATTAACAAAGAAAATCAATAGAAAAGACATCGTTCTACTCTTAAAATTTTCTCCATAATTATTGTAAATGAATTAAAAATTAATACTTTACTTTTCATAGTTTTTAATTTTTAGTCTTTATGATTATATAGCAGAATGAAAAAAAATATAAAAATATGACATATCAAGTTAATTCTCAGTGGTGTTTAAGTAACATACTCGTACTTTATTGTTGGTCATCGATTTGTAAATGATTATATGGTGAATATATTGTAAATTTTAGCTTCTAAGTGTCATTTATTGGATTCGTAAGTTCTGAAATTTATAGCTGAATCAAACTATACGCTCAATGAACTACAATGGGTGGAAATTGAGTTTCGGATATGCCACTGAAAAGATTTACAAGTTGTACGTGAGGCAGTCATATTCTTAACATAAATGTTTCCAATGTAACATAGTATTAGATAATTTAAAACCAACTGTTAGTTCCGGTGTAAAAATACCAGTAAACAGCAGGAGCATAAATATTAAAAACCAAATTTTTTTTATTTCCCCCAACTCCCTAATAAAAGTAAACATCTTCTATTGGTTTCAGATCTCCTAGTACGAAATCTATAGCTATCACAGATTTAAAATGACATTTATTATTTAGAAATAATTCACAAAGTAATATGGCTATGGAATTTAACCGATTGTTGTTAACTGTTCGACTTTGAAAATAGTTGTCTGAACAATTTATTTTCAATATATTTTAAAGTTTATTTTCTACACTTTTCTTGTGAGAATTAATATTCATTTAGCGATCTCTCCTATTTTACGATGTAAACCTCCAGGCTATTCCGATAAGTAAATACTACTCAGGGAGAAAAACCAGGACCAGAGAATATCGACCTACTGCGTTATCATTCACTATTGCTGTTTTGGGGCTTTACCCTATAATATAGGCCTGTTCATATAGTGCGCGCCACACAGATGGAAGTAATGTTGGCGCATGCGCATCGGACGCCTTCCAACATCAGCAGTAGTGCGTCTGGCCTAGCACTAGTATACGCAGGGGAAGTGTAGTGGAAGCAATTCGGATTACCGTTCCCCTACACACCAGACTGAACGTTTCCCTATACCAACTGAACGATATCACTTAGGGATGGTAGATATTTTTTGTTACGGTGACTTGTCACTGATATTAGTTTGTCGCTGGTGGTAGCAGTGACAAAAATATGGAAAATGCCAGTTCCAGTGACAGTGGAACGATCGGAGGTTTCCTCTGTTGTGATTGTGCAAAAAAGGTCGCAGTTACTAGATGAAACGGCTGTCATTAGTTGATTTGTCACTGTCACTGGATGAAACGGCTGTCATTCGTTGATTTGTCGCTGATTATCGGCGCCACACGGCGCCACACGGCGCCACACGGCGCCGATTATCGTGCTGAGTCGTTGAGTGAAGGGGAGAAGGGGGAGTTGTCTCTGTTGTGATTGGGTAAAATGTCGACGCGACTGAATAGTTACTGATATTTGATCACGGATGTCATTGGTTGATTTGTCGCTATCTTTGGTTCTACTCATTTAAGTCTTGTATGGGTGCTCGATTTGTGTCAGGTTTCAAGATCGTGACAGAGTTGTGTACATTAGACGCTATTTCTCATGCGGTAGTTTATTCTTATCGTATGAGTTTATTTTTAAATCAAATGAGCTTTCCCAAAAAAAAAGAATAAAAACGAGGTGTAGAATCATTTCATCAGTGCGGCATGCTTGCCTGTTATTGACACATACAGAGCAGTACCTCAGTATCCCTTGTCACCGGTACTAAAGTCACCGGTAAAAGTCACTGATCCAAACCTGTGCTGTAAATAAAATCACCGATCCATTAAAGTCACTGGCTCGACCATCCCTAATTTCACTAATATTAAAAAACCTTTCTATCGGCTTTCTGATTAATTTTCAACTTTTCTTTTCATCACAGTGGTAAGTAAGTATTTCTGTGTGGCTTTGCAGTTCACTCAGTAGATGGGCAGGAGGCTTACTTTGGGTTTGTCGATGGCGTTTGAGTCCCGAACCTACAGAGAAGGGATGTTACAGAGTAGTTCATTAGAGCGGTGGTGATAATGTCACCAGCATCTATAAGGATAAAGTTTAAGATTACCTTAAAACCATATCCGGTCAAAATATTGCAAATTTATATCTCAATTGCAAATATATGAAATTAATTTATTAAAACTGTTATAAAAATATCAAATAAATTACAATGAATAATATGAAGGCTATCTATTGAATACAAAAAGTCTACTAATGGTAAAAAATACTGAAATTAAATAATTATATAAAAACGATACTAATAATAGTGCCAATTACTATTAAATAATTATTCCATTGTCAATTAAATGTTTAAAGATATTACAGTATTTGTTACAAATTAGTAGGCCTATACATCTTGTATTAGCAGGATACAGCGCCGGAGAGATACGAGGTAGGCAGTCAATATTCGGGCGAACGTTGACCTCGCATGTCATCTTTCCTTAGAGTGTACCGGGAAAGGAGACTTCATCTTTTAAACGATTCGAGATATGTTAAATACAACATGCTTTTATAGGACCACTCAAATTAAAGTATTGACGCTAAAAGGCCGTTGAAGTATGCGTTAATTGGCCAAGCTTCCGAACAAATGTAGAATGTAATTCAAGATATAGTTACTCTACGTCAAATATTCTTCGCGGTGGCGGTGGGTCGGGAAAATAATTAGGTCTTTTTAGCTTACAAATCTCATTGGAAAAGTGCATGATTTTTTTTAGGCTCAGATGTAAAATAATTGTATTTTGTTCATGCACTAAGTAATGCGATGTTAATTTTAAAAAATGTTTCTCATAAAGTAAAGCATATGGGATACCTTTTGACAGACATTTTAAAAATAACCATTGAATGAAATGTAGGAGCATCTGTTCTAATTAACTGTGTGGTTGTAGTAAAAAAAATGTGATGTTCCAATTGCAGATAAGTCGATAACGGAAAGAAATTAGGCCTACCAATAATTACAAATATAAGACATTGTATTAGCTTTCATTTTTGAAAAGAAATTAATTGTTTCTGTGGGAATTATAGTTTTCTAGTTGTAAACAAAGAATGTGATGGTTGTGATCCTACGTCTCACATTATCTGGTCAGGGATTTCATTATGTTTACCTCATATCTATTGCAAACACATCATTCAGGTAAATAACTACGGATCTGAGAATGAGTTCTAAAATCATTCATTGACTGGACCAGAAACCGCAGTTCAAATCCTGACGTTTTTTGTATCATTTAAATAAAAGCTATTCTGTCGTCCAAGGTAGAAAAGGCTTTGGAGGGTTGTCACCGGTCAGGCGGTTTCCATGACAACTGGGATTAACAGAGTTTCCATTGCACATGTTACCGCATTTCCACTCCCTCTTCAGCCTGCTATGAGAGATTAAACACGGAGTAAAGGCAGAGAAATAACGACGAAGTGGCGAGGTCAAGCTCTGTAACTTACCTCATCTCGGCGAACTCCAAATACCTTACTAATTTTAAATCGACTATAGTTGTAGAAAGTATAATCTATATCATACTTTTCCTACTTGAGACGTACATAGTCATTGTAGTGATGGAAATTAAAATGTTTTTTACTAAGAATTTTCTACATTCGGACACCTTAAATTCTTGCAAACCACAGAAAAGATCGTTGCATAAATTAACAAAGCTGGTTTTCAGATTCGCACAAATAGTTTATTTACAAAACAATTGTAAAAACATTTATGTCGTTTAAAAATCGAATACAAAATCTTATTAGATTGTTTGAAAATATTTATAAAAAACAGTACAACAAAATATCTAACAATCACAGTAAACACTTTTGGAAAACCCTCACACTGAGTCTTGCATCGTTTTCAGTTGCAATTACTTTCTTGAGAAGCACCAATGAGCTGTTTGTTCAACAGCACTTTGCAGTTAATATAAATGCTATTGAAGATCGACGCTGGATTTTTTAAGAAGCTCTCGAAGTACAAAATGGTTCAGATTTGAAAACAAATATTTATGTTTAATGATCAACAGAATCATAGAGCCTTTCACCATACCTTTTTTTAAACTGCCCGAAGCACCGCTACCTTAGGTATATTGTACTTACCTCCCTGATCTAGTCAAAGAGCCACTTCCCTCTTACCAGGTTTAGAAGTTTCCTGACTAGTGTTTTACCTTCAACATCCTCTTCCAGAGCTGTGCTATCACCAAAGAGGTTGAAGCGCCTTTCGGCAAGTGCTTCACATCTATAAATGATGTGTGTGGCGGTCTCCAGTTCTTGCCCGCATGATCTGCACACTGGTTTATCTTTGAAGATACCAGTATTATGCAGATGTTTCCTTAGTCCACAGTGTTCCGTGAGTAGACCTGTGGCTATCCTCAATTCCTGCCTAGACAGATAGACGAGACTCTCCTGCAGCCCCAAGGAAGGTTTCATAAGGGTTAGTTTACTGTGTCTCATTCCTTCAGCCCTGACCCAGTGCTCACAGTGTCTTTCAGCCATCCACCATCGCACTGCAATCTTGACCATGGATTTGGAAATACCTACCGCCGGCACCGGTCCAATTAGGGGAGTTGAAGACACCTCTCTGGCCAGCGCATCTGCGGCTTCATTTTCAAATATTCTCCTATGCCCTGGCACCCAACCTATCTTGATTTGATTATGTCTTGCCAGGGCTTCTAGGTTATTTAGGCACTCCCAGACTATGGCCGAGGTGACCACATGTCCCTTTAGTGCCTTAATTGCTGCCTGACTGTCAGAGAAAATAGCAATCCGGGTCCTGTGTATTCCCCTTCTCGCTATCTCTCCCAGACAGGCGTTTATAGCATATATTTCGACCTGAAAGACAGAGGTATGCCTCCCCAAGGAAAAAAACTAGTTTTACCCTTTGTGTTTTTACAATACACCCCCGCTCCAGTGCCGAAGTCCATCTTGGAGCCATCTGTGTACCAGATCTGAGCTCCCGATGTTACTGACCCTGACCATTCCATCATAGTTTGGTGGGCCTGGTCAGGTGCAAACGTCCGAGTAAGGTGGTCCCTGCCCATCTCCAAGACAGGTTCTTTGACCACGCACTCGATACTCATATGTCCCGAAACATCTGGGAGATTAGCCCAGATGTTCGAGTATGCAATCTCCATGCTGGGGTTTGGTGCTTGTGGTTGATTGCTTTCGACCTGTTGCACCTCACCCCTCACAACTACCAAGCGCTGGACGTTAACATGTTCGGCTCGGTTTTGGCCTCCCCTGCGTTGTGTTCAGGATTATTGGCCCTCCCGCTGCTCTTGCCTGATCTCTTCGGAGCCGCCTTTTCCGCTCCACTCATACGCTTTCTCCGTAGAGAAAGCGTTCTTAACTCTACAACCATTTCACTGGTTTCTGCAGTCGGCAGTTTGGTAGCCGCCTCCGCACCCCCAGTGGTGGTTGCCGTTGACACATCTGTTACAGACTCACGGTTTGCCGTCTCATTGGCTCCCGCTATCTGTGCAGACTCAACATCAATTTGTGTACTTACTTGGTCCATTGGCTTCTCTCCAGTGAACCAGAGAAGAACCCCCACTGCCCTGGCAAGACAACATACAATGAGGTTTTGTCTGGTTCCTCAAGGGGATCGTGTGCTACTGCATTTTATACCCTGTAGCCATTCATCCATCGGCACGATGCCTTCCACCTTGGATTGGGCATTCAGTCACTGACCTTGAAGCACACCCCAAGTTCAGGACATTATCAACTGTTGCTCATGGAGCGAACAGCGTGCTTTACCCTCTTTTGTTACAACTGTGTTGTTAGGGTAGTTTCCCGCCCATACTTCACAGCCGCATTGCCTTTGGTTCACCTGGGAGGTGAGAGTAGCATTGCGAGGACTTAATTCCCAACTACCCCAATCCCCAGTCAGAGCAGTTATTTCTACCACACCCAACCGGTTGACTGACGAGGAGGGATAATTCCTCACCTTTGAACCATTGCCTTGGTCTGGGCCTGCTTATTCAGAAACCTTCCGGAATCCTTAGCCACAAGTAACCTATATATCTGTAGGCCGTTCCACTATCCGCCACCCGTGGACCCGCCCAGTTGCTAAGACAAACTATCTGGGCACCATACCTTAATTACACATTCATTTTCGCATCATATTGACTGCATTCAAAATTTGGTTTTGATGTGTTGTTATGTGATGTACGTTATTAATTTTTGCTGTCTTGAGGCGTTTAAACACCTATTATCGATGAAGGCTTGTGAGTAAATGTAGGGTCAAGCTACGGAGTTTAAACACCCAATTTGTATAATGCAGTGAAGGGTATTCTGTATGCATGGTCCCAGTCAACAAGTAGAGCTATTATCTACCGACACCATATCCTATGTTCCGTTCCTAAACAGGTTACAATCCTGTGTAAGTTGAATTATATAGGACTAAATAAGGGACACGATGGTCCTCCGCGTAAGCAGAACATGTTACTTAAGTAGTAGGCTATAACACTACCGGAGTTATATAGCTGTGCGCACCCGGTACTTAGTAATATAAGTTCCCTGATGGTTTATTTACACTTTATTTTGTAGATTAATGTAATAGTGTACAATTATTCTCTCTTTATTATTCACTCTTTTAATTGTAATTAATCTTGCACTGTGAAAAAGATACAGTTATATTTTTAATCTCCTAATAATATATTTAATATTCCGTCTGCAGCTTACAGGCATCATTCAAAACACTAATTTTAACGATTATACAGGTGATGTATTATGTTGATATGTTCGTAGATTTTCGTAAATCTTACAAAGAAGCGTTGTATGTCCATAGCTTTACTGAAGTCGAAAAGTGAGAGACGCTCGTAAACATGTTTACACTTTAAAAATGGGCAAACCTATTTTATATAAACGTAAATTAATGTTCATTGAAAATATATGTAAAGTCGTTGTCTATAAAAGACATTATAGCTATTTAAAGCAAGGAATAAAAGGATTGCTTCTTTATATAACCTTTATCTTGTGGCATGTCGCCAAGAAAGACTGAGAAATGCTAAAAAGATTATATTCATCTCGAATTTTTAACATAACATTAATAAATACGTATATGTATAAACTACAAAGGAAACTATATAGGAAAGACTTAATGATATATTTATACGTCATGTACATCTCGTAGGCCTAAGTTGTATTAACTAGGAACGTAGACCACAATAGACGATACTAAACGTATAGGATATACAAGTTAAATTCTTTTTAACCATAGCAGTAAGCTCTTTAAAATATATTTCATATTCTCTATTTATTTTCTCATCTAAGAAAATTACAAAGATATTCACCGAGATCTGAATATTCCGACGATAACGGAAGAAATAAATGAGATGTCCATGGAAAGAGGCTTCCAAGTGCAGTGGCTCTTCAACTTCTTGATAATCAGTCCATGGTTAGAAGATTGAAGAGAACCAAACCAATTGAGTTAGTGTAGTGTAGTGTTGTATTGTGCTAGTTTTAATATATATAATTAAGAAGTTTCAGACAAGAACTAAAGAGTTAATGGACACTTTAGTTATATGAGTATTTAGGGTAAGATAATGCAAGAAAAGTTAGTTGTTGGTCTAATAAGACCAGTTATAATTGAAAACATCTAAGAAAATCATTTCCATATTTTGGGTCTACTAGTCTTCACACACGATTTTCGAATAGCAGGTAAACATGTTACCTTAGGTAAGGAGCAGATTTTTTAGATAAACAAACCTTGGCTAGTGAGATACAACTCTTCACTACAGTCAGTATCAAGAATTCCAGATTAGTACAGTTGAATGTAGTCCTACTTTTACTCTACTTACCGCTTTTGCACTTTCTTTCTCTACAAGAGATAGAATCCTCCATATGCCTCAGATTAACTTCTCCTATATCTCATACCAGGGTATTTTGCCTCCCTACATATGCAGAATCCTCCCACAGCCTTCATTAGTGTCAATATTGATGATCGATTTTCGTTTTAAAAGACAAAAAAATCCCGATTTCAATTTATTATTATCAAACAATTTTAACAAAGAAATTTAATTATTAGCAACATTTAAAGGCCAATACGCTTACATGCTCTGGATTAGTTTTTAGATGCACACGCAAAACGAGCCTATATACTGTTATCGGCTGATAAATTCTTTTCCTCCTGATAAACCCTTGTCTACAAACTTATCAGGCCAGAATAGAAACTACAATCAAACGAGATATTTGAAATAAAACTCCACAGCTACATGAAAAGGTATCTGATTAATCATTGAAGTTTGTCATAGTAATTAATCAGGCGAGGTGAGGGTCAAGCGGTTGTTAGTGCAATAAATAAAGCCACCAGACATGTGCATTAATGGCGTATTCGCTAATGAAAGTGAGTTTTTATCTGCAAAGTTTACATTTTTATAGCGTGTAAAAGTCTTTTAACATTAAATGCAATTCAATGTACCGCTGTTAATGAAACAATATATGATGATGATGAAAGACTGAGAAAATAATTGCAATAAAAATAACATAATTTTATATCATTATTATGGTCTACGAGAGAGAGTGCGTAGCTGCTTACGTGGGCTTTCGATATTCAAGAAAATTAATATGGCCGGTAGCACTACGCTTCAACCACCCATTTTATTGATGTTGACTAGGAAATCATTTTTGCCGGCTGAGTAGATCTGGAGACTGAAAAGTACAATATATTTTCTGGTGCTACCGGGAATTGAACCCAGGATGTTAAGATTAGTAGCCAAGTGCTCTAACCTCTCGAATACTTAGCCGACTAAAATGTAATTTTTAAAAGTGTAATAAAACGGGATTCCTATAAATGAAAAAAAGGTAATTGAATCAAATTGTAGGTCTCTCTCTCTCTTCTCTCTCTTTCCCTCTCTATGTATATATATATATATATATATATATATATATATATATATATATATATATATGTGTGTGTGTGTGTGTGTGTGTGTGTGTGTGTGTGTGTGTGTGTGTGTGTGTGTGTGTGTGTGTGTGTGTGTGTGTGTGTGTGTGTGTGTGTGTGTGTGTCTGTGTGTGTGTGTGTGTGTGTGTGTGTGTGTGTGTGTGTGTGTGTATGTGTGTGTGTGTGTGTGTGTGTGTGTGTGTGTGTGTGTGTGTGTGTGTGTGTGTTGTGCTTGATTTAAACAAATTAACTACTTGTGGAACTTATAGTTTACTTAAATTATAAATTCAGAGTTGTTAATTTGCTTTATTCAAGCGCAATATTTTCTGCGATAGTCATGGTTGTAAAAATCCACGAACATGATTTACGTTAATCTGTCTGCAAACTAATTAACTGAATTGTAAAATATCTAAAAATAAAACTTTAAAAACGGTAATTATTAAGAGTTCACTCAAAATCTCACTACACTAGTTTAATTCAGAAATACTAGTTTCGAAGACGATGTCGCTTTCGTCAGTAGTAGGCTATTACTAACAAATTTCTTTAAACTACATCAATATACACTAACAGTAGTCTCTGTATCTTACAAATATCATTAAAACAAACAAGATAGTAAAAAAACAGACACCCTAACCTACAGAACACAAAGCCTTTACTCAGAAGAGTTATCTATTTTATATTATATTTTCTCGTCATCCAATATACTAACGTTTAACAAGTCTAAAAGAGTTTCATGAAAACATTTATATAAATAGACTTTATAAACTATTATATATATATATATATAAATTGTATATATATAACATAAGTTTATTACACAGTTTTAACTATAAACAGGAAGTCACCATATACAAGTTATTATTGAAAGAGAAAAAAACTACAAATCTAACGCTTAAGTTATGATGTCTTTGTAATTTAACTTTTAAAAGTATTATCTTGTTTGTTTTCTTGATATTGAATGTATTTTTAGTTTTACATTAATGAAATTTGTAAATAGTAAGCAATCACAGATGATGGCGACGTTGTCGTCTAAAGTAGTCTAAACTAGTGTGAAGAGAGATTTTGAGTGGCCTTTTTAAATAATTACCGTTTTGAATTGTTCTCACTAGCTAAGCTCTAATTAATTTTATTTTTATGTATTTTTCAGGTGTTATTATTTTATGAGGTTTGAAATATGTCTCACATGTTCTAGATTAAATTATAGAGCTCTCCAAGCAGACAAAACGGAAAGTTTCTTTTCGCAGAGTAATAATATCTTTCAGATGTTTAGATAGTTTTGTGTTTCAAAAAGTAAATGTGGTAATAAAATACCCAGTCCTTCATTATTTGTGTGCATTTTTTAACACTCTGTAGTAGTTATCAGTCTTATAATATATATAGTTTAATTTCTCTGGTTTAAGGAAACATATCTTAATTAGTTTAAAACCTGTTATGTTTACTTAATGTTATAGACATTTTACGATATATGTTAATAAATATATACTTCTAATTTTTAATGTATTTGCTGATCATTTTTGGTTGTTGAATTTTTTAAATCATTTCAAGTAGAGGATTTTTAAAAGTTTGTTTTCTTTAGGTACATAATAAGATATTATATTTTGATGATTATTGCCAACATTTTATACGAAACTTGAACGAAGACTGCCCTAATTATACTTAAAGTAGTTCTATAACTGATGAAGGCAGCATGGTTGCCGAAAATATGTCATGATTAATAAAAAGTGTTGTGAGAAAAAGTGTATAGGCTACCGTTTCTTACATAATAATAAAAATAATAATAGTAATAATAATTATTATTATTTTTATTATGATATACTTACAAGCAGTAATAACTATTCTATGAAGTCATGCGTTATCATATAATTAAATCAAATTTACAATATTTGATTAAACAGTAGATATAGAAAAGGTTTCTACAA
Source organism: Prosapia bicincta (assembly GCA_036971475.1). Classification (NCBI taxonomy): domain Eukaryota; kingdom Metazoa; phylum Arthropoda; class Insecta; order Hemiptera; family Cercopidae; genus Prosapia; species Prosapia bicincta. Next base: position 322,056,480 of record JBAIZL010000001.1, read on the forward strand.
TATTTATAGATAAAAAAAATTTCGTTTGAAAATTATTTAAACATAACCTCAACATAAACTCTAAGTAAAGACGGAAACAGTTGTTAGTGTTAGCCTGACGCCATTTTCTGCTTTTGAAATCTTCGACAAAAGTCGGTAGAAAAACCATCTAGCTCGTACAAAAGTTATAGACGTCTATAGAGAGGGAAATTGCTACCCATTCTAGTTACAATCTGTAATTGATGACTTCATGTTTATCCTATTCACTCTCATGAAATGCTATATTCTGAGCTATAAGAAACTACACTTAAAGTACTTCAGGGTTTAGTCTACAAAAAGTGTAATGATAATCAAAGTATTTAAATTAGTTTCAGTTGTTACAGGTCAGACATAGAGAACATTTGTTAATATTGCTGCCATGGAGTTAGAAAATGTTAGATGAAACCAACATTTCATATAATAGAAAATGAAGTAGCTTATAAGGAAAAAATTTATTACCGTTTGTGGTAAAACACATCTTGCTTTTGCGTTTTATCCTTCCGTGGATAAAGTGTTGAAATAGACAAATGAGGTTAGGTTAAATTGCGGATGTTTGTCACCGCAGAACATCCTTATAGGTTATCTCTCACAATACGAAGATATTGTTAATATTTTATTATTACTTTGTCACATTTCCAAGGTCAGTTCTTCTTTGCTTACTGCCCTCTAGTGGTTTTATGCTATTGTACATTTGTGACATCTCCTGTTCTACTTACTTTAAAAAATATATCAGCTTTAACAAGCACACCTAACCTAGGATAATTTACCTTTTAACGTGTTTTTATTTCGATCTCAGAAGGAAACACAAAAGACCATAAACATGTATAGTTTATGTTGTGGTATAATAAGCTATTGTATAAAAATAAACAGTATCGCCACATGAGCAGTTGTAATATGTACGAAAATTTGTAAATTTCATATTTGAAAAATTTGAATATTCATGCAACTAACTATGAAAAATATCCCTTAGCTTAATCTGACGGCCAGGCTTAACAAAATCAGTTAGAAACATTTCTGTTACCCGATTCTTACTTGAAATATATTCTATCAAGGAAAAACTAAAATTCAATAAAAGATGGTAGAAAAATTCCACGGAAACCCACGAATTAGAATACGGAAAACACGGACTATATCAGGTATAGATAATAAGATATCTTAATGTTAATTATACCAAGAAAATGTAAACTAAGTGAACAATAAGAGAAGGTTCCATTGGCTACAACGTAAAATCTTAGCAATTCATTACATAGGTTATTTCATTCTGCGTGCATCACCATACTAAAGTCATTTTAATGTAAAAACAAGCTGAAATAATCATGTTTCAATGCTACGACTGCGAGTCTGTGAAACAATATAGGGAATGAAATTGTCTTTGTACCTCTTCGATCAAATAAACGGTAACTTCCATCATATGCTGTCACTTATTTTAAGCCAAATGAACGAAACCGTGTCTATGCTCTATTATCAAGGGTTATCCACTACAAGTTAAAAAAAATTTATTCTTACTTGAGTTGATGAATAATAATATGCATTTGCTAACGATGAAAATTTGAACAAGATAAATAAGGAAATTGTGAACTAATAAAAGAAATTGAAAAAAATGAAATATTATAATGTCAAGACACTTTTCTTTATAGTAAACTGATAGTTTGTAATAAGTGTACGAGCACAAATACTTCAAATGTACGTAACTTTGTAAGCGTGGATTTATATTTGACAATTAAAACTTACAAAGAGAGTATAAATAGCCAACCTATGGCTATAGACATGAGGAAATTGCTGTCACAGAGAATAAAATTTTCAACGAACTTTCAAGAAATTCTAAAAGACTCAAAGTGTTTTTGCATATTTTAGTTTGTGAAAACGAAATTATAGTTTCCTTTTAACGCTTTGTTATTCTTAGGAACATTCAACCTGGTTTTCTTTGGTTAACCACTCTGTTATATATGTATGCACATTTATTGTAAAATGTCCTTTGACTAAAAACGTTTTTTAACTTTAAAGTATTTAAATTCAGTAGAAATGTAACTAACACATGCTAAATTGTGTCTAATTTTAGAATTGCCTAAAATGTCATTTAATTTTTAAACATTTCTCCTGGGCTAATGAATTAGTACCCAGCCCCTCCTTGAAAAGTAAGTACAAGAGAGGATTTCTGGCTGTGTTATTGGTAACATAAAATAAAGTCTACGTTAAAAGGTACAACTCAACTGTTGGCATTTTTAGATTTGTCCTGAATTGAATTACAAAAATATAATACCAGCATAAATAAATTCAATTCTAAAACCTGTTTGTTTATATATGAAACAAGTAATATAAACAACAAAAATTTCAAGTTAATTCCTACTTAGTTCAAAAGTGAAACACGTTATTTTAATTACTTTTTATTAAATAATTACAATTAATATGAATAAAGTAATATAACCTATGCGTTAAAACAGCTGTTCTACCACATAGCCTATAACATAAAATCAGCTGTTTTATGAAAGCATACGTTATCACTTATTTTAAAGCAAATCGGACGAAACAACTATATTACATACCTTGAACCTTTTGTGAAAAAGGTTTTCTCACATATAAAACTAAAATTAATTCATTATTAAATTTATTTAATGAATTAATGTTTACAAAATCTGTATTAACATCAAGTTTAATTACCGAAAAGAAAAATATGTATTTGATCTTGTGTATGAATAAAAAGTAATTTATTAACGATTGAAAATTTTAACAATATATATATATATATATATATATATATATATATATATATATATATATATATGTGTGTGTAATGTGTATATATATATATATATATATATATATATATATATATATATATATATATATATATATACTGTATATTAGGAGGGTGTGGACTAGTGGACTATTAGAATGAGTTTAAAAAATAGTGTATCAAATTAATGCAGGTAAATGTTTGCCCTAATTTGAATTGCCTGTGTTTTCTACGTTTCATTCTAGACAATATGGCTATTATAACTGAGCGCCGGAGCCTTGTTAATGAAATGGTTCTTCCCTAAGGCAAAGTGCAGGTCGGGCGTAATGACGCACGAATCCGTGGGTTTCGGTCTTGCCTCTCTGACTCGGCTCGAGCAAAAGTGAAAGGCGGGCGCCAACTTATTGTGCGCCTACTCATTTACAAACTGATCCTGAAGTGCACATATACTTCTGCACAGTTGAAATGCAAATGGCCTGCGATTATTATTTTGATATCTCTTCGGAACAGTTTGCTAAATGTGTTTTGTGGTGGTTATTGTTTTGCGCAAACCCACGCCGTTACGGAAATGTTTACTGCAGACAGTGAATGGTTTATAGCGTGGGAGGGGCAATAAAAATAAGAGATTATCTAACGTAAAATGTTTTTCATTTATATAAAATTTAATAAGATATGGAGGTAATATTTACATTTAAGGAACACAATATATGAACTGTAGTGGAGAAATGTTTGACGTAATACCCTAATTATTTTAAAAATTAACCCTACAATAGCACAAATACAAATTATTTGGAATGTCCTGCAGTGGTGAATACTTTATTTGAAGAATGTACAGAAGTTAGAAGTACTGAACTATAACCTTAATCTAGAAATAATGGTTTTATTACGAATACACAAAAGATGCGTACACCAGGAATATTGTGAAAGATGCGTACAGGATCAAGTTTTGACAGATGACGAGGGTAAGCTATGACGACATTGTGACAGGCGAAAAATGCGTACAACTTTTAGGCGTACACGGATCTTTTAAAATCATTAAACTACATAAATGAGTTTACCTATGAGCTAGACATAGATGTCGCTTCTCGGGGCTGGAGTTCCTTAGAGTTTCAAAAAAAATTCTTTTAGCGAAATTAATATACTTTGTTTTTCTTCACTCTCCATCTAAGTGTAACTCCAGTCTCATGTGCATAGGAGTCGAAGTTTCAGCCTCTTTTGATAAGTCTCTTTCGATTAAATCGAACTTATCACCTCGACAGTTAAAGGCAAAGTGACCACTGACAAAGTGCAAACCCTTTTTTGACCCATTTTGATTGGAAAATTACAAAACCATTTGAAAGTTATTAGCAAACAGTTTAGGGGTTGATGACCTGTGTTGACAACTGGAGTCCGGTTTGTACGTTTTTTCGCTTGTCAAATTTACGACTCCCCTTCGTCAATTGCTATTGTTTCCTCGAGTACGCATATTTGGCTGTACGCATCTTTCGCTGTACGCATTTTCCATACCACCTTTATTACAATATAGGCCTAGTTGATGTAGTTAATAATAAAAGAATCCAGTTATTAGAAAAGCTTTATTAGATGTTGAAAAATTTTATTGAACGGATTCAATTGATAGTCTTACTTAAAAATATCTGACACGTCTATTAAAGTTTTCAAACAGTGGAATCAAAATATAACCATATATAATCATTATCATTATTTTGAAATATTTATAGTAAGATTTCTCGAAATATAAATAAATATATTTATTATCTGATTAAAATATTTAATAATAACATTTCAACTAGTTCATGTACAATAAATAAAGTAACATAACCTATGTTTTAAAACAGCATAACCTACAAGATAACCTGTAGCATAAAATCAGCTGTTGTATAAAATCATATGTTATCACTTAATTTAAGCTAAAATATAAAGCGCATCTCGTGGTGGAATAAAGAGCGACTGATGAGATGATATTTCTTCCGTGAATAACATTATAGTCGAACCTGGCGAAAAAAGTATTAACTTTAAAAATTTGTTAGGTTATGTACAATATTTACTGCATGAGATAAAGTTCCTGTAACGGGTACACACCAGTTGAGAGCCTGTATCCTTCAGGTAAAAGACCATTCCCACGCGATATCATAATTTTCTCGCCTTTATAGTAGGCTACAAATGGATCATTATGTCTTTTCCATAGCAGTTTATAACATCAAACCTTCATTTGCCTTCTTTGTTGAAAGGGGAGCAATGAGTAAACAACAATTTATGACCTAGATATAGAACTGTACTGAAGTAAGCGACCCTGTCCATGCGATGCCATACTTTTCCTCTATAACAAGTGGTTATCATCAAGGACTATCCTTAGTTCTGACTAGTTCCAGCTACCTCCTTATCCTTCCTCGTAAAAGAGGTGTACCTTGTAGTCATTTCTTTATGATGTAGTAGCCACTTCTGCAGAGTTGATCTACCCAAGTCAGGTGATCAAATATAAGTCCCTTGAGTCACGTGTTTCCCCATATAATATCTACTAAAACATTTCATGTCCCGATTGTACCCTATCTATATTTACAGTTATTCATTACCATTCGTAGGCAATAATAATAATAATAATAATAATAATAATAATAATAATAATAATAGCTAAACGCTTCAAAATATAATAGATAAAATGAAAACTAAAATACAGTTGGCATACTATGCAATCAGTACATAATTGAAAAAACAATCATATGAAAAAACATTCTACATGATTATAGGTTTTTTATCGTAAATATATTACCTAAATGTTTTTCTAAAGCGAAGAAGAAACAATTATTTTTGACAATGGAATTTTAAATATATTTTAGTATTGTATCTTATTAACTTTGTTTTAACAATTATTAGTTTGAATCCTCCGGATGGTCCATTATTTAAACGTGAGATAAAATCCTCCTATTTAAGGTAAGACATATTAGTTAGTACTGAGAAATGTGTTATTCGCAAGAATTTTAAAATGCACATAACAAGCCCCATAGGAAGCACATTGGGATATCTACATATACAGCTTCATTTTAACACTCATCGTACGGGTAGGGGCACTTTCTCTTTGACATCGTCTTTAGCTCGGTTGAGACCAAACTATTTCAAATATTAGCTTTTTTAAACTCAGGATTTAATGTTTCGAAAATATTTTTTTTCTGGTGAGTTTTTATAGTTATTACGACTATTTCATCTTAAAATGTTCGAGAAAGGACTGTGATTGTGAATAGGATTAAGGTAGGTAACCCCCTGGCTATCAAAAAGGGGCGATCATGGCGTGTGGATGGTCGAGATCTTGACCAGTTGTTATCAGGGTCATAAGAAAGTATCTTTCCTTTTCACTACCACGCTTGAAGAAGTATAGGAACCTGGAAAGTTGATGTGAACTGTTAAGGGCTAAGAAAAGGGCATAGCGAATCTTTTGTCCTGGAAATAGGGGAAAACTATGGCATCCAGTAAAAGGGCAACTTTCCTGAATTACTGCTGAGGCGACAACAGCTTATCATTTTGAGTAAAGATATGACGTTTAATAAAGACAATGAAAATTATTAGAATTGTGAATTAGAATATAAAGTAAAAGATGTAAACGTTTCGTATGAAATACGTCTGTGTAACACGTTGTGAAGAAAAGGCTTGATAAAACGTGAAAAAAGTCACTAGCTATAAGAAGTGGGACTAACAATAAATTATACCCCAAACATTGGAACAGATAGAGTAGAACTGTAGAAGTAAAAGTATGTGTTGTGTAAATATAAATAATATTAAAGTAACTCTCTCTAGCTTTAATTACTCTCACCGTAACTTATAGACAAAGGTAATTTGCTAGTGAAATCTTATGTGTTCACTAACGAAAAAGTACCTAGTCCCAAGGCCACCTATAGATCCAACTCTCAACCAATATGAAAAGAACTATGTACCAGTTACCCTGTTTAGTTTATAAATTTCTATATATGCCTAAGCGTGTGTTGAGAATATCAAAATACTCCTTCCTCAAATTAACAATGAAGAGGGAAATGGGGGTTATCATTCGTAAAGTTTCCTTGTTTGAAGATACAAAACCTACAAGAGTTGAGCGGATGTAATTGATTTGACTTTTCCTGGCTGCTGTCAACGGAACCAGACGACTTGCCCCCGATAGAAACATGACTGTTAAAACTTCTTGCAAAACAAGATATACAATATGAACTAGCGGAAGAATTGATTGTGTAGGATGTATATTTCTTGTTAGTTGAACGGCAATTGACTTTCTCTACCAATGAACTAGTTTTAATTTATTCATGTAGGTTGGTGTGAATGAAAATATTTTTAGTGTCCCCGCCTTATTACTTGACGTTTACTTTATTGATTTCCAAAGCAACACCAAAACACATCCCTTAATCTGTGTGTTATTGTTGATGATTTTATTTTTGTTTTACTTTTTCCTGACGTTTATCATTATTTTCCATTGCTTGAATGATGTGTCTGGGTATTTTTTTAAAATATATCTTATCTTTTAAGTACTTATATGAATAACTCTGAATTATATGTGATTTTATTACTTTTTTCCCAGGTAGCTGGTAGCTGTAAAGGTAGTCATATATAAGTATACAGTATAACCTCATTATAACGCGCTTCTTTAAACAGGAAGTCACGATTTATAACAGGCTGTATTTTGAAGATCGATCATGCCATCTGTGAGCCACGTAAAGGTTACTTTTGTTTATTAAAACAGCCTAAAAAATCTTTAAAGAAATGTTTAGCTCTATCGTTAAATTTTACGCTACAGTGGTTGCAGCAAATGAGTTTAAGAATCTTTTAATCACTGTAAATAAATAATGGTGAAATTAGTTGAATTTTATCTATTTTACGAGGACATTTTGCTTTACAATGAGCTTTCAATAAGACGAGCAATCCACAGACCCATTCAGTCCGTTAAAACGAAATTTTACTGTGCTTGTATGTGTTTCACTAATTAAAAAATATAAATTATAGGCTAAAAACTGCTGATAAAACTCGAGGCTACAAATTTTTGGCAGTTAGAGACAGAGTGGGCCAACCCTTATTTAAAAAAATGAAATTATGTGTGGCAACAGGTACGTTTTATTTCCAAATTGGCTTAATTGCACTTATGATACTTTTGATAGATAATATGCTTTTGATAGAAGCCTGTTACACCATATGTACTAATCTAGTCGCAGCTAAGCCCCAACGGAAATAATAATTTTGATTTACATTCATTTTCAGTTTCGAGTAGTCAGCGGAAAAAGAGGCGCATGTCATTCCAGCCATATCCTCACTGAGGTACACCGCTCCTTATCCCTTAGCATAAGCATATCCTAGCCACCAGCGTTTCTGCATGATCTGTCGCTGGAATTTACTTGGCAGGGTTTCTCTCTTGCCAGGTTTTTCATCTCGCCCTAGCGAGAGACTTATCGTACTGTTTTATTTCACTATCTCCTGATTCTCCATGGAAAGAGCTTATCAGCTGGATACATGGGCAATCAATCTCGTTTACCTCAGTCGCGGAAGGGATACTAACCGCATGCGCATGTGAGAAGGAGACAATTCGCTAGAGGATGGCTGCCACGAGCGTTGGACGGGTTTTGAGAGCCCAGACCCAGTTTAAAAAAATGTATTAATCTATGCAATTTGCCATTCTTTAGCACCTATTATTTATCATTAGACCATTGCAGAGATGCAATCTCTGGCTCTAACTACCCCATTTCTTAACAATGTATGTAGTTAAAATTATAACATTCCAATCTTAGTGGGGTGAAAACCCAATAACCTTACTTCATATAACTGACCCTCTTCAAAATAAATGAAATTTAGAAACTTCCAGTCATTCGCAAAGTCATGGATAATGTCACAGATATTTGTGTTGTTACTCATATAACGTTACTCTTTATAAAGTCATTCATAAGTCTTTTACGGAACATACATTGCCAATAATAATATTGTTTTGAGTTTTGTATGAAATATATAAAAATGCAACCAATAAAAAAATATACGACTATTTTTCAGATTGGAACTGTTTAATAGTATTTTTCAGATCATTTTTGGAAATGATTATAATTTTTTAAAATTTAGAAACAACTGTGAATTACTTTTAGATAGGGCTACACAAATTACAAGTGATCTAGAAAATTACATAAAAGTTATCTACTAATGTTTTCCAGCACCAGACCCGAGGTATGATCTACACAAATTGTATATGTGGCCTGCTTCTGTGTTTTATCAATATGTTTTTCTATTGTTGGAAGGATTCCACCCACATCTTGTTTGTCTGTTTGCTCAACATCTGTCAAACATTACCGATTTATGGTTCCCCACTCGAGAATCCAACAATAGCCCCGCTTGAAGCCGAATGACTAGCCTACGCTCTAAGAGCGGTTGCTGTTTTCAGTAGCCTAACCGTGGCCATCAGTAACATTTGCCTAATTTATAAAGTCGCATGACTAAGAACTCTGACAAAACTGTCAATTTGTTAACCGGAAATGCCTAGTTTGTGACGCTTCGTTAATATTATGGTCACTGGAAATTCCAGCGGTGAAATCAAATGTTCGACTGAAGTATCTTAGAGGGAAAATGATTTCTTAACCATGGATAAAACTCTATTAAAATATAAGTTCTACTTTTATAAAGTCTAATTAAATTTAGCTATAAACAGTATTTTGTTAGTGAGTTATATAAAAATATATCTTTTAATATTAGTTTCACGTCTAGTGTGTGTTGAACTAGTTTGACGTTGAAAGTGTTGATCAGTTAATTATGAATAAAAGATTTCTTAATTTTCTACAAAGTCTATTTATTAAATTAAACGTTCTTCTTTCAGAAAATCTATTTAAGTTTGTAGGCCTACGAATTAGCTAGTTATAAAAAGGTTTAAATATGCTTTTTAATTGAACTATATTTTTTTATTTGTATTCTAACAAATTTAATGTTGAATGTATTACATAGTTTGTGTATTTCAATAAAAGGTTTGGCATCTTTACTTTTGCATGAAAATGATTTGAAAGATTAATCTCGATAAGTTTTCGCGAATTATGAACCCGTATCATTACATACGACATTAAGATGGTGTAAAATCATTTCGATTATTCACAAGTGTAAAGCAGGTTAATATGTGTAAATACATTTTGCCATTTAAAGTAAAAAATTAACAAAATCAACTTATCGTAAATTTGTATGTATTTTTTAAAATACATTTAAATTAAACATTTTTGTTTGGAAATATTCTTAAACAATAAACATATTTTTTTAAATGTATGAAAAATGAACCGGCTCGTTTAAATTATTATTATATGCAAACAGCCCAACAATGGGCAACGCAGATACAATTTATTTCTCTATTTTTGACCTGCTCTAAAGTATCTCACTTTTCAGGCTTATTTGCTTTCCTTTCTTCAGTAAATTTAAGTTTCTTTCCCAAGAATTTTATTTCGTTGGCGAGTTTTCTATATTCTACTATTGCCTACTTATATTAAGTTTCGTAATTTCATTGTAATCATAGACCTACTCTCTGATGATGGTTATGGTAACTCTGCCATTGAAATGTACGTAATAGTTTAATGTAATATAACTTTATAAATGGGTTATTATTTTATTAATGTTCTTGTACTGTATTATGCCTTGTATTGATTGTAAATTGTGTTGTACCTACTGGGCTCACTGAATTTTACAATGATGTCGTCAATTTTAACGGTTTTGAGTTTTTTTTATTTGTTTAACGTAATACCCCACAGTCCCACCACTCCTTATACTGTACGATCTTTGATATTTTGTAAAAAAGTGTTTTGTATTTTGAAAAAAAATTAATAAGGGCTCAATAAGAAAATTCTAAAAAACTATATATTTTGAAAAATGTATTCTTTCATTCTGAATGAATTTGAATATTTCGATTTTTATAGTGATTTATAGGTTTTTTACCTTTTTACAATATTCTCGAGTAGATTAAGTAGGTATTTTTATCGACTCATTTATTTTTAGTATTTGAGTAATAATAACTAATTTATTTATAAATGCTAGAGTGAAGGAAGTCTGATATAGGATCATTTATTTGTATTTTATAATTTACAATCAACTACGTATGCATATATATATATATATATATATATATATATATATATATATATATATATATATATAACTGAAGTTATATAAATACAAGAATTATTGTTTACTAGTTTTCATTCATTAATATAACCAATTCACAAATCTCACCATACATAGACTTACATTATTGTAAAACACAATAAATAACCCTGTAAGGTTGATTTTATATAAATATAAATTGTGTTTTCTTATATTAAATAATATCAAAAAACTATTGAAGCTATTCAAATACACGAACTATAAATTAATTTTTATTCAAAATAATAATTCTTAGTTACAGTAATTCGTATACTTGAATAACGTCAGTTGTTTTTATAACTATACAAGAAAACATACTTTATGCTATCATTTACATATATATGATGAGATCCATGACCTAATATTATATTTAATAATGTACATATTTGATAGGGTTAGAAATACTTTATTTACAGCAAGCCATGTTTGTATCACATTTATATTAAGTAATTCATTTCATTTTTTACGTCTTTCGAAGACTGCTTAGAAGTAAGTTTGCTACAACGTTTCTTAACGTAGTTTTTTAACTTGATTTCTTAACACTTGTTGTTTTATCAACGTATTTAAATAGAGAAAAGTTAGTGTACATTTTTAAAATGGCCATAACATTATCCTGCAGCGACCATTTTAAAGAATATTCAGAACAAATGTGAACGGTATAGTAAACTACCAACAGAATAATTTAGCTCGAGTAATTCCGGTATATTAGAAAATTCCGGTGAGTGAAGAAAGGTATCTTTATTCAAAACTCACAGTTATTGTTAATATTATTTTAAAAACACGTCATTAACTCAATGTTATAAATTCAAATTAAAAAAAAAAAAAAAAAACTGTCGCCCAAGAATAGATTTAATCGTTGACGAAAAACTGTCGTAGCTATAAAAAGAACAGATAAAAATCACTTTTGTTCCTTCAATAGACCGACAGCCACCGGCCGGTAGTTTCCACTACCTGTGACCGCCCACAGATATCCCACTCAGCCAGACTATACAGCAGACGAGACGGTCCGACAGTCTCTATGCAATGCAAGACAAAGAATGTGTTCGAAGACGGTTTTTATGAGCATGCAACTTTAAGATATATAGAGCACGATACGTTCTCGGCTCTGTAGATATTGTAGCGTGGCACGAGGGCGCTAGACGAAGTACCGACGAACCACATCAAAACAGTACGCTCTTTCATGATTATTTATAAAAGGGTTTAATATTAAAATATTTCGTAATGCAGCATTTCCCTGACACGGAAAGGCGCAAACTCGGTCACCTACCAACACCGGACGTGTTGAGACTAGGTGACTTATATTTGCCAAGTGCAGTGGCTTAAAGTCTACAGATATATAACTGATTAGAATCAACTTGGCTGTTTATATGATTTTATGTAATGAATTGAAATTATTCAGAGACATTTCAATAACAACTAAAAGTAGTACACAATATCAAGAGCACAGTGGTACAATATATTACAATAAAAATATTGAAAAGAACCCCAATACCACAAAAATAATCAAAAATAATAAATAAGACAAGTTACTTAAGATTAAACCCTTATGTACATTTCGATGACCATGTCATCATCATCAGAGGGTCTAGTTACAAAACACAATCTAGCACACAAGAAGTTACAAACTAGAATGATCATTCTAGTTTGTAACTTCTTGTGTGCTAGATTGTGTTTTGTAACTAGACCCTCTGATGATGATGACATGGTCATCGAAATGTACATAAGGGTTTAATCTTAAGTAACTTGTCTTATTTGTTATTTTTGATTATTTTTGTGGTATTGGGGTTCTTTTCAATATTTTTATTGTAACTAAAAGTAGGTTTTTTAATATTTACTGACAAAGAAAGGGAGAGGGTTATTATCGCCTATAACGGTTATTACAATTAAAAACAACAATTAAACTAAATAACTAGTATCATACGATTTACAGAAAACTGAAAACTAATGTAAAGACAAAGATTCAAAGAAGATATAGAAAAAGTAAGAAATAAGGTAAGTCAGGAATTACAACTAAAACAACAGAGCTTTAATAGGCCTAACTAACAACGAACACATAATATAGGGTCTAACAATTACTTTTATAAAGAAAAGAGTAATAACAAATTTACCCTAAACACTATTTTTCGAAATTAAACTACATTCTCCTTATTAACAATAAAAAAGGTACAAAAGGAGTTCGAAAATATATTAAACAATTACTAGATTTAATTGTTTTATAGAAAGGCGATAGCACGCATGCACACACGCACGCACGCGCACACACACACACACACACACACACACACACACACACACACACACACACACACACACACACACACACACACACACACACACACACACACACACACACACACACACACACACACACACACATCTTTAGATCTTTATATAAGCCTAATAGTGTAAATTATTTAACCACAATATATTATTCCAAGTAGTTAGTATTATATAGTTGTAGTTTAAGCCTAAATAAGTTTATTTATTGCAACCTAAATAACTCATACAAACAACTGTAGTTTAAACCTGTAAATTTAATTTTCTCACTATCCGCATACCAAGATCCGTTCTCGGCTGAATATTTACAAAACCAAATAATATATGTATATATGTCAATCCCTACCTTAATGAACAAAGAAAAATATTATTTCACTTTTTTTCTTATATATAAATTTAGCCTATATAAATATGTATATACATTGGCCAGAATAACAGTATTAAGTGTCAAAATAGAAAAAGGAATTCCTTGCAATTTTTCGTTTTCCTTTCAGTGTATGGTGTTGGGTTATTATTTTTGTTTGTTACTATTTATATGCTTTCTTTCTTTTCGCTTATCTTTCGCATTGTCTGTTTCTAAAGCAAGGTTTGATAGCGTTAATCCAGTTTGTTTATTTTATACTTTTCATTCATTTTTAATCCTAGAGCATTATTTCTAAGCGTGATAACCATGGCAACAATTTAAGGTTGTGCAAAGTTTGGTTTCAACGACAACCAGATGGAGGCAAAAAAAGTTCTTATATATATATATATATATATATATATATATATATATATATATATATATATTGCACGTGTCTAGCATGATTGTCTGGTCAATTTAATTTCGAAAATTCGATGTGGGATTCAAAGCTCAATGGATTTCTTCGCTTATTTGCCGTGTTTTGTCTGGGTAGGGGCTACTTCCCTCTTAACCACGGTTGAGAGCACTTCTCATTCTCTTAAAACACCCTTATCCAGAGTCGAAATATTTTATATATATAAAACTATATATATATCACTAACACTTTAGTGTACTTAAACAAGAACCTTACTTGGTATAAATGCGAGTCCACTTTCGAGAGCATCATCTGAGACCAAGGGCTTCTTGTAGTTACCCATGTACTCTTGTAGCTCTAATATACTCTTCAGAAATACTTATAATCAGCTAACTTATAAACCAAATCATTAGCATTGTTAATTTAACAAAAGTCAAGGAAAATGCAAGACATTTACATCAATAAAAAAAACAAAACATCGAATCTAAACTAAACAAACTCATAGAAAAACAAAATTACATAGACAGGAGCACAACCATAAATTCAACCCCAGCTTTATAAGCCTTACAAAAACTAATTTCACCAAAGGAAAAATAAAAATACTAGAAAATAGTACTAAAACAAACATCAAACCAAAAATACAAAACCCAATAGAGAATATCATATTCGAGACAGAACTAGCAATAAACTTTAGAAATAATGAAGACAACTACCCTAAGCCCTTAGTCCCAGATGATGGTCGAAAACGGGGACACGTAATTACAGTTCTCGAAAGTCGACTAGCATAGTATCAACATAGTGTCAACAAGTAAGATTCTTGTTTATATTAAAGTGTAAGTGATAAGTGTATACATGAAAACAGTGTTGCAAAGTTATATATATTATAACAGGTTATATATATTTAAATTATAACTTTTCTTGTAGGTTATATACAGTATTTAATTACTTCAACACTCTTTTGTCTCACCTTTAGGTTTCTAATTAATGAACACCAATATAAATTTTAACGTAACTTGCATTTATTCTTGACACTTCATTAATACACATTATACCCATTTACCTTAATACTATTTAGTGACAAGATTTACTCCTCAACTAATATTATAACTACAAAAAAAGGTGGACTCTTAGGACTTTAGGTTACTACAATAAAGTTGAATAATGACAGTGTTAATTTCTCTTTCTCTTGTACGTTATTATAGACCTTTTTAAAAATTAGAGCGTGGTGAAAAAAAACTAGATTATTATTTTATACTAAAGAATTTAAAATTGTTCTGAAATTACTGTTTATAAAGCTCTGTTGGCTATTTTTAATAGAAAAAGTACTTATTGTTGTTGATTCCTGGGATCTTGATTGTTGATACTGCTACGATGCACTTTCACATAACTCACTTATTTTTCCTAATTCTTTATTAAATTATTTACGTCGCACTTTTTTAAAGTATACAAATACAAAAATTTACATTTCCCTTAATTCTATTAACAAAATTTACCCCTAATTAACATTACTGACACTTGGTCCCCCCAATACGTCTGCCCTCTTCTAAAGTTCCTTCAAGCCCTTTCGATCACCTCCTCTTCCAACCTCGCATCATCTCTCCCCCTCACGTTTTTTCCGTTAATTTGGTTATTCCCATACCCATCTACAAAGAGCCTGCCCTTAACAGTACAGAGTTATTATAACCCAGGTATTTTTGTCCTTGGAAAGTCCTATCTTAAATTAGTTGGACCCTTTTGTTAAAGATTCCCCAGCCCCTTTTTGACTACACTTGAAATAGAACAATGATCATGTACTTTGTCCGTAATTTTATGAACTGTCTTGGCTTAATATTTCTTTAGACTATTTTTTTTTTATATAAACTGAATGTATTGTTTAGCCTCATACGTTGTTATAATTCATATATATATATATATATATATATATATATATATATATATATATAATGAATAAAACGACTATATAATGAAGTAAAACTTTTCGTATGTTCCAGCGATGCTGTGTTATCCTTGAGTACAAAGACCATAACTCAGTTTCAAAGATTTATCAAGACTAAAAACTCTACAAAAAAAAAAATAAATAAAAAAATTAGACGTTCAGTACGCACATGTCACGTCAGTATACCCGCCGGTACACTAGATTGAGGATGCACACCTCTTCTTCGTAGACTTATCCACGACCCTCTGAAAACCTCCTAAGCTCCACAGATTGAAAACCCCTGGTGTAAAGGATATACCCCTGTAAAGTAGGTATACTTTAGATCCGCTGGCCTCTCAACGAGAAGCCATGATTCCTTTCTAGGGACAGGATCCCTTCCTTAGGCCTACCTATAGTTACAGTCCTTTTTTATTACTCGTAGGCGATAATAGTTAAACTGGAACAATCGACGTAAACTACAACTAAAATAATTATTTTCATTTTTTTTAATTGTCTTTATAATAGTCAATATTCATTCTCATCAATATCTACTTCTTTGTCAAACCCCTGTGTTACGATATACAAGGCTACAGGTTTTTTATGAGGCAAACATCAGTATTTAATTTTTGCTTCATCAGACATTACAAATTCAAGTAGAACATTAATTTTTCTCTGTATATAAATATCATATATGTATTGTCACTAATATACTATCTCATCGATAAAAATATCTTCTTTGTTTTCACTCAAGTAGTTTAAAAATTCTGTTTTAATAGAGTTACTCTTTAAGGTCTAGAAAACCAAAGAGTAAGCTTTAAGGACTATTTCTTGTCACAGGTTCATCGTTTGACTGCATCTTTTTCAAACCGGCGGATTATGTTTTTACAAGTACTTGTATGTATGTAAAATGAACGGAATACTTTCGTAAATAATTTAAGAAGCAATTCCTTCTTAGTATTACAACATGATTTCAAGCAATGTGATCTAGTTTAGTTTGATCATGTCTGTCCGGTTGTAGGTTCGGAACACAACACGCACTGAATGACTAACAACCCGTCGTCAGCTGGAACCGGTTGCCGTCGACTGGTCCGGCTGTGTTGTGGTCAAGCTCTGGTTCGACGAGTTTATACAACAGTCTCAGACTTCCGTGTGAACTCAAGGAAATTTGAGCTTATGTTTTAAATATCTGTGTGAACTAGGGTCGAATTGGCTTGCAGACTGCACGTTCCACATGCTAATTAACTTTCCACGACATGACTGAAAAGAAAATATTTACATTTTGTATATCTTTTAAGTCAGTGGCTCCCAACCCTTTTCATTTTACGTACCGCAAAAATGGGGTTTCCAATAAAAAGTCCCCCCTTTTTCTTGACGTGCTTAAGACATACAGTGGTTGCCTGAGTGAATTGTAAGTAATTGTTGGGGCGGGGGCAACCGGCTGAGTATACGGAATTTTTGTGTAGGCAACACGACAGACGATTCCCTGAAAGTTTTTGCTAATCCATTTGTATTGTTCACATGAAATAAATCGAAACTGATATTAAAAATTGAAAAAATTAGTGATATCAATTTTAAAATATTAATTGATCAAAGTGTGAATCTTGAATTTGTTTAAGTTCAATTCCCAACTTTAACAATTAAGGTGTGCCGAGTTTGACCTTCTCTGAGAAGAAAGAACATTCTCGTGCAAACCTAGAGTAAAGTATCTAAAACAAACCTAAAATTAAAAAAAGAACAATTTATAAATAAAAATTAACATTAACGAAAAAAATACCTTGAACTGATTGTTTTAATTGTAAATAAAATAATAACAAAAATTTAAGACATCAACTTTTTAAAATTAAAAATAAAGAATCAATATTTAAAAACCTATATTAATATCAAGTGTCATACCTACAAGTTTACAAAAATTTTTTTGAACTTGGGTGGATGATTTCAAAGTATTTTATTAACGATTGAAAATTTGAACAAGATATACATAACGATAGTGTGAATTATTATTAGGAATTGAAAAAGTCTTTAATTTATTGTAAATTTTTTAAAGATTTTTATAAAACGCAATATATAAAATAACTATAGTCTATCCATTTTGGGAAGGCGGGTAAAAGATTAAGTCACCGCCCGAGCTCCCAACAATAGCTTGGGTCAGGCGCTCGGCGGCCGGCCGCCCGCGCTAATGAGGCGTAAAAAGCACTCCACTCCAAAATATTATCACATAAAAGTAAGCGTATTTTTTAATTTTTTATTACAGTTTTGATGTCTACGTGTGATTTCATGAAAAACTAGTCCAAACACGACGGAGTTATGTCAATTAGTAAAATTGTACTCACTACAATTTTTTGTAACCACTAATTTTACTAATTGACATAACTCCGTCGTGTTTGGACTAGTTTTTCATGAAATCACACGTAGACATCAAAACTGTAATAAAAAATTAAAAAATACGCTTACTTTTATGTGATAATATTTTGGAGTGGAGTGCTTTTTACGCCTCATTAGCGCGGGCGGCCGGCCGCCGAGCGCCTGATCCAAGCTATTGTTGGGAGCTCGGGCGGTGACTTAATCTTTTACCCGCCTTCCCAAAATGGATAGACTATATTACCCTGAGTTTTACAGTTCGTTAAATGGAGTGAACAAACATTGGGTGGAACTGGTTAATCTTATGCTTGGATTAATAAGGCCCTGCCACGTGCGTCTTGCAATTTCAGTGACATTTATCGTGATGCTACATTTCCATACGACTACCCCATACCATTTCAATAGGGTTGTAATTGCAGTACAAGCTATTCGTTTGAATATAATATCCAACCAAAATGATGTAAGACCCATAGTCTAGTTTGGAATCATTACCATAAGGTCTTTAGTAGGATCCCGTGATTGCAGATTGGCACTGAGCTAGGTGCACCGCAATGACTGATGACGGCTCAAGAATTCGGTTACGCGTGAATGCGCGTTAGTAGCGCTATATGTATGAACAGGGGCTTAAAAACGGTTGCGGTACTCACTGTGTCAAGTGCATGATGACGTCACGTTGCGTTTCCGTCAGTGTTCGGGTAAGGTACCGAACACACCCGAATGGCATAGTAATAAGAACACAACCAAACACTATAAGAACCGAAGTCCTAATATATCTCTTTACCCTTAACATATTACATGGAGTACACTACTTGTACAATAAATAATTTGAAGATTTTCTCTTATAAAATGAACACGTTTTGATTAAATAGATTTAAAATATAGCGTTAAAGTATTAGAACTTGCGAAAAAAAGTGGCTATAAGAGGTTAGGGCACTTCCCATCTCTCCACCCCTAAATAACATTATCACGCTCTTCACAGGTTAAGTTCTACAGAAAACTCAAAAATGGAAATATTATCTATTTTAACCTTTCATAAGCATTACAAAATAATTTGCAACGATTGTGTTACATTCTTCGACACAGACTCACTTGGCACAGGAGTCTGGGAGCCTTTGCGTGCGGCAGGAGGACAGCTCACCATTTGTTTGCTCACCATTAGTAACGGCTTCATCTGCTTTTAAATTATAAAATACCATCCATAAAGTATGTATTCGCATTTTGTAAATAAAAATAATTATAACAGACACCCAAATGTTTAACCCTTTCGTTTATTTATTTGTAACGTAAATCCATTGTGTTTATTTTCTTCAGTAACTTCATACTTACTGGAACAGTATTTTTTTCCTTACTTATATTACAATTCATTGTGTTATTCTTCGTCATTTTATATAATTAGCAGAAATAATATAAAAAATATAATGTTAGATTAAAATATAATATGACTAATTTTGTGGCTCAGTAGGGGCCTATAGGGCGAGAGATTATTCTATAGATGTTCGATTAAGTGTTACGTAGAAGTAGAGACGGTAAAATTTAGGAAAATAACCTAAACTGTCCTTGGCAAGTGGTTCTTCTGGAGGAAAGCAAAAAAATGAGTATGCCAAAATATAAGCAATAGCGGAGATGCAGTATAACTAACTTGCTATGCGTTTATTAATTGTACATAAAACAAGTTGTAATATTAAAACAAAAAATTAAGTAAATTCTTACTGAGGTCCAATTTCCAATTTGTTTCTTTATATTATTCTTTTTATTTATTTTCAACCCTAGACTACTATTTATTATATTGTATGATAACCATGGCAACAGTTTAAGGTTGTACAATGGAAGTTTCGACGACAACCAGAAGGGGGGGGGGGAATTCATATACATCTTTGAGAAACGAATTTCTAGGTATTGGGAAGTTGGCGCATTGCCAAAGCGCGCTAAACGTCGAATGAAGATTCTCAGTTTTATAGACTCCCTACATTTGTATAATTTATTTATTAAATAAATATTTGAACAAACTTTATTAACATCAATTGTCATCTACTATAGGTTACAAAAATGTATTTGAACTTGATTGGATGAATAAAAATGTATTTTTATTAAAGATTGAAAATTTATACAAGCTACATATCAGGAGAGTGTGCGCTAATAGAAGGAATTTAATAATAATTATGTATTTAAAAACATTAGTGTTTACAACATTAAAACAAAAATATAAATTTAATATAAACTACAAAATATTTAATTGAATTATATTTTTAACCTAGAGTGAATATATATATATATATATGCTGATAAGTATTCCTTCACGGATGGAAAATTCTGCAGTGCACAAAATCGCAGTTCCGACGTTTCGCTAGAATCTCATCTAGCATTGACGAGGTGAACCCAACAACAGTTGAAGAGCGAGTGAAGAGCGTAGATAACTCTGCTCCTATATATAGAGAAATAAAGCCACGCCCATTGACGTCAATCCACACACACCAGAGCCAAATAATTACTCACATTCCTTTCCCTTTGTTCACCTTTCTGCCGATAAAATCTGTCGATGACACATTTCAACATTGCGGGGAAATTCAAAGGAGTCTTAACAAACGCGATGATATTATAATAATGATAATAATAATATAGAGTGATATTCATATATTCACTCTAGGTTGAAAACATAATTCAATTAAATACCGTTTAAATTAAATAAAATTTATTTATTTTTAAAAAGCTATAAACTCAAATGATTTTAGTATATTACATCACTAAATTCCATCTATTAGCTCACACTCTCATGATATACATCTTGTACAAATTTATTCTAGTAATAATTGAATATAATATGGAAAAAATAGAGGCTTTTAACCCATACATGTTTTACTTAATTCTATACTGGTAGCGACGAATTGTACAAAACCATTCCAGATCAGACGATCCAATTAGCTCATTTTTTATATTTACCTTTCAAATTTCTTCCTAGAAGTACTAGATTTCTTTTCTAGATTATCAGTAGTTTATACTTTTAGGAAAAACATTTAATTATATTTCTACGTTCAAAATATTATCATGAAGAGCGTCAGCCAGCCAATCCCCTTCAAGATAAGAAATAAATGTTATCTAGTATAACAACGTCTTCGTCTTACGCTCTAACCAAGTAACTTTCTTTCTAATGTTAGAAACCAATCCTCGAATATAGTCCTATACCAAAACCTTTTTATACATAAAATATATTGAAATAAACATATTTGTATATCAAGATCAATTACGACAAACTGGATTAAACAGAACCAATCATGATATAGCAAGACCAAAAAGGAAAAAGAAAGTCTAAGCAAGACGTAGGATGATCAAGCTGGACTAAACATGATCAAGCAGGACTAGGCATGATCAAGCAGGCTCAATTAGAACGAAACAGTATCAAACAGGGCCGAGCAGAACTAAGACGGAACAAGAAAGACCAAGAAATACCAAGAAAGATCAAGTAGGTTCAAACAAGATCAAACAGGGAAAGGAGGATCAAGCAGGAACAAGAAAGAACAAGAAAGATCAAGCAGAATCAAGTAGGATGAAACCAGATTAAACAGGGCCAAGCAGGAACAAGCAAGATCAAGCAGAATCAAACTGGATCAATTAGGACTGAGTAGGATCAATCAAAGTCAAGAAGGATCAAACAGGACCAATCATGATTTACCAGGACTAAGAAGGAACAAGAAAGACCAAGCAAGATCAAGCAGGACTAAGCAGGATCAAACAGGACCAAGCAGAAACAAGACGGAACAAGAAAGACCAAGAAATATCAAGTAGGATCATGTAGGTTTAAACAAGATCAAACAGGACCAAGCAGGAACAAGAAAGACCAAATAAGATCAAGCAGGATCAAATAGGACCAAACAAGATTAAACAGGGCCAAGCAGGGCAAAGATGCCAAGCAGGTTTAAGCAGGATCAAGTAGGATCAATATTCATTGAGTTAGTACAGCCAATGCGTTTTACCTGATACGTAGCTACTTGATGAATTAGGTGAATATTATAGGTAGAGAAATAACATCACATTCAGCGATGAGAGGGGTCAAACCTATTTTGGACAAAGTAGCTTTTCACTGCAATTAAAGTAATTTTCCCTCTGACATTTACATTAGACACAAAATCGCTAACTTTTTTCTATAACACTAAATTCAACAATTACGGTAGTAAATTTAATCAAACTTTCCCATCTGTTGCACTTATCACAACATCATGATTGTATTCTTGGTCATATTGGTTTGGTAAGAGAACACACGCTAAATAATGTCAAAACAATTAGCTTGTTTAAATAATTTCAAAACACGCTGAAAATTCTAGCAAATTTAAATAATTTTAAATGAGGGTCATTATAAAAAGTACATGTTATGTTGCTGTTTACTCCAAGGTGATAAGAAAAATGTTCTTTTAAAGATTAAATTAGAAATAATGAAGATTAAAATCTCTTCACGACATTGAATTTACATACGCGTCGTGTTTCGGTTTTTTCAAAGATTGTATTTTTTAATATTTTCCACCTACTTTGGGCTCCCATAGCCCGCAGCTTGCTTCTGCTATGCAACGGCCATCTTGATCGCCGACACCTCTCGTCATACGTTGCGATTAGTGGTTGCGTGTAGTACACAGAGCAGCCGAGTTGCTCTTTCATTATCCTCGTCACAATGGTAGGCCCGAGGCGTACAAAGTACCGGAGTCATTTCACGCAATCTCCTATGCTCTACACCGTCGTACTGTTACGTAATGCATCATAGCTTCCAGGATTGTGGCCGTATTATATTTTCTAGGTTAATTGCTTTCTTCTAGCCTAAATTGCTGTTTTTCCTGGTAAGCGGTTTTTAAAGATGTGTTTGTCCTCTTCAGTAGTTTTCTAAATGGATCTATTTGTTTATTTCTTCATTTTAAAACTTCCTTGATCCCATTAGAATTTCGTCATCTATAATCTGCAACTATAATAAAACCGTCGCAACAATTTCACAACCGTTTATTAAAATGGCCATTGTAGAACTTCTCTGAACTGCTGAAATTAGACTCTATACAGTTAAAATCCTTTGTTATCTATGATTCTTTTGAACTTATATTAGATTTATTTGTTTCTGCAGAAGAATTTCTTATAAGCAATTGACAGTTCTAAAACGTATTGATCATTTATAAAATAATTATAATGTTAATATTTTAATAGGAATTTTTATTATTTCCAGAAAATTATAGTCTATTAGTTTAAACTCTCTAATTATCTAAAACAATATGACTAGCTGTATAAGGTTAAGAAAATAGTAACAATTGAAATGATTTTTGAAGCATAACCTTTACATAGAGTAAAATTAAAATTAGAAAAGAATTTGGATATATAAAAGAGCCGTCAGGAATTTGACAACGATTTCACCCAATCAGAGAAGGGTTATTTTCGATCAGTTTTTATGTCAGGTTTATGATCGATACTTTATCAGTGCGGTTATCCCCTTACCTTTCTTACAGTTTTCTTATCACTTGTGCTACGAGGATGAAAATGATAAGTGGGGAAGCCGCGCTAGCTGCCCCCTCCTAGATATTTCCAAATACCTTCCTAATTTAAATTTGAATATAGCCTACATAAATATGAACTTTCATGTTTACCGAGCTTTGATAGCAGAGGTACATTATCATTACAATTTCAATTAACATAGAGAATTGAATTGTTTAACTACTAAGAACTTACCAACCCACTCTAGAAATATTTTTTCACCAATTCCTGCCAAGTATCAATACTTTACTACACGAGTCTTCCTCTAGGACTTTGAAAATGAACTTTAACGTATGTGGTATATTTGTAGAAACAACTGTACAAAACACTGAAGAAAGGGAATGTAAAATTTCACGTTGAGTGTAATACAGTATTTTGTAATTTAAATTATTTATATGTTGCACCACTTTGTCTTAGATATAATTTGTAATGAACTCGACTTTTATTGTAGTACTCAGCAGGTTGTTTGTTCAGTTAAAATTGACAAAAGATTTAAATGAAAGACCAAGCATATTTTATGACCACGCAGGCAAATCCAATGGCGGTCCGACTACTATAAACAAAACTGGCTTGGAGAATTTCTATTGAGAGTAACAATCTGAACTCTGTTTCTGCAATGGCAGCAGGTGGCAACAAATCGTCCACCAATAGAATTGGAGCAGATAAGTGCGCTACTGTGATCATAACACTATTGCCTATAAACCTGTAACATGTAGGTATCATGTGAAATAAATAGATGAAGCCAAAATCCTACAAGGTATTACAAAACTAAATGGTCATTACTTCAATTATGGTTTTGAAATTTATAAGAAATATTAAGCACGGAGTTATTTTATTTTGAGAAAGATTATTTTAAAATCACATAATTTAGTCCTTGAAATTATAAAATGATGTATTACGTATATTAGGAAATGGACCAGAAACCATTAGTTATTATTTACCATTCATTACGACAATATATTGGCTAAGTTCTTAATTAATCTTTAATTTCAATTAAACTAAATATATTTTTATTTTTTACGTGTATATTTAGTTTGATTATTGTTTATGTTTTAGTTAATTTATTTCGATGTTTTGTTATTACGAAACCTTTTGCTAGGATAAGTTATAAATAAAATGGAAATTAATTGTTTTGTTACGTCTTGCATAATAATGACAAAATTATTGGAGCATTGGAAGTAGTACAAAATTATAACTAAAGTTATCGATGCATGAGAAAAAAAATATTATATGCAATTTACAAAATCCTTGCTAAAGTAGAGTAAATTGAACGCGAAATTGGTGAATTGTATGATTTCCTCAACGTGGCGAATTTACGTTCTTAAAACTGAATATTTTATTAACGTTTGTATGGTCACTTTGTTTAGTATCATGGTTAACGTTCTGTCTTTAGACAAGGTACAAAAGGAGTTCAAAAATATGTTAAACTACTACTAGATTTAAACGTTTTGTAAAAATGCGATAGCATGCACACACACACACACACACACACACACACACACACACACACACACACACACACACACACACACACACACACACACACACACACAATATAGAGGTAATAGGATCTATTTGTTGCGGGAATTCAACCGAAGATTGAGTTGAAGTAGGTTGGTAGGTAAAAAAAAACTAGACTGTATTGTACAGTTTCCCAAATTGCTAAAAAGCTTGGATGGCTGTCATAGCTGCAGATAAGTAGAAAATCTACTTATCTGTAGATAAGGATATCATGCTCTTATACTGTTAATTAGTAATTGGAGTGATCAGTGTATTGAGGATGTGTTAGATGTTTTTCGAGGAAACTGCTAGTATAAACGTAGTGGGCATTAGTTCCACTACATTTTAATTTGTAGTATTAAGAATGTTGAGCTATTTTCTAAAACGTTTTTAAAGCAGGAGTGGTCCTGGAAGCATAGAAGGTTTCAACGTCTTACGTATTTATAGTGTTTAATGATTCAATTAAAAGGGGATTCTAAAAATAATGTCATTCACAGAGCGAATTACAAAGACAAAGAATTGACGTCAGGTGAGATAAGGAAGATCCTTTGTCTTGCGCCTCACCTGATTTCAGAAAATTTGGATTCTATTAATCAATCAATAAAAAAGAAATCAAGAAAAGTTCCTGTACAGAGAACTAATCTCTCATAAAAGAGATATTGTGGATGCTTCCTTCCTGAGAGAGAGAGAGAGAGAGAGAGAGAGAGAGAGAGAGAGACACGAAGTCTACATGTCTAACACATTTTAGTCGACTGTAGTACAATACTGTGGTAACTTTTAGCTCTGAAAGAATTTGAATGTCTATCACTGACTAAACTTACTTTTCTAAAGTGGGTGTCCGGCTGTTAGGTAAGACCATCATACAGGTCTATTTAGAAAGAACCTGGAGTGAAATAGCCGTAAATGGGTAAACAGTCTTGCAAGACGAAACGTTTTGATCCCAAGTACTTCTGGAACTGTGTTCTATCCCCCCTTTGGAGCAGGGGCAGGCCAATAAGTTTCATGACTATAACCTCCTGTGTTTAAGTTGTCTACGGTCTTCTGAGCGCGGGAGTTATTTGTTGGGCTATTTCGTTTCATACCAAGTTATAGATAAATTCTCAAATTTTTTGGTAGCTGTCCTAAAAAGTACTGAGGAGATGACCTAGAGTCGAAATCTGGAAAAACATGTTTTGAACTTTCTCGACGGAGAAGAGACTAATGTGTAGTCTAAAGCTTTCATTTTTGAACTAATTCTACCGTTTGGGATTTAATAATTTCCTTATATAACCTTTTTAAGTTTCGTATAGATTGTCATCTTTAATGGTAATTAGAGCTTGCTTATAATTTACAAGTAGAACGTGGGGTTATGATTAAAACCCTTTTCCATGATTTACTTGATAACAAACAACTGATATACTGATATTTTTATTTAATGCAGCAAGCAAATGGCTGCATATTTATACTGACGGTTTATTTCCCTCATACTGGAGGTGCAGGCGCCGGTTGGTACTGTCACTTATTTGAAAACTCACTAGCTGTCGGGATGAACGTAAGCAATTACGACAGGAAGGTATGTGCCATTTACGAAGCCACAAATCATCTACTCACTAACAACCTGCCTGCAAGCAGAGCCGTCTTCCTTGTAGATTCACAAGCTGCAGTATCGGCTCTTAGCAACAACACCTCCACTCACTGCTTGCGCACCATCCAGTGCCGTGCCAAGCTGTCTGAGCTCATCACCATCGGCTGGGTACTGCAACTCCAATGGGTTCCAAGCCATGTGGGAATCCGTGGTAATGAAAGGACCGATGTTATGCGAGGAGAAGAAGCTAACCAACCCAATATCCCGCTAACACTACGATCAGCTCAGAAGCTCATCCCCTCTTCGATCACCCAGCATAGCAACAAAGAACTTACAAATCTCAGCAAGCACAAAAATGGGAGTGCCTTGCAACGGTGGGACCAATTCCATCGCATCTGAAGAGAGCTGAAGCTGTCGCCAGATTCCGTCTTACCACTGGCCACGTTTATCTCCAAGCACACCTTAATCGCATTGGTTTGGCTGAGAATGACATCTTCCCCCTACGTAACACAACAAGAATGGATGGCGATCACCTGCAGCACTGCCCTGAACTCGACCTTCTAGCCGACGATCTGACGATACGATATTGGGAGGCTCGGCATCGAATGGTCCAACAGCCACGGACGGGCGTTGGCTAAATAAATAAATAATTTAATATCTGTTAATAACTATTAATTTTTTATATAGGCTAATGACAGATCACAGACAATTTTGCTTTGTAAGTAATTTGCTTTATAGTAAGTTATATTGTATAATTGTTTAATTAAAATTGAGCTCTTGACAAGGAATTTCGGAAAGAAATTTGAAACGTTGAGTGTTTAAAAAAGCAAAAGTTTCTGTGATCTGTCATTAGCCTATACTGTATTAAAAAATCAAACAACTGCTTATCGACACTTGCTACAGGCTGAATCTAGAAACACATTGCTATTAAGTCGTGCTTTTATGTATGAATCGTTTTAACCGTTCTTTATGTCAAAACTCTGTATGTCTTCAATAACGTTATATCTGTAAAGTAAGTACAGTGAGTGTTGTTGTTTTTGTGCATATGGGAGATGATGCCTAACCAATAATCCACTTGTCACATATCTCTCCTATTAGGATTACTACAACTACTTCTAATAGTTTGCAATATCTTTGTAATTCTGCCTATATATTGTCGTCTGGTGGCGCTTAGTTATTTCTGTTTCGCAATTTCGTCCTTTATTTCATATCTGAGCGGCTCAAAGGAATATTCTCGCTTCTAGTTAAATTTCTTTTATTCATTCTCTAATCATTTCCTTTGTAACCCGTTGACAGTTTTGAAAACGATATTTCGATTTGGTTGCTTTATTTTCGTCAAGAGACAGTATGCTTTTTGAAAAGGATAACAAAATTAAAGCTTTTACATAAATAAAAATTAAGAAAAACAAATTTTAGTAGTTTGCAAATAAAACAAAGGTTTTATGAAAAAAAATAAATACAATTGTTTTAATTAATATTATTTTTTTGAATTTGAGTTGTTGACAAATTTGTTTAGTGTGATCTGAAACGTTTTTATCCAGTAAATTTAAAAAAATACTTATATTACAAATTAAGTGTTACTTTTATTACATGCAATTTTTAAAGTTTCGTCTACGTTGTGGGCAATTAAATCTACGAAAATAAATTTGTTTATAGAATGTCCGTATGCAATAGTAGGCCTACTTTATAGTTACAAGTTATATACAACAAATGATATTTAACAATGGATAATAATTTAGTATTTATTGAATACAATTTTATTACGTCCAAAACACAAAAACACATTTTAAAAGAGATTAATAAAACCATATAAAGACACTAATAAAATAGAATTTTAAAACCTGAAAATAGGAGTACAAACATCGAGACATGAATAAGGTAAATAATTTACTAATGTATTGTCAGAATGTTGCTAATCAGAACTATGATTGATAGATTGTGCTCTACACATCCTGCCAATGTCGTAGCATATTAACATAATATTTCACTATTCGCTCTACACATCCTGCCAATGTCGTAGCATATTAACATAATATTTCACTATTCGCTCTACACATCCTGCCAATGTCGTAGCATATTAACATAATATTTCACTATTCGCTCTACACATCCTGCCAATGTCGTAGCATATTAACATAATATTTCACTATTCGCTCTACACATCCTGCCAATGTCGTAGCATATTAACATAATATTTCACTATTCGCTCTACACATCCTGCCAATGTCGTAGCATATTAACATAATATTTCACTATTCGCTCTACACATCCTGCCAATGTTGTAGCATATTAACATAATATTTCACTATTCGCTCTACACATCCTGCCAATGTCGTAGCATATTAACATAATATTTCACTATTCGCTCTACACATCCTGCCAATGTCGTAGCATATTAACATAATATTTCACTATTCGCTCTACACATCCTGCCAATGTCGTAGCATATTAACATAATATTTCACTAGTCGCTCTACACATCCTGCCAATGTCGTAGCATATTAACATAATATTTCACTAGTCGCTCTACACATCCTGCCAATGTCGTAGCATATTAACATAATATTTCACTAGTCGCTCTACACATCCTGCCAATGTCGTAGCATATTAACATAATATTTCACTATTCGCTCTACACATCCTGCCAATGTCGTAGCATATTAACATAATATTTCACTAGTCGCTCTACACATCCTGCCAATGTTGTAGCATATTAACATAATATTTCACTATTCGTCAAGAGATTTAACAATTTAATTTTTCAGTGC
Source organism: Prosapia bicincta (assembly GCA_036971475.1). Taxonomy (NCBI): domain Eukaryota; kingdom Metazoa; phylum Arthropoda; class Insecta; order Hemiptera; family Cercopidae; genus Prosapia; species Prosapia bicincta. The sequence continues at coordinate 322,085,986 of JBAIZL010000001.1, forward strand.
CGCCAACATTAAAACGATAAACCCAAGCTGAAACAACTATTTATAATCAATAACTTCGTGTAAATGACAACAAAAAATGTACCGGACAGAAATGAATTTTTCTAGAAAGTGCTACAGCGCCTTAAATATGTGGATTCGCCACACGTGTACTTTAATATAGGCTAACTCTGGGAACTACGGTAAAAACAAACAAATGTGCCAACTCAAACCTTCATCAAACACATGTTCAAACATCAATAAGCTGTGGGACCACCTCTTGCGTCACGCACTGCTGGTAATATATTACCAAAAATGCGTCGGAACATGTTGCACTCGTAGCACGTTCTCCGAAGAATATCTAGAAAGCAACATCGTGATGTCTTTCTGCAATCACGTACGTTTGTATTCTTTGAAAATCGCTCCAGTCGCCTATACCGTATCGAATTCATTTGAACCAGTGTGAATGTATGGAAATAATAGAGCCATTTGCAAATCAATGGCTAGATCTTCCTATATACTCCAACCTTGGCTATAAAACAATTCATTTCAGTTACACCAAATATTTTGTCAGGGTATTTATTAAAAAATGAGACAAATTTTATTTGATTAAAAGTTTTTCAAAAAATATTTAAGCTCTAAGCAGGGCTTTTCAATGATCCAAAATTCTTTAGGTTTGAGGCAAAGGAATATTCAGTCGGTATTATTTAAAAGACATTCTGGTAAAACTCATATGTTAGAGATAAGTTATAGTTGAGAGGTATATTGTATCTATACTTATAAACGCTTCTTATAAACTGAGTTTCTATAGAAACGAACAACTTGAAACTCATCTTATTTCCCTTAATCTTATTTTATCAAATATCTTGCTTTACATTAAACGAGACACAAACACACACACGCGCGCGCGCACACACACACACGCGCGCGTGCGCGCGCACACACACACATACACACACACCACACACATACACACACACACACACACACACACACACACACACACACACCACACACACACACACACACACACACACACACACACACACACACACACACACACACACACCACACACATACCACACACACACACACACACACACACACACACACACACACACACACACACACACACACACACACACACACACACACACACACACACACACACACACACACACACACACACACACACACACACACACACACACACACACACACACACACACACTTACACACACACACACACTCACACACACACACACACACACACACACACACACACACACACACACACACATCTTTAGAGAAAATTACTGCAAGATTTAGTCTTGCAGTAAATTCCTCAGAAGCAGATTGCTATGCAATTGAAACATACATATGGATTTAAATAAAAAGTTAATATGGTGAAAAGGGTTTATTTATTTACAATGAAAAAAACTAAAATTTCTTTTTATCGTATTTGAAAAAAATTAAATTAAATTTGATCTAATAACAATAATACTTCTTTTATTTTTAAATAAATATAGCCTCTAAACCAAAAATAATTTTTATCTAAACCTTATGTAGATTTCAATTGCACAGCAATCATCTTCAGAGGTATTTAAAAACTCTATGTTGAAGATTATTGCTGTGCAATTGAAATGTACATAAGGTTTAAATAAAAATTATTTGTCGTTTAGAGGTTTTATTTATTTAAAAATAAACATTACGCCACAGTTGCTTCATACAGTTATAATACTTCTTTTATTTAATTATGTAAAACTATAAAATAAATTAACTCACAATAATATTTGTTTTATCTTATTTTGCTGCTTTAAGTTAGATTAAAACCAATAATTGATTTTATCTTATTTAGTGAATTTTTAAATTAAATAAATACTAATCACAACAACAATTGTATTCATCTAATTTTGTATAACTATAAATTAAATTAAAAGAAATACGAAATTATAGTTTAGAAATTATTGCTTGAAGTTTTAGCCAAATTATAGTCAATAACAGAAACAATATTTTGTTTAACAATTTTTTTGAAACTGTAAGTGAAATTAAAGTCAAACTTACCAAAAACTGATTTTATATTGTTGTTTAAAGCACTGAGTCAATATAGAAGCAATTATATATAAATTAAACGACAATTTACAGAACTCGTCTTGTCTGAAACTGTGACTTAAATTTACAGTTTCAGAAATAGTTGGTTGTAACTTCTTGTGTGAAACTGTGAGTAAAAATAAAACAAACCATATTAGTATTTGTTTTCATTGTACTTTTAGAATTTAAGTCTCATGTAACAACTTACATATATTTTTTAATTTCTTATTTCGTTAAATTTAGTACTGTATTTTAATGTTAGTTGTATAAACCAATCAAGAGTATCTTACGAAGTTTATGTTGTGAAGAAAATGGTATCAATGTTTCCCTGAACCCTGATTCAGTTTTAAACAAAGTTTCGTTAACTATTTAAAATCTATTTGCGAAAGTTCAGTTAAAAATAATAATAATATAAATAACAGAAATAGCTTGCACTCTGTTATCCAGTTAGAAAGCATCTATAAATAATTCAATATCAGCTATAAATTTTTTACATTCCCCCTAAAGGCTTGATAATGTATGTGAGGACGCCCACCCAATGTACAGTACCTTTCCCACACTAATATTCCGCCATTGTGCAAATATTTACATTAAAGATATATCATTTTATTAAGAAACACAGGCATTAGCATAATATTCCCACTACGCCGGGTTCTACACCGTGTCATTGGATGGATTCTCAGTTAGGCAACCGTGACGAGAGAGTGAAAGTCACGGATTAGCCGAGTAGGCCTGTCATTTGGCGCGTTATGTCACCGAAAGTGGGAATCCTGCACATCGACCACTGAAATCAAGGTCAGCTGATGATAGCTTTCCTTTTCCGTCGCGGTTCTGCTCGAGTTTATGCGTGTGATATGGCACGAATTGTTGACAGTAGAAGCGCACAGATCGGTTCTCATCTCCCGTCCGAACCAGCTTCGTGCAAATAGTTGCCATTTTCTACACAGACAGGTGCTTTTTCAACAGACCTTGTAAAAAAGTTGACTATTCAGCCTATAGTTTCCGTGAACGATACGGTTCCTAATATTTCTAATACATTTTGTCATTTTGTTTCCGGAACAGTATTTGTGCTGACAATTTCTTGTACCTGTTTTATTGTTTCAAGAAGGGCATTAACCAGTTCCGGATGATATTATTAAAAATGAGTTAGAATACATTGTACTGTTTACTTTACACAGGTATATTAATAAATATTTAGTGTAGCCTATTTTACATTTGATTCCTGCAGTTCTATTTTTAATATCTAATAATATAAAATAATCCTTGTTATAAGCATGGACATGATTTAATATTGACGAGGCATCTTACTCAAGCAATAAGGTATGCAATGAAGATAATGAGGCCAGCCCTACACTTCAACCACAGTTTATTATACAAGGTTAATCCTAGGGGCTCATTTTCTGGAGGCTGAAATAGCATCTAGAAATACTATGGCGCTACCGAGAATCCCACTCGGGATCTTTAGATTGACAGTAAAGTACTCCATCTACTAGACCACCCAGCTGCAAATTCTTTTGACTAAAATACAAGAAAACTTTGGATATAATCAATTTTAGTTTTATTTTAGAAACTATAAATATATTGGTGGAACTAACATGTCACCCCCCCTCTTTCTCTCTCTCTCTCTCTCCCTTTTACGCAGACGCGCGCGCACACGAACTTTTTTCATTAAATAAATAATTATTATTTTATACTTTTTAATTTAAGTAAATATTTTTAGATCAGCTTTTTATTGATAACTTTTAAATAAATAAAGTGTTGATTTGGTATAAAAATAGAAATAAATTATTTTAGGTTATTAATATATTTGTATTTGGACGGAGGCAGTTGTTACTTGCTGACGGTGGGCGTGGCTAAAACATTTAACTGTAGTTTGTGATCTCTTTCTTTTTTACGCGCGGCCACACACACACACACACACACACACACACACACACACACACACACACAATCACACACACACACACACACACACACACACACACACACAAACACACACACACACACACACACACAAAAACACACACACACACACACACACACACACACACACACACACACACACACACACACACAGTCGTGCACGCACAGTAGCGATCCCGGAATACAACTCTATCTTTCTACATGTAGCAAAAACTCAGTGGTGGGCTTTTCAACACATTTTCGCAAATCCATATTTTTGTTTTTGAAATATTGTAACAGACTAAATAACTTTAATAATAGCTATTTAGTAATAAGTTAACTATGGAAGTTTTTGAAGAATAATTAAAACATTAACTCGTTTAAATACTAGAAAATATTTCATTTCTAATTGTAAACATTTTCCACCTTTAAAACAATTGTTTACGTATGAAGTCATAAATAAAAAATAAATATTACTAAATGTTACATTATTTGAACAGAATTTGAATCATAAATATCTCTTGAATTCAATATGGAATTTGTCTCTCTTTTAAACTCAAAATCAAACTTTTGAAACATCACTACTTCAAATTTTTTGATTCGCTGACGTATTACGAGCATAACCTAGATCATATACAGTTGATTTATCATCAAATTGGGAAACAGTTTTCTAGCCTCCTCAGCATTTGGCCTAGCTTATATTTACCTGGATGGATTGCTTCACCACCTTTGATACTTAATACAAGCATGAAGAAAGAATGCTCACGAGTATTTTTTTAATGTTTATTCAAAACATTTATCCCAAATTAACTGATTTGGAGGCGAAATTATTATAAGCAAACAAGTTCTCTTTAGATTCCATGTTTTGTTAGAAAATAGTTTTTTTATTGAAGATTTTAATCAACTCAGCTGGTCCATCACTTGCTTTTTACTTATTCATAATAGCATGCATTATTTTACACGTTTTTACCAACCTGAACTACATTCTCAAGGTGGATTACTAACCTGTTTATGGGTTGTCATATCGGGTAGTAGATGGACACAGCTCTTCCACGAAGAAAGGGTCTATTTCAGATAAATGGAATGCCTATGCGTCTCATACTAGGAGTTCCCCCTCACTCTTAGTACCAAGAATACGTCATGTACTCAGTCCTACCTTTAGGATGGATAATCCTTACTTTTCTTTGTACTAGAGTTGCTACTGGGGTAGTACTGCATAAACTCGATAGAGACGTCTGCATCAGGTGTACGATCTTACCTATGCGTCCCATAGATCTCCCTTCCTGCCGCTACCAGGAATGCATTATGTACTTCCCTTAGTCCTACCTTTAGGATGGATAATCCTTACCTTTCTTTGTACTAGAGTTGCTACTGGGGTAGTACTGTCATAAACTCGTTAGCGTCTGCATTAGGTGTACGATCTTACCTATGCGTCCCATAGAACTCCCTAGCTGTCGCTACCAGGAATGCATTATGTACTTCCCTTAGTCCTACCTTTAGGATGGATAATCCTTACCTTTCTTTGTACTGACGTTGCTACTGGGGTAGTACTGTCATAAACTCGTTAGAGACGTCTGCATCAGGTGTACGATCTTACCTATGCGTCCCATAGATCTCCCTTCCTGCCGCTACCAGGAATGCATTATGTACTTCCCTTAGTCCTACCTTTAGGATGGATAATCCTTACCTTTCTTTGTACTGACGTTGCTACTGGGGTAGTACTGTCATAAACTCGTTAGAGACGTCTGCATCAGGTGTACGATCTTACCTATGCGTCCCATAGATCTCCCTTCCTGCCGCTACCAGGAATGCATCATGTACTCCACTTAGTCTTACCTTTAGGATGGATAATCCTTACCTTTCTTTGTACTGGAGTTGCTACTGGGGTAATACTGTCATAAACTCGTTAGAGACGTCTGCATTAGGTGTACGATCTTACCTATGCGTCCCATAGATCTCCCTACTAGCCGCTACCAGGAATGCATTATGTACTTCCCTTAGTCTTACCTTTAGGATGGATAATCCTTACCTTTCTTTATACTAGAGTTGCTACTGGGGTAGTACTGTCATAAACTCGTTAGAGACGTCTGCATCAGGTGTACGAACACCCAAATGTAAGCCACAATCCTCTCCTGTAGCCAAGACACATTGATGAATATTTATTATGCTGAAATGGTAAGGCTGCCTTTTTCGTAGCCTTTTCTACAGTGAATACATTTATAAATCAAATTATGTCTATAAACATTACATAAAATAAAAATATTGCATAAGATCATAAATCATATAATTTACAAATACCCTTATTAAAAAATAAATTACAATAAATCTAATATTAAAAGAAGTTCTAGTGTAATAATGATGTTTCATTTTGAGTACTTCATTGTCATAGAGCCAGCCAAGTCGGCACTATAATAGTTTATTTCCTATTCAAGATTAGGAAGTGTAGAAACAAAAACATTAGATTTACTGTCTTTATGTACACGCCATCGAAACCACGTCCGTGGATAGTTTTGTCAATATATTCTTGTCTTGCGTGCTTCCTTTGCCATACCGTAGAACGAATTCGCCAAAAATATTTCATCTGTATTTATATTGCGTCTATAACTGTATATCACAATATTTCTATTACTATATACTTCTATTACAATATTTCGTCTAAAACTGAAAGATAAAGTATTTAACGAAATTTTTTTATATATGTATACAGTATATATATATACATATATATATATATATATATATATATATATATATATATATATACAGAATTTAAAGAATTTTACATTCAACAAATTATTCTTGTATTTGTATTTTGTCTTATTTCTTTATTAATACACAAGAATACATATTGCGGTATATATATATATATATATATATACACACACACACACACACGAGTATATATTTTAACTAAGCTACATTTCAATTCTTATCAATTATCCTACTGTATGTTTGGTATTAAATTCATGTACAGATATTTCATTTTGTGAATAAATAATAAATAAAACTATATTTTCCATCTGGAAATAATAAGAAAAATATTTTTCATTTATACACTCTAACATGTATTATTATGTAAACTGCTTATCTTAACGTTTGTTGAAATGAAGACAGAAGTTTCAGGAGATGTGCTCCTTTAACAACGCAGATCACCATTGATTATGTTCCGAGTTGGCAATGAGACACATCTCCTGAAACGGCTGTCCTCAGTAGGGGAAACTGTAGGAAAGTGTTTACATAATGTATATTAAACTCTGCAAGTGTAAACTAGTAGGTCAAGTTTAGGACGGAAGCAAATAATAAGAATTTTTGCTAAATAAACAATAACTAGTTTGCTAATTAACGCTATTTCTGGCTCCATGCCTACTTGTGCAGTCCCTATAAGGTATGCAAGTATGAAAACAAATGTGTTGCAATATTTTCTCTTTTTTTATATTTGGGTAGGGGTCACTGATTGCGTCTGATTAAATGCTACAAAATGGGCAAAACAACAAATTTCATGAAGTTCACTCTCGAAATAAGATGAAAAATTTTAAAATCCATGATGTAGACTCGATGAAGCTTCATTTTGAAAATTTGAAGCTATTATAAGCCGATAAAATTGATTATTTGAAATGATTATTCAATATGATGTTATTGACAATTATAAAGCATCTGAAATTTGAAATATTACCCAAGTAATTTATAGTATTTTTAGAAAGCCCTACACTGAAGGCATATACGAGTATGAAACAAGCTAGTTAGGAAAGGCACCTTGCAAATCAAACTGATTTTGATGTCATCAATTAAATTAATTTTAATTGTTAAAATATTTCAAATATAAATTTGTTGGATAATTGTTGCATTGTATAATTTGTTGGATGATAGTTGATGATATATTTTGTTGGATGATTGTTGATTGATAAACGTTTTTCAATGGTTGTTAAATGATATATTTTGTGAGGTGATTGTTGAATGTTATATTTGGTTGGATGATTGTTAAATGGTATATTTTGTAGAGTGATTGTTAGATTATATATATTGTGTTGAATGGTATATTTTGTTGGATGAATGGTTTGGTTGATTGTTGAATGATACAGATTTTTGGATGATTATTGAGTATATTTTGTCAAGTGATTGTTAAATGATATATTTTGTTGAATGATTGTTGAATGATGCAGAGGTTTGGAAGATTGCTGAGTGATATATTTTGTTGGATGATTGTTAAATGATATATTTTGTCAAATGATTATTAAATGATATATTTTGTTGAATGATTGTTGAATGATGCAGAGGTTTGGATTATTGCTGAGTGATATATTTTGTCAAATGATTGTTAAATGATATATTTTGATGAATGATTGTTGAATGATGCAGAGGTTTGGATTATTGCTGAGTGATATATTTTGTCAAATGATTGTTAAATGATATATTTTGATGAATGATTGTTGAATGATGCAGAGGTTTGGATTATTGCTGAGTGATATATTTTGTCAAATGATTGTTAAATGATATATTTTGTTCAATGATTATTGAATGATGCAGAGGTTTGGATGATTGCTGAGTGATATATTTTGTCAATTGATTGTTAAATGATATATTTTGTTGAATGATTGTTGTATGTTATATTTTGTTGCATGATTGTTGAATGTTATATTTGGTTGGATGATTGTTAAATAGTATATTTTGTAGAGTGAAATGATATATATATATATATATATATATATATATATATATATATATATATATATATATATTGTGTTGAATGGTATATTTTATTGGATGATTATTGAATGATACAGATTGTTGAGTGATATATTTTGTCAAATGATTGTTAAATGATATATTTTGTTGAATGATTGTTGGATGATATAGAGTTTTGGATGATTGCTGAGTGATATATTTTGTCAAATGATTGTTAAATGATATATTTTGTTGAATGATTGTTGGATGATATAGAGTTTTGGATGATTGCTGAGTGATATATTTTGTCAAATGATTGTTAAATGATATATTTTGTTGAATGATTGTTGGATGATATAGAGTTTTGGATGATTGCTGAGTGATATATTTTGTCAAATGATTGTTAAATGATATATTTTGTTGAATGATTGTTGGATGATATAGAGTTTTGGATGATTGCTGAATGATATATTTTGTCAAATGATTGTTAAATGGTAGGCCTATATTTTGATTGGATGGTCTATTATGTTCTGTAAATCTATGTATATATTAAAGATGAAAACTATGTATATAACGACTTACACGAACGTGAAAATTTAATATTAAAAAAAAAGCTTTCGAACAAACTATTAATGTATGGAAAAAGTGCGATGGAATGGGAATTCCGTTGAATAACAGTATATCTGTTCATTCAGTCGTAAGCTGGCGCGCGATCGATCGATAGAAAACAAAAAGCTAGTTAGATCGATAATAAAATACATTGGTTTTTATAGTGCGTTTTGCATCAAAGGACACCGCGAAGAAATTACAACGCTTAGAAAACGTAAATAAATAAATTTGTTCAAAACGTTCTGTAAATGATGTGGTTAAAATCACAAATCAATAAAAATATGCTTATAGCTGCCTTACGGCCTTGTCAAATCTACACTATTGTAATATAAGTACTATACTTCTTATTATAATGTTTGTAGAACGATCTTTTGCTTAGTTCACGTGCCAGCTTACGTGTAATCAGCTATACCAGGCAGAATAGGTTCAGCTTCCCCGATAACCAAATTGTGCTGACCAAGGATCTTGAGGATTTGGAATATATGACAAGGAATCTGGTGGAAGGATATCGCAAAAAGGGTCTGGATATGCATGATAAGAAGACGGGAAATATGAGTATAGGAGGGGTACAACAAGACATTGTTTATGAGGACGGTAGAATAACTTGTACTTCTCTGAAATATAGGTATTTGTGAGTAATAGGGGAAGCCGCGGCACATTTACACCGGTATTGGTTACTGAATTTTGTATTTTTAGTAAAAGTCGTCATTAAAACGAAAATATATAAATATATTCAGCGACTCTTTGTTATTCTAATGCAACATTCAAACTTAGAAAATATTTGATGGAATACATTAAAAAAAAAATAGTTTAAGAGCCAAAGTCTTAGAATCTTTAGAAAAGTTGGGGTTTGTTATGCTATTTACGATGTGAATAGTGATTACATCACTTGAATATTATTTACATTTGCGAGTTTATTTTTCATCACCCTTCTCTCACCCTTAATCCTCTTCACTCACTCCTTGTCTCTATCCGTCACCTTACACTCTCCTTTCCGTTCACTTCTATACCTTTATTCGTTATTTTTTTCAACCACACCTTTCCATCATTTCTTTCCAACATACTTTCACAGCATTCCGTTCCATCCTACCTCCACCACCTACTCCTACCATTCTTTTCTCCACCTATTTCTACCATCCCTTTCCACCGCCAGTTTCCCCAACCATTTCCAACTGTCAAGCTATATCCTTTTAACTCCAACATCCTTCCTTTTATCCTCCCATTTCCCCGCTTCCCAACTCTTGCACACCCTGTCTCTGAATTCCTTCTTTTCTTTCCTATGAAACCTTTGCATTCACCCCACAACAGATAGACTATTGGTTTAATTTATGGCGAATAAAAGTTATTGGTAATAAGGTTTTGTTATATTTAAATTTTGGAGACAAAATAAGGTTAAGGAATTAATAGATTAGTACAAATGATCTACTTTCCAGTGTAAAGAGCGCATTATTTTAGACTGTTGATAAAAAGACGGAAACTAAACAGGTTTAAATGTGCAAGGTGTAAATAGAAAGATCGACGAGTCTTTCTTTCAGTTAGAGCAGTATTATTCTATAACAATAAATACGCATTTTTGTTTTGTTAAAGTTGATTTATGGTGGTAGAAACAGTATAAAAAATTGTCGAAGTTGTGAGATTATAGATCAGAGGTATTACATTTGTCGTATGTTGGACGACCACACCTCATGTCGTTTGATCTATGACAAGGTACATCGCGACCACCCAACATTTCCAACTAAGGCCGTGACCACATCTCTACCTGAAATTTGGAATTTATGAAAGCGACCGTCGTTATCGGTGACCACCGCCAACACGATGCTGAAGTTTTAATGATGTATAAAATTATGTTAAAATTTTCCTACTAACGATCTGATGGTTGTAAATAGCATTTCAAAAGTTTTTTAGTTACTTTACGTTGAAATTTTTATTTTTATTACGTATCGTAATTGTTACTATTGCTCTTATATGGTTTAGTTAAAAATGAATGATGAAAAAGACTTCAGTCTTTTCGATCCTGAGATAATGGTGAGATAATGAGAAATGAAGGAACCCTACCAAAGAGGAACTATAGAAATTATTTCACATTGTAGAAGTTTAAATTCTTAATAATGGTTACTCATCTTCAATTCTGTTAGGAATATTTCTATATATATATATATATATATATATATATATATATATATATATATATATATATATATATATCAGTAGACTTTTCTGTTTTTCCTAACATTACAATACTTTTCCGTGTTGACGCGTTTCGGAATGACTCCATTTCCAAAACCTAAATCGTACTCAAGAGGAGTCAATTCGAAAAGCGTCAACAGAGGAAAATATTGTAATGCTACGAAAAGCAGAAAAATGTTCTCAAAAATATTTTAGACGTTTTGTTTACAGTTCTATAATCAGTGTCAATGAGGTGGTCAGGGGCATAGTCAGGACGATGGTTGGGGGTCACGACCTAGGGGATCAAAGGGAAGAACCTTCCTGCGAAGATTTTGAACACTTTTATCTCTAGAAATAATATTTTATGTTATTTCGGTACTTAACATTACACAATTGTTGGGAGCTGTTTTGCTAATAACTTATCGCTGTTTTATAGGTTAACATATTTTGCTAAAATTGATAGGTTTGGAGGGCACGTGCCCCCTGTGCCCTCCCCTGGCTACGCCACTGTAGATGGTTGATATTCAGATAGGACATTTTCATATTAAAAACTACACACTCACACACACACACACACACATATATGCATAATACCCATTTTTATAAATACACACGTAACATGTTTTCATAAACACAAACTCTGTCATGCAAAACTTTCGTAATACAAATAATATTCCCTTAAACCTAATATTGCTTCAGACACTGAGCTCAAAGAAAAACATCTATTAAAAAAAAAATAATAATAAAAGATCATTACAAATAAAGGAAAATATTTATTAAAAGAAATAAAATATTCGAAGATTTTATTTTATTTTCTTTATATTTTGAACAATTTCAAAATTAAAAAAAATATTTAAAAATATTCAACAATATAAAACTAAATAATAAGTATGATAAGAACAGACACACACTAAACGGAAACTACGAACACAACAACATTTCACATAAATTTTATAGTACATTGTTGTTTACCATTCACTCTTAAGGCATTATTGAAGTCGTCTTGATAAAAACACTAATACTCATTTCCACTCAACAAAAATATTTATTCTCATAAGAAATGTTTCGACAATGAGTTGCCATCACCAGTGATTAACGAACAACATCGTTAACATGCACTATGCTATAACTGTATATTAATAACTGAGAGTTAATGTATCAAGTGTATTCAGGGTAATGCCTCATAAGCCTATCTTAAACCGCTTATAAGGTATCAGACATTAATGAAATGATTTTACAAAGAGAGAGAGAGAATAAGGTTAACGTTAATTGAAACATTTACAAACGGAATGATTATAAATGAAAGCTATTATTCTGATTTGATATGTTCACTCATGGTGTTTTGCATGTGCAAGGCGTGCGTGTATGTGTGAGCGCGTGGGCGCGAACGCTGCAGGCTGTATCGAAACAGGAAATAAAGTGTATTTTGAATCATTACAAGGACATGTCACCAACAATATGTTAATTAAATAATACGGACAGACAAATGACTTGTGAATGGGGACATTACTGGTGAGAAAACATCCGTCTCCCATGGCCACGTGACGGGGGACATTGCCCGTGGGATGATTTGATGCGTTGATGAAAACTAGAAACCCATTTCTAACAAAGTGTTGACAGTCGAGTTTATACTTCAAGCTGAAATATTTATTCAAGATTTATTCATCAAGCTTTTGTATAGTGTAATTGTTGTCGGGTCTGCAACAAGTGATTTCCTGGATGTATTCATAACAATCAACAATTCCTTTTCAAAAAACTTTGATTAATAACTACTTTATAGCAAAAAAAAACAAACAGAATGTTTTTATTCAGGTTGTAAGGTAAATTAATTGAATTGATGTTATAAAAAGTTCATGTGTTTCAAAACATGGTTAAAATGGTCTAATCTCACGATCGGACGTTACGGACTGCTCTAAGTTTCTATAACTGACAAGATTGTTCTTGCGGGGATAAGCGGATAAAAAGCTTTACTTTTATCAAGATAAATTTCAAATAAAGTTTGAAAAATGCATTCTTTTAACGAATTTGAAAGAATTCCCAATTAGACGTCTTTTTTTAAATTTTTGTGTAAGAGGGTTAATTTTTCATAATTAATAGTTGGTGTATGAAATTTAATTACCCGAGAAATTTTAAATTGTGAAATATTGTTTTCTGCTTTAAAAATTAATATGAGAAAATAAGCTTCTAAAATTTATATTTTAAAATCAACTACATCTAGTAACAAAGGAATGAACTATTTAAGCGAGGATGAGTATTAATTGCATTATTTTCTTCTGCTTGCTTTTTTTTACTGGTTCACGGTTCCATAGTTTTAAGGTTAGTCTATCTCTGTTTTTTAATACTCCTCTCACTGGACCCTCTTTTGTTGTTTAAAGTCAGCAATGTACACACACACACACGCACGCACACGAACACGCATACACACACACACGGACAGACGCGCGCGCGCACACGCGCGCACACACACACACACACAAACACGATTGTACTTGATATAATTGCGAGTTTACTTATAAATATTAATAGTGTAACTATGTATGTATGTATATATATATATATATATATATATAATGTTCTAAATACTTTTCAAGATACTCACATAGATATATAAATACAATGAATATATAATTATAACTTTAAATATGTACCTTATCAAAACAGATGTAAAATACTGAAATGTTAATTATTTTTTATCGCATATATATTTTACGTTGTTTAAAAATTCCACGTTTTGCAAAAATTGTTTTAAAAACTTTAAAGTAGGGTAATATTTTAATAGTAAATTTATGGGTTTATACTTTTCAACTATTAAAATTGTTTTTATTTGGAAAATAATCCAGATACTGAGTCGTTTAGATCTATAATCTATTTTAAAATTTAAACACTCTGGTTTTTTCCTTACAACATTCGATGTAACTAACATAATTTCAATTTAATAAGTCTCAACAATCCTTACACAACCTTGGTAGTCTGTAATTAGCTTTACAATTTTATGCCCTGTAACAGGCACTATTAAACGTTCAGTCCGGAAATTTGATCCCATATACCACGCCTTTAAATGTAATGCAGATTTGTAATGCAAAGAAGACTCCACCTTGTCATATTGTGACACATATTGAAACTAAATACATTTTTGATGTAAAAAAATGGTGAATTTATAAAATACCAAAGAGTATGCTTTTTGGGAACCCACCTACAAAAAATCAATTTGCCGTAACTAAATGATAAAAAGAAAGGCAATGTATCTATGTATGTTAACAAAATGTATTATTAAATCTTATGTAAAAAACATCAATATTATTTTTTAATCACCAATATTTACTATTGAGTGGGAAAAGGATAATATTCCAACAAAACAACAAGCACAAACAAAAATTGTAGCTAACAACTTTGTCATCGAAATATACATAAGGATTTAATCTTAGGTAACTTATTTTAGTTATTTTTTAATTAATTTTTGCGGTTTTTTTCACCTATATTTTTGTAATATATTGTACCACTGTGCTCTTGATATTATATAATAATAAGGTAGTCTAAAAATCCGCTGTAGTAAGGTTTTTATTGAAACAAAAATATAAGAAATACATCTTTTAAAAATTTTCCTAAAACAGCGTTTTTTTAATTTAACCTTCACCCATACAATTGAGTTATGTTGTTAGAGTAAGAGATATTTAATTTGACTCAAGTTAAGTTTAATAAATTTGTTGAGCACTGTGGACTAATATTTTTACTAAATAAATAAAACCCACTAACCACAATACAAAAATCTTTATTTTAATACAGTTATTTTATGTACTTTTCGATTACATGGTAATCATCTTCAGATGAACTCCGAAGAATATTACCATGCAATCGAATTGTACATAAAGTAATTGTAGTAAAATAAAGATATTTGTATTGTGGTTAGTGGGTTTTATTTATTTAATTAATGAAGTTAAGTTTATAAATTTTCCTTTAATGACAAATTGGTTGTGTGAAACTTTGGTACAAAATGAACTACAACTCAAGTAAACCGTATATAATTTGAGTTTTACCACCAATTGTGATGATAGGACTATCATAACTATGGAACTCTAAACAATGTAGCCTATACCCAAGTTTTATAAATAAAATAAATAAAATTTGTTTTTATTAGCTGGAATCCGTGAGTTGGACGTAATGAAAATTCAGCTGGGAAAGCAATATATCTCCAGAACAGTTACATAACTGGGAAAGATATATTACCAGGCCTGTTTGAAATTGATAGATTCAGCTGGAAGCGTGCGACTTAATGATTTCCAATAACGGGTTTTACCGGCCCAACATGTTCCGAGCCAAAGACAACTTTTTTATTTTGTTTTTGCTTCTTTTTATTTTGAAAACGTTTAACGTATAAGGAATGAAGTAAGTGAAGAAAAAACAATTGGTGATGTATTCGGTCCATGCGCTGCTGACTGGTTGTTTTGTACTGAAGCGATGAGATCCAGCAGGCACTGTTGTTGTACGACTCCCATTAACTACACGTGTGTGGGTTTAGGTTTGCTTTGTCTCGATGAATGTGTATTGCTACAGACTGACATAGATTGGATATTATTAAATAATTTACTTATATATCTTCTTAAATAGATTGTAGTTTAATTTTACAAACAAGATTAGAAATAAAGTTGTAAAAGGAAAGATACAAGGTAAATACTGTCGTTGTAACAGGAAATAAATTATCTGTTTCATGTATAATGTGGTCAAAGAAACAGATAAAATACTATGGACTTATACAAAGAATAAAAACAATATACTATAATAACGCAAAAAATATATCGAGAATTCATATGGTTGAAAATACAAAAACAGAAAAAATAAATTAACAACAACAAATTCACTAAAAAAATGGGTGCTTACGTATTATCCCGGAGGCCACTAATATAGGTACGTAGTAATGTTGTATAATATTACAACCAAATCTATCCTGAATGGTAAATAAATTACTTCAGAGGTAAATACATTCAAATAAATTAACTTGACCAACACGCAAATTTACTGCGGGAAACTCAAGTTAAAGTTAGGTTATGTTAGGTTTATTTATTCACATTTTAGCTGGGATTTCATTTTTGGGCTCTTAACAGCAACAGCAAACTGTACTACGTCTAGGCATAAATATACCTATAAAGGATCCAGTTAGGTTATATTTGGTTGTAATTTTATACCACATTACTATATACCTATATTAAAATATACATATAAACCATCTAGTTATGATAGATTTAGTTGTAATTTTATACAACATTACTACGTAGCTATATTAAATACCTCGCTAGCTATATTAAATGATGGAAACCAACTATTAGATGATTTCCTTCAAAACAATTGTTTTAAGTTAATTAATCTTGATGTATATTCCGTCATCACACATAGCTTCATAATTACCTACTTTACTACTTTCCATAATGCTTACTTAACTTTCTGAGTGCTATCTGAGTGTTATCCTAAGATTGCCTGGGAAAGTGTTGATAGTCTTGCCGGTTAATCAGAGCCCTCTGTGAACGAAAGATGTATAATAAATACATACTCCTTTAAGGCAAACAGATTTTCGAACTTAAAGGATGACAGGTCAAATCAGTTTTTTTTAGGTAAACCACGTTGTTATAAAACATACCAAACTCGTCTATTTTTCAACAGATTCAATATTGCTTTGGTTACACACAGTAGAGTCTCGATAATTTGAGGTAGATGGACTGAGACACCCTCGGATTACCGAAAACTCGGATCACACGGAAATACGTTCCTGTACATGAGAAAAAATAGGTGTTTTTATGAGCCCTAATATAGTACAATAATTAAGAGTGTACAAAACCAGTTTATAGAATTTTATATGGACATTTATTAAAAGCCCGACTCATTTTTTTACATAACGTACTGATGTAAACATTTCTTTGAAGCCCGACTCATTTCCTATGCATACCGTACTGATATAAACATATCTTGGAGCCCGTCTCATATCCTTTGCATAACGTACTAATACAAACATTTCTTTGAAGCCCAACTCATTTTATTTGCATACAGTACTGGTATAAACATTTCTTTGAAGCCCGATTCATTTCCTATGCATACCGTACTGATATAAACATATCTTGGAGCCCGACTCATATCCTTTGCATAACGTACTAATACAAACATTTCTTTGAAGCCCAACTCATTTTATTTGCATACAGTACTGGTATAAACATTTCTTTGAAGCCCGACTCATTTCCTATGCATACCGTACTGATATAAATATTTCTTTGAAGCCCGACTCATTTCCTATGCATACCGTACTGATATAAACATTTCTTTGAAGCCCGACTCATTTCCTATGCATACCGTACTGATATAAACATATCTTGGAGCCCGACTCATATCCTTTGCATAACGTACTAATACAAACATTTCTTTGAAGCCCGACTCATTTCCTATGCATACCGTACTGATATAAACATTTCTTTGAAGCCCGACTCATTTCCTATGCATACCGTACTGATATAAACATATCTTGGAGCCCGACTCATATCCTTTGCATAACGTACTAATACAAACATTTCTTTGAAGCCCAACTCATTTTATTTGCATACAGTACTGGTATAAACATTTCTTTGAAGCTCGACTCATTTCCTATGCATACCGTGCTGATATAAACATATCTTGGAGCCCGGCTCATATCCTTTACATAACGTACTAATACAAACATTTCTTTGAAGCCCAACTCATTTTATTTGCATACCGTACTGATATAAACATTTCTTTGAAGCCCGACTCATTTCCTTTGCATACCGTGTTGATATAAGCATTTATTGGAAACCTGACTCTGCATAACTTACCATATTGATGTGAACATTTCTTGGAAGCCGGATTCTTTTCCTTTGCATACCGTATGGCTATAAACATTTTATGGAAATCATCTTTCAAATATATAAAATAGGCTCAGATAGAAATAGGCTCGAATTTAACGGACTCGGAATTTCGAGACTCTACTGTATAATACACAAACTATTACCTTGTATTGATGATTAACACTAGTTTTAGAACATTAGCGAAGAAGACGAAAACTTGGGAGCACCTATGCTCGAATAAATGAATCATTTTAAACTAAAAAAACATATATTTATTACTAATTGAATGGTATGCAGCACGAATTAGAATTACAGCTTTTGAAATAAATTATTTAGGTTAAGAAAGCGAATAATCATTTATGAGCAGGTTTTGTAAGTTAATTTTAAAACAATGAATTCAAGTTTTGTATCATTTTCAAGACAATGAAACCTCTCACTATTGTCTGGAATTAAAACCGCCGAGAAAATGAAGCCGTAAGCTTGTTTTCTCCGAGTTCTGGAGAACGAAATATTCCGAACTGAGAACACAATTCTTTCATTAACTGGAACGGACTAGTAGTTCATTAAAGTAAACACGCCTCCGTAGTTCATTAAAATGTAGTCAAGCTGGCATTATTAAAAAATGCACTTCCCCAGCACTCGCGTTTATGAGCTTTCATGCAGGACGTCAGTCTGTCTATGGACAGGGGATTTCGTTCAAATCACATTTGTAAACAGCGTCATAATAAGGTAATTTAGTAATTTTGAATAAAGATTTAATGTTAAATAGAGCCCTTAAGCCTATTTTTTAAAAAATAATTCATATTTTAAAAAAATGTCTAATATAGCTACAGCTGTTTAGTTTTATTTGCTTTTTGTATTAAAAACATCGTTGCTTTGAAAATTTTTATAAATTTCAAAAATCTAGCAGTCAGATGAAAATTTGCTTAATTTGTTCTCTTATTCGAGCATCACCATATTACTCAGCTTGCCATTATAATATACAAACAATAGAATGTTGCCTTTGCAGCATGTTCTCTAAACTGAATGTGTGTGTACCATGACCAGGAACGGATGGACTAGGCCTAGACAAATATAAGGCTAAAAAGCAAGTAAAAAAAACAAAATAAAAAGTAATGGGAAAGATCTTGACCGAAGATAAGATTATTTCTATTAAAAAATATAATAAAATAGTATCCTGAAAAATTATGGGTTTGTAAGCGCAGGATATTTCTAAGTGCTCGCCATATGAATGGTCACATCCACTGTCTTTGCAGTCCAAGGACTCTGAAACATGGTGTAAATATAATAAAAGAATGTCACAAAATGAAAAACGTGCTCATATGAAACATACTCACCTAGCTGGAGTCGTTATAAACACTTTAGGGTCCTAAGAAGCCTTACTCTTCTTATTAAATGTTCACTAGAAAATGAAGTGTTAACGAATCGCTGAATAAAGTTTTTTGAAATCGGCTGCCTAGGCCATAAACCTTTGTTGGTCACAAAACTGTGTCACTAACAGCTGTGAAATGTTGAGACGTAAGGTTTCGGGGGCAAAGATTTTATGAAAATGGATAAAGTGAGTGTGGGTGATAACTAAGATAGAAGAAGGACTAGAATGTGAAGAACCAGATAATCCTTCCTCTGCCCCAGGAAATTGTTAGGTAAGTTTTTATTTCAATTAATTGTTAAGTTTTTTAAATCAAGTTTTCCAGAAATTAGATATTTTCTAGTTTCAGACCCGTTCTCACGGAAGCACTACATATTTTGGGATGCCATTTTTTGTGGATATTTATGTAACATATATGGACCTTTAAACATAGGGACCTGTTGAAATAACATTTTTTTAAAGGTTATATATTTAAAGATTTTTTGGAACGTGTTTTTTAAAAATGTATAAAATTATTTTAATGGTACAAAGTCAAACCCACCCGACAACATCACTAATTACACGACCTCTTCATGTAGTAAACACTCCCACACAATATCTTTAGCAGTATTTCATAAAATGAGGCTTGAAATAAGTTACGTCTTATAGCATAAACGAGGTAGGGCTTACAGACTCCTCTTAGTGACAATACATCACTGTGAAAAAAATTATTATAATATATTAAGATTCAATTCCGCAAAAGTAAAAAATAAAATTTAGATTAAATAAAAAAATTGTTGAAACTTTATTTAATGTCTGTTAATAACTATGTAATGTGTTTAAGGCTAATGACAGATCAGAGACCAATTCATTTTAATACAAATACACTATACGTTTCGATTTTCTATGCGAAAAAGCTCTTCAACAGGTGAAAGTTTATCGATCTAATATTAAACCACAATTTACACAAATAATAGGCATACACATGACTCACAAATTAATCATTTATTTACTCATACACGTTTCAATGACAAAGTCATCATCATCAGTAAGTGTTGATACTACAAACTCTAATTTACAACTTCACTGTAGTAGCAACACTCACTGATATATAGAATAGTTGCATAATTTACAGTTTATAACATTCATAAAAAATTCTTTTAACATAATTAAAATCAAATACTTCATTATTCTAAATAAATATTAACATTTACAAGTCAAATTGCACTACTAGACCAGTTACATTTTGATCACCACTAATGTAAACAAATCACAGATCAGAAGAGTTTGAGTACGTATCTGTGGTTTGATTACATTAATTGTGATCAAAACTAGACTTGTTTAGTAAATTAAACAAAAATTGTGATAGATTTTTCGTTCACTTTTTTATGCATCGAAACTTGGCACAGCAATCTATCTTCAGTGAAAATACATAAACCCATCATACAAAATGTATGAATTACTTAATTAACTAATTTCAATTAATGTAGCTCCAAAATTGTAATGACCTTTTCACTTTTCAATGTTGAATTATACTCACATTTTGCAAAATCATCTATCTTCTACAATACGATACATGAATAAATTATAAAATAAAACGAATAAAATACAAAAAAGCATGCTCTTATTTTGAAAAATAAAAATATTTGTCTGCTACCCAAAAACACTGACGTTTTTATGACTAAAACTAAAAGCTTGAATCATCCATAACATATTTCGTGCTTACAAAATAGGTCTACTTTAAATTATATATTTTTATTAAATTTTAAAACCATCCTAAAAATAAAATATCTCAACACCCGTACTTTTAGTTTCAGAAATAATATCCAATGGTTCTAGGTGGTAGAAAAGTACTATTTTATATTATTTTCCCCTATCATTAACTTCAGCTAATAGCTTACACTTTAACATCTATTAATATTTATAAATTAGCTCAGAACTTATATTTATAGCTTGCCTATAATAGAACTTATTTTTTTAATCCTAAATGTGTACGGCCAATTTGCGAAATTTGTGCCTTTATCAACCAGGACCGTATAATTATTTTACTTGTATAATTTTCACATAAGAATGTCTTGAAAAAGTATTTTTTTCAATATATTTTTATAACACTATGCATTTATACATGTATATCTAAAATCACAATGTTGATGTTCATAATAGTGACATTAGGTGAAAATGGAATTTCTGTCTTGTTATATTTATATAATAGTTATTAATAACTTATAGAAAATAAATTCAGTATATAATCTGTTTGATGCATATTTATTTTCTGTATATTTAAAGAAATTTCCTAAGGAGGTGTGTTTCTTAGAGTTGAAAAGTCTAATTAAAAGGTTATCACAAGCTTCACGGGAAGTCGCAGATTTTTGCGCGTTTCCTTTCTCCCAGGCAAAGTCATTAAGAATTTGTAATTAACAAACATTTTAATTATTTTGAAGTGAAATGTATTTTATAAATTGTTTCTTGTTTTTTAATGTAACAATTGCTATTACTTTATTTATAAAAAATTAAAATTATGTCAAAATTTAATGTAGGTCTATTTTAATTACTACTAAATTATACTCCAACATTTCCAGGATTAATGACGGTTTAAAATTACTCAACTTTTATGGATAGAGATAAGCTTACATTTTGAGGATAATTTGAGGCTAAATACATTCTTAATGTATTTAACAATAAAGCTCTGCAAAAAATTAGTTTTATTGAACAAGTTAAAATATTTCTTTAATAATTTATAAACGTGAAGATTAAAGGCATTAATCAAATTAAAAAACAGGAGAATTCCTAGTTGAAATAAGGGTTGATAAATTCTTTCACTATCAACACTGCTATTTATTTTTATATATAACTATTAAATTATAATTATACAGTAACATAAACTGCGTCACTAGGACTATATGAAATGATAAATAGGTGGCTGGTATATATAGCCTACATAATGATAATAACCCATGTAATTAATTTAAATTTCTTATAGTTTAAATACAAACACATTAATGATTTAAGGATTTAAATTAATGGTATGATGTCACTAACTTAAATTAGTTTATAAATCCATTATAAACTAAACAATGGATTTATGTGGATTGTTTGAAATTCATATAATATATTGTTTATATTATTTGTAGTATAAATATTTTACATTGAAACTACATCATTATTGAATAAAATCATTGAACAACTGTACAATTTTTTTCCCAATAAATAGGAAAAAGGAAATAAATATGTTTGCTAAAATAATTTTAAAATCAGGTGTTTATATATTTTAGATAACAGATTAAAAATGTAAAATTAAAAAAAAACATTAAAAAAAAAAGATTAAAAAAAAAAAAAAACTCCATCAAAACCTTCAACTTATGGCTGAAAATTTATCCATAATTATTATAGCTAACAACTTTAGCTTAATATATTGTTGATATATATTTTACTAGTTACACTTTTGCTATTACTTGCGACAGACTTTTTGTTAACTAAAGGTTGTTAAATTGTTAACCTACACTTGGAGGAAACGTTTTCGTCTTACGACTTCTTTAGCCTCCAAGTAATAGCAAGTAATAGCAAAAGTATAATAGTAAATAACAACCAGCTCGTCATGAATAGCAACAAGATTTCGATATTTGATAAATTTTTTAAGACAATTTATTCCATTATCAAGATTTTCAATAAAGTACTTAATATTTAGGCATACATTTTAAATATGAAAGTTTGTTTTGTTTTTAAAAGTAAAATCTCCCATTGAGTTTTAAAAGAGTTTTCCCCATTGAGACAGTATTAAATCAATGCTTAGAACCTGAATAATCGATTTGATCCGTGAGAAAGGTTGATTGATTTTGTATTTAATTTGAAATCAAAAGCAATTATAAGGCTTTTAATATAATAGCCTATCATATTATTCATAAGAAGCTTATTAATTAATAGGCTAAAACCAGTTTCCTTACAAAATGTAAAAGTTAAATGCATTATTGATTGAGAGGTGTTTTCTTATCGATTGCGCATTCGTTTGTGTGTATGGGATTAAATATGGAATATGTGGATTAGTCTTCGAATCAAATCGAATGAAATAAAAGCAGATAAAACTCTACAGCAAGATTCTCTAGGTGAAAGCCGGCAAAAATATCGAAACAATTTTCTCGGTAAAAAAAAACTCTGTTGCTATTCTGAAGATTCAATATATAAGTGCGAATGTATGCAACATTTACAGCCAGTTTGATTTTGGCGTAAGTAAGAAATATTTCTTTAAAGAAACGTAAGTACGGGAGTCACAAATTCGTGTTCCCCCCTGAAGCATTACACGAATTTGGTCGATTACGTCAGAAAAACTGATTTTGTTAGTTATAGACAATTAAAATTTGAAACAAGAATTAACTATTGCAAATTGAAATTACGTGTGATCAGACATTCTTTTGGAAACTGAAGAAGTCGTTAGACGAAGACGATACGTCCAAATGTAAGTTGACAATTTAAACAACTTATCTAGCTCGAAATAAAATGTCTGGTCGCACGTAATTTCAAATTGTAATAAGTGATTAACAAATAGCTCGTCATGAATAACAACAAATTTTCGTAGCTTTAACTAGTTTTAAAATTTCGTTTACGTTTCATTTAGGTCTATTTTTCAGGAGCTAATAATTTATTTGTTGTATTAACTTTCAAACAACACAGAAAATCACATATTTAAAAACAGAAAAATCACTGATTTTGTTTTGGGTTGTTAATTCAAATATGTGGATTTTTATGTGTTTCAAATGTAATATAATAAAAAAATGTTTAGCTCCTAAAGAAAATTTTATTTAAAGGCCGTTTTAAATTTTAATTAACTGTAATTGGTAGTAATAAACCAAATATGTCAGGAATGATAGACGGAAAGTTTTAAAATACCAAACAAATTTTCTATTCAAATGAAAGTTTTTTTTGGTATAATACACTAGCACGATTACAATATATTGAACACAATAATCTTTTGTCAGGTGTGTCACTTCTTTACATTTGACGCGTGTAAGATGTCATCTATTTATCTAAAATATCTATGTACACTTTTAAATAAGCAACATCAAATAGATAAAATCCATTATAAACTCGAACAACTTTAAGGTAATTGAGGTTATACATAAATACAATTATAAATATCAACCCACCATGTTTGAAACCAGTAAAGGGAGCTGTTTACTTGGATTATTACTCTCGAAGGCATTAAAGAACCGTTTCGAAATACCAGAGCAGTCTGTATTTGTTTGTGCCGCGGGCCGACCCGAGGACATCCTGCAATCGCCGCCTCTACTTCTCAACGAAAAAACACTTCGTGGTACAGTTAAACGGCGTGACCGTAACGTGGAAACTGTTATTATTCCGGCACGTATTGGTATCGGACGTGACATGAAAACTAAATAACCTGCCATCGCATACCTTCCCAAATTAATTCTGCTGGTTGAACGTAATAACAAAGTTTACATGATTTGTTGCATTTTCCCACGCTTAAAAACAACTCTACTAATGACAAATTAATTAGCATTCTGTGACACGTAAATGTTTTTGAAAAGAATCACATTTTTATTGATTCTAATCAAGTGGTTTCAGAGAGATATCCGCCCTGACATCCTTTGGTATGTCGCTGAGTAAACGTGAACGTTTTTTTCTGCAATTTATTATTTGTGTAGAAATTTGTTCGTATTCGAAATAACTAAACACAAAAACATTAAAGTTCCCGTAGTGTTTAACTTCTGAGTAGGCAAGAGATTTTTACTTACAATGGGTCCCTAAACACGGTGGCCATCGCTGCAACGAGTGTGCTGACAAGCTAGCTAAAGATGGCTATTGCCTTCCTTTTAGGGGGATCTCCCCTGCAGCCTTATAAAACGGACCATCAGTCAAATAGTGAAGACAATCTGAGAAGCATTAGCTTCTGGTAAAAGATGAAAGCTGATCAGAAGATCAAACACCATCCCCAGTGGCCTGTCAAGGGATGTCGTTGTTGTTACCGTTCGGATGGCGATCGGCCATTATCATCTTCAGAGCCAACTACATCGAATGAACCTTTGAGGACTCCAACTGTCCTGTCTGCCTAGAAGATGAAGGTAAGCTGGTCACCTGGTAATCTGTAACGCTCTAGATCACTTCCTTAACGATGAAACCTTACAGGAATGGGCGATCCGTTCTGTCAGAATTGTCATGGAGGGCCGTTGGCTGAAAAAGAGGAAGACTACATTAAAACTATATAATCACTAATGCATTTATTAACTAACACTTATAGTACATTTTAGTTACAAAGTAACCATCTTCAGAAGTATTGGTTATAGGTAATTTACAAAACTTCTCTTCTGAATTGTATTACTGACTGCATATCAATTGACTTGTTCCATTGGTAATATTTACTGATAACTCATTGGTCTGCTCTTTAAAGAAGTTCGGTTGGATTTATCTGCCTTTTCTAACTCAATATTTATCCTACGTCTGATTTGGTTCTAGGCAGCCGTGGTTTATGATGTCAATCAAATTAATTGTTTAAGTCACTTAATTATTTCTACAAAGCTTTACATTACATCGATATATTAAACATCTTCACATTCAGAAGTATTGATTACCAAAATTATACGAATAATGTCTTAGGCTATATTAATGCTGCTTAGCGTACGTTCGACTACTTAATACTTAAATGTTGTCATACTATCGGAGGCTATTTATTAATTTTTGTTGGTTTTCTACTCCAGTAAAATATTTTTTTGTGTCGTAATTTCGTTAGTGGCTGTGAAATTGTGTTGCTTTGCCAAGTTTCTAAATCGTGTGATCGTTTAGTTTTACAAATCAGCTGTTACTTAGTAATACCATCAGCTGTGACTTGGTTACACGTGCGATCTGCAAAAGTTGTTAAACGTGTAAGAAACGATTACAAGGTGTTTACACCTTAGTTGGATAAATACTGTTTATGGTAAGATGGGAACCGGTCTTAACGATTTATTTGAAGTTATATTAACTTTAAATGGTTTTTACTGTTTACTAACTTGCTTTCTAGGTCTCACGTATACAGCGTTTTAACAAGTTTTGAAAGTGAGAGAGAATCGCTAATAAAGATCTGGGAAGCAGCACTTTAAAGCGTAAACTTCTTACGACGCGAGTGTAAATTTAACAAAACGGAGCTTGTCTCGTAAGTAATGTTATCAGTAGCATTATGTAACAGCTGGATGTTTCTTGCACGAAAACTTGCAAACTATTTTATAAGGCTTTTATGACGTAGTGTTACTAACTGTAACTCCTGGGGTTCTCAACTTGTCAGGGGTTTAGTCCCCTCTCATTTATATTTGCAAGAATTACAATCTAAGCATAAAACTGAAGCTGGTTAGGTCAATTAAACATCAGATAGTTCGATTCAACTTTTAATTTAGATATGTAATAATATATAAATATATTTAACTCTCCATCTGGTAATACTACAATCCATCAGTTATACAGTTGATTTGGGCCTTCCACAATCACAATCTAAAAAAACATGTTATACATTTGTATCATAGTTATCACAGTAAGTTAGAGGAAAAGATTATGTAATAAATTAAGATTCTAACCTATGCTCCAGAGATGTTATCCTTGATCACGGAGAGATCATAACCTAATAGCAAGGGTCTATCAAGACTAAACATTCTACAAAAACAATGACTACAGCTCAGTACACACTTGTCATGTCAGTATATCAGCTGGTACCTCTGATTGAGGACTCATGCCTCTTGTCTGTAGGCAATTTCAGTGTAAACCTCTACTTAAAACACCCCCTATTAAAACATCCCTTAATAATTATTCACAACCCTTAAAAAAATATTATTATTGGAAGGCACGGCTCTCAATTTTAAAATAGCTGTTACATTATAAAAGGTTAAAGGTTTCTTCTGAGAGAAACAGTAAAATGATTTATCTTTATTTTTTATTTATTAAGCACTATAATACAAAGGTTTTCTTTGCTCACATGTATCAGGCCACTTTCCAATAACTGCAGCAATACGTCAACCAGTTTTGTTTAAAATCATTAAAATATTCATATATACTTTAATTCGAAGTGCATAAAGTCACAGTTTTTCGAAGTTTCGCTAAAATCTCATCTAGCATGGACTAGGTAAACCCAACAGTTGAAGCGCCTTTCGGTTTTTTGCAACACAAAATGAACGGATGTAATTCGAATATTAACTATTCATCATATTTTTCAAGACATGAAGGAATACTTATCGAAACACCCCCCCCCCCCACACACACATATATATATATATATATATATATATATATATATATATATATATATATATATCTTTCTCTCTCTCTCTCTCTCTCTATATATATATATATATATATATATAGAATATCAAATGTGTTTTCCTGTTAGAATATTTGTGTGTATTATTTGATCTTAAAAAAAAATATATATATATATATATATATATATATATATATATATATATATATATATGTATATATATATATAAAGAACTAAGTGAAAATACCAATACAAGAATTATAATTGAATTTACAATTCAAAGCTTTTCGTTGCTAACAGTACCAACATCATCAGGAATATGAATATTAAACCAAGGTTTAATATTCCTTAATAATTAATACACAAGGATACATATTGCGATATATATATATATACACCTATGTGTGCTATGTATATACAAATATATGAATTATCGATATATTCATAACGTCATGAAGGGGGATTAGGCTAAGGATTTTAAGCTAAGCCTACATTTCTCCACTCACAAAAAATGCATCCATATAAATGATATTTTTTCTGTGAGATTTTACTAGTACTACCATGGCATTTTCATACATTATTTGGCTTTGTTGCAATAGCAAAATCTGTGAAGATAAAGTTGGAGTCCTCCTTCTTAAATTCTTGTTTTAAACCGTTAAACGACCTGTTATGTATAATCGAAGTAGCAGCCCATCATTTATCTACTTTATCATTTCTGAAGGTGTTATATTGCTCAAACGATTAATAAGAACCGTTTACTAGGTCATTTATTGGATAATTACAAGTGACTATTTATAACGTCATTGTTTCGAGGCTAGAGGTTATAACAATACATATGATCATGTTGTAACACATGCTGTGTAAATTGATTAAATTAATTAAAGTCTGTTCAAACTGAAAAAAGTTAATTTGTTTTAAAATATCGAAGTTTAAACTTTAGTAAAAGTATATAATTTAAAAATTTCTCTAGCAATAAAACAGTAAAGTTAATTATGTTTTTTTCATACCATGTTATTTCTAATTAATACTGTTTCATAAGAATTCTAGGAATGTTTTAATTAGATTGAGCTGGATGTTTTAATAAACGTTTTAACAAATTCAGTACTGGGCTAAAACTATTTTTAATTTGAAAACAAAAATAAAATAAAAATGATTTCAGAGAAACGGGTCCAGTCAACAGGCATGGATTGATGTTTTTAATGCCATTATCAAAACTTAAATATTTGTTAAAATGCCACTTTTGTCTGTATTTACATACATACGTAATAAAATATTTATTTTCAATACAATAAAATATAATATTTCCATATAAAAATAATAGATTAATTATAATCACTTAAAAATAAAATATAAATAATATATTTCAAATCTTTAATTATTTTTCAGTTCTTTAATTTTACTTTTGAACTCAAGAATTCAGCAGCATGACGAGCATCAAAATCGCACCGAAGCAAACTTATTCGACTGGACTAAGGAATCTTCGTCAAAGCCTGACTATATTTTTTATCTTTACTTGTAGTTAGCTTCGAGGTAAATATTAGACCGACATGTTTATATTTATAAAGTTGGAAATATTTACATTTATAATAACGTACAACTCAGAGTATTACCATTTTATGGAATAAAGGAAAATATTTTCGGTTTGTATACCAAGAAAACGTTTATGAGAAAAATATGAAGATAAAAAATGCATCATTTTTTTTTAAATAATAATTTTATAAGAACATTTCTTGTCTGAAAATGAATACCAGATACATAGAACAAGTAGATTTCGCAATACAAAATATTACTTTGTAACTCTGACTAAGAAATAAATGTTGTAGTCGGTTGATAAATCACACAGTGAACAATTGTAGAGGTCCGTTGTATGGGAACCGTGCCAGGCTAGAACAATACGTGTGGGATTCGAGCATCGTGTTGTATACATTTAAAATACACATCCGTTAATGTATTTGCTCGTTACTATGCTGACCGAGTGCACTGATAAAATTAATACATTTTTTTATTTGTAATTTACGTGCTAAGGTTTCGTTCGATTGTAAACAAACGGGTTATTTAATGAACACTCACGGAGGGATAGTGTGATTATTGGGAGGGACTATATGTTTCTATGTGCTGTATGTTTATTACTTATTAAGGCGCAAAGGACAATTCTAAACGATAGCTTTATTTAGTGAACACACATGGGGACTAGTTGCTTGGTGGGAGGGACTATATGTTTCTAAGTGCTGTATGTTTATTACTTATTAAGGCGCAAAGGACACTCCTAAACCATCGCGTTATTTAGTGAACACACATGGGGACTAGTTGCTTGGTGGGAGGGACTATATGTTTCTAAGTGCTGTATGTTTATTACTTATTAAGGCGCAAAGGACGGTTCTAAACGATCGCGTTATTTGGTGAACACACATGGGGACTAGTTGCTTAGTGGGAGAGTCTATATGTTTCTATGTGTTGTATGCTTATTACTTATTAAGGCGCAAAGGGCGGTTGTAAATGAACGCGTTATTTGGTGAACACACATGGGGACTAGTTGCTTGGTGAGAGGGACTATATGTTTCTATGTGCTGTATGCTTATTACTTATTAAGACGCAAAGGGAGGTTGTAAACGAACGCGTTATTTGGTGAACATACATGGGGACTAGTGTGCTTGGTGAGAGAGACTATATGTTTCTATGTGCTGTATGCTTATTACTTATTATGACGCAAAGGGAGGTTGTAAACGAACGCGTTATTTGGTGAACATTCACGGGGAATAGTGTGCTTGGTGGGAGAGTCTATATGTTGTATGCTTATTACTAACTAAGACACTAAGGACGGTTGTAAACGAACGCGTTATTTGGTGAACATTCACGGCGAATAGTGTGCTTGGTGAGAGAGACTATATGTTTCTATGTGCTGTATGCTTATTACTTATTAAGACGCAAAGGGAGGTTGTAAACGAACGCGTTATTTGGTGAACATTCACAGGGAATAGTGTGCTTGGTGGGAGAGTCTATATGTTGTATGCTTATTACTTACTAAGACACTAAGGACGGTTGTAAACGAACGCATTATTTGGTGCACATTCACGGGGAATAGCGTGCTTCGTGGAAGGGACTATATGTTTCTATGTGCTGTATGCTTATTACTTATTAAGACACAAAGGACGGTTGTAAACGAACGCGTTATTTGGTGAACATACACGGGGAATAGCGTGCTTCGTGGAAGGGACTATATGTTTCTATGTGCTGTATGCTTATTACTTACTAAGACACAAAGGACGGTTGTAAACGAACGCATTATTTGGTGCACATTCACGGGGAATAGCGTGCTTCGTGGAAGGAACTATATGTTTCTATGTGCTGTATGCTTATTACTTACTAAGACACAAAGGACGGTTGTAAACGAACGCGTTATTTGGTGCACATTCACGGGGAATAGCGTGCTTCGTGGAAGGGACTATATGTTTCTATGTGCTGTATGCTTATTACTTACTAAGACACAAAGGACGGTTGTAAACGAACGCATTATTTGGTGCACATTCACGGGGAATAGCGTGCTTCGTGGAAGGGACTATATGTTTCTATGTGCTGTATGCTTATTACTTACTAAGACACAAAGGACGGTTGTAAACGAACGCATTATTTGGTGCACATTCACGGGGAATAGCGTGCTTCGTGGAAGGGACTATATATTTCTATGTGCTGTATGCTTATTACTTACTAAGACACAAAGGACGGTTGTAAACGAACGCATTATTTGGTGCACATTCACGGGGAATAGCGTGCTTCGTGGGAGAGTCTATATGTTTCTATGTGCTGTATGCTTATTACTTACTAAGACACAAAGGACGGTTGTAAACGAACGCATTATTTGGTGCACATTCACGGGGAATAGCGTGCTTCGTGGAAGGGACTATATGTTTCTATGTGCTATATGCTTATTACTTACTAAGACACAAAGGACGGTTGTAAACGAACGCGTTATTTGGTGAACATACACGGGGAATAGCGTGCTTCGTGGAAGGGACTATATGTTTCTATGTGCTGTATGCTTATTACTTACTAAGACACAAAGGACGGTTGTAAACGAACGCGTTATTTGGTGCACATTCACGGGGAGTATTGTGCTTGTTGGGAGGGACTATATGTGTCTATATGTTGTATGCTTATTACTAACTAAGACACTAAGGACGGTTGTAAACGAACGCGTTATTTGGTGCACATTCACGGGGAGTGTTGTGCTTTTTGGGAGGGACTATATGTGTCTATATGTTGTATGCTTATTACTTATTAAGGCGCAAAGGGAGGTTGTAAACGAACGCGTTATTTGGTGAACATTCACGGGGAATATTGTGCTTGTTTGGAGGGACTATATGTTTCTAAGTGCTGTATGTTTATTACTTATTAAGGAGCAAAGGACGGTTCTAAACGATCGCGTTATTTGGTGAACTAACATGGGGACTAGTTGCTTAGTGGGAGAGTCTATATGTTTCTATGTGTTGTATGCTTATTACTTATTAAGGCGCAAAGGACGGTTGTAAACGAACGCGTTATTTGGTGAACTAACATGGGGACTAGTTGCTTAGTGGGAGAGTCTATATGTTTCTATGTGTTGTATGCTTATTACTTATTAAGGCGCAAAGGACGGTTGTAAACGATCGCGTTATTTGGTGAACTAACATGGGGACTAGTTGCTTAGTGGGAGAGTCTATATGTTTCTATGTGTTGTATGCTTATTACTTATTAAGGCGCAAAGGACGGTTGTAAACGAACGCGTTATTTGGTGAACTAACATGGGGACTAGTTGCTTAGTGGGAGAGTCTATATGTTTCTATGTGTTGTATGCTTATTACTTATTAAGGCGCAAAGGACGGTTGTAAACGAACGCGTTATTTGGTGAACATTCACGGGGAATAGTGTGCTTGGTGAGAGAGACTATATGTTTCTATGTGTTGTATGCTTATTACTTATTAAGGCGCAAAGGACGGTTGTAAACGAACGCGTTATTTGGTGCACATTCACGGGGAGTATTGTGCTTGTTGGGAGGGACTATAAGTGTCTATATGTTGTATGCTTATTACTTACTAAGACGCAAAGAACGGTTGTAAAAGAACGCGTTATTTGGTGAACATACACGGGGAATAGCGTGCTTCGTGGAAGGGACTATATGTTTCTATGTGCTGTATGCTTATTACTTACTAAGACGCAAAGAACGGTTGTAAATGAACGCGTTATTTGGTGCACATGCACGGGGAATAGTGTGCTTGGTGGGCGAGTCTATAAGTTTCTATATGTTGTATGCTTATTACTAACTAAGACACTAAGGACGGTTGTAAACGAACGCGTTATTTGGTGCACATTCACGGGGAATATTGTGCTTGTTTGGAGGGACTATATGTTTCTATGTGCTGTATGCTTATTACTTATTAAGGCGCAAAGGGCGTTTGTAAACAAACGAGTTTCTTGGTGAACACACGCGGGGAATACTGTGCTTGGTAGGAGGGACTTTGTTTCTGTGTACTATGTGGACCTACTATATCTTTTAATAAAATCAAATCAGGGTTAATACCTTTGGAATACCTAAAGTTCTCTTTACCTTAAAGTTAAAAAACTTACTCAATTGATAAACATTTTAAATAATGTTTGGTGTTTTAAAGTAATAAATTTTAAAACCATTAAGTCAAACATTATCGGAAAGTTGGTTATATTTCTATGAAATTGAATGGGTTAAGCTTGACAACGTTTATTTATTTGGGTAATAATTTCTTAAAATTAAAACGCGTGTAATTTAATGGATTTTTCTGAATAAAAAATTAACTAATTACTTCATAGAAAATGTGAAATAAGTTAATCTGAATAATTCTTTATCCTATATTAATGGAATAGATTTTACGGTGTTTTCTTCATCCGTAAAAATACTTAGAACTTTCAGTCAAACGATCTGATCCCTATAAGCCATCATGTCGCCTCTTTGTTAGAACGTTTCATAACCACATTTGTCTAATGCTTTTCATACAGACTTCATGGGGATGAAGCTTGTAAAAACTTTTTTTTGTCTGGAATAGATTTACCCCAAAGAAGCACACAATCCCGAGGCATTATTTCTCTCAACATTCTAGTGCAATTGAGATCCTCGCTCCTTTCTTAACGCTCAAGATTTTATTAGATTATACCTTAACTACTTTCTTAAAATAAACAAAGGTTTAATAAAATGTGCCTATAAAAAGACATGGAAACATTTAGAAAGGTATTTTAAAAAGGAATATTTAAACCTAGGTTTATTATTTTTTAGCCAACACAACTTTTAAATTATTATCAGGTTTTAAAAATAATACCTTTTCAACAAAAATATGAACTGTGAAGAGATACCAGTTCATTATTGCTTCATCAATTTTCTTCATGTTTATAACAATTCAAGATGAGTAAAGTCACTTTTGCTGATTGCGATATCGTCAATCGATACGATGTTTTTGTAACAAAACCGCAAATGCATGAAAAACTTTCAGATCTTTAAACGCAGTAAATAATGAACAGTGGTTTAAAATTGTAATATTTTTTGGTAGGGTTGCAAATATTACATCATTCCAAATATATGTTTATTCAATTTTCAAGTCGTTTTCAGTGCACTTAAGGTTTACCATTAATTTTTTTACCTTTTTGGGGCTCTTTGTTTACTTTTTATCTCTTGGGTTTGTGGTTGAGCAAAAACAGAAATTTATGTTTGTTTATGATTAGAAACCATCCCAAAATTTTAGCCTCTTTCGTTTTTTCATTTACAGTTGAAAAAAAAATCATTACAAGATAATGCATACAGCTTTAAAGACAGGTGTAAGGCATGACGTTTAGCAAGCTTGGAAAATGTTTAAAAATATTTATTAAATGCAACCTTCCTTTCATCATTCGGGTAAGAGGTTTGCCTTTTTCTACCACAGTTGAGAGAGAGTCTATTCGGTGAGCGACTCTGCCCACATAATTTTTTCTCAATTGAAGTAGCAAAGGGATCATTATGCCCTTTCCTTAAGTCGTTCTTACCTGCTTTCTTCTTACACAGGGTTGTGACGAATAGATACCCCTTTATGATCTCGAGAATAGACCTACTTTTGGTACGCAACCCTGCATACGTGATACGATACCTCTACATCCTCTGTCAAGGGGGTTTTATGTCCCTTATTCAATCCTACCTATATCCACAACCCTTTCATATCTCTCTTTCATATCTCATATGGTCATACTAGTCAAAAATGAGAAATAAATACATTTCTTTTAATTACTTTGAAGAAACCTATAGCTTTATGAGCAGGCACTAGCACTAACATCATTTTCTTTTTATGATATAAAAGAAAATTAATCTAGAAATAAAATGCAATAACTTTGAATAATAAGTGTATCTTCCAGTATAGAAAAGTAAACCGCTGCTCTCGCGAGCTTTCAGCAAATCATCACTGACACAACAAAGTCGCTCGGAACTGAAATGGTGAACGATTAAACTAAATAATGTTCGACGCCGTGACACAGCAGGCGTCTGCAGTATATTATGCAGTCGCAACGTCTAGCCATGATGAAGTACTTCCAAACATAGAACGACAAGTTAGCAAACTCTATTGTCGTTATAACGGAATCTTTTATCATTAACGGTTTGCTACTATTTGAGCAAATCCGGAGATTAAAAGTTACAGTTATTTTCAGCTCAATGGATTAAAACGTAACTGACATTCATTTTTCACAAGTAATTTCTAATAAATGTAGCAATCATTTAGTAGATGATGAATAAGTGGGTGTTAGGAGTTGAAAACGCTAGGCACAGCAGACGAGAATAGCTGTGCCGTGGAAATAACATAGACGAAGAGAACGGTCATGAAACAATTCGAGATATACTCTAAAAAAAAAAAAAATGATAGAATTACAGAACAAAGCCCATCAAAAAGAATAAATGCCAAAGAGAACTTTTAAGTTACAAAAAGAAGATTATACAATAAGGAGATTATGTTAAATAAGGACAATAAGGTTTCAAATAATAACAATAATGAAAATATTGGAAAGAGCCCCAATACCACAAATATAATAAAATATAACAAATAAAACAAGTTACTAAAGATTAAACCTTTATGTACATTTCGATAACCATGTCATCATCATCAGAGGGTCTGATACAAAATTACAATCTTGTGAACAAGAAGTTACAAACCTCGTTTTCGTTCATGTAAGCATAGTTTATTCTTTTCCCGTATAAGTATGATATTTTATTTGATTTAATTTCTCTTCCAAACTGAGCTAGTTATTCTTTTGTATAAAATAAATGTGAAATTGTTCAAGAAAAGTATTTATTTACCTCATCATTACTGATGTGAATTTGCCAGTTTGTAAGCCATAACCAATCTATTTTAGCATAAAATTTGATATTAAAGAGCAACGGGTTTAATAGATCAAAATAAGTATATATTTGTATAATTTTGATTTTTTATTTGTATTTTAAGTTTAAAATGTTAATTTTCCACCTTTATATGTTAAAAAAAAACGTTACTCTAGTTTGTAACTTCTTGTTTGCTAGATTGACATGGTCATCGAAATGTATGTAAGCGTTTAATCTTAAGTAACTTGTTTTATTTGTTATTTTTTATTATATTTGTGGTATTGGTTTTTTTTCCAATATTTTCATTGTAATATATTGTACCACTGTGCTCTTGACATTGTATATAATAACAATACCCCAACAACAACACCAACGATAAAGATGATAACGATGATAGTAATAATAACAATATGCTTAATAATAACAATAAAAATGATGATGATGTAGATAATAATAATAATATTAGGACTAAAAATAACAACAAAGATGATAATGATGGTGACTATGACGACGACGACAACGAATAGGCTGTGAACAAAGACAACAATAAAGATGACGACAATGATAACAATAACAATAATAATAATAATAATAATAATAATAATAATAATAATAATATAATAATAATAATAACAAAAATAATAATAGTAGTAGTAATTTTGTTAATAATAAAATAATAATAACATAATTTTTTTTTGGAGGTTGGAATGCATTTACGCACCATCAAGTCTGCCCTGGTAGACATGGTGTGTGGGACTCCTAAACTCTTCTTCCTTTCCGGCCTTTTATAGATCTAACTAGGGTATCACTGTATTAGCATTCTTCTTGGTCAAAAGGCCCTTTATTAACCCCAGGGGTTTCTATTTCTATAACTGATCCTATTTGGCCTGGTCACTGAGCTTGACCTTGACCATCTTCTTGATTCATTTTAATCTGCAGTTTGTTCTCTATGTATGTCGCTACCTCTATCCAGGTGGATGCACTATACAGCATCGTGTCCACCACGTTGGTCCGGGTCTAATGGCCCGAGATGGCTTTCCAGCGTCGTTCTCTCTGATTGCCACCTTACCCATACAAAGAAAGTGTGTTCTAGGTTGTCGGGTGATCTTTCACTACAATGACAGCAGTTTGGATTATTCACCTTCCTCAAATAAATAGACTCGGACTAGTCCCACTGGATAGGTTTTTGATTAACCTGGCTGTCCATCTTCCGGTGGGTTCAGCAGACCATCTTTCCTGCTACTTGGCCATCGTCGTTCTTCTCGCTTCCCTTATGTTATCCCTATCGTTCATATTGTTACGTCTCTCTGTAATGGTATTGTTCTCTAGTGCCTGCAGATCAATAGGAATTATTCCTGCCACCACTAGAGCCGCCGATTCAGAGACAGTTCGATAAGAACACGCCACTCTTAGTGCCCTTTTCTCTGCACCGAGGCCATCCGCCTTCTATTCCTCTCGGTTTTAAGTGCGTCTGCCCAGATTTCCGCTCCGTATTGCATTATAGATTGCGCCACAGATATCAGAAGACGGAGTTTGCTCTGAGTAGGACCATTAACGTTAGTGGAAGCCTACTCATATCTGTTTTCACTCTGACCGTTTTCTCAGCTGCACATTTAACACGATTTTGAAAAGTCAACTTCCTTTCAATCATGATGCCTAAGTACTTAACGGAATTTTAACCTCTATAATTTCCTCTATTATAAGAATTTCAAGGCTAGGAGTAAGGTGTGTTTTGAACTCAGAACGATCTCGGTTTTTTCAAGAGCCAAGCGCAGACCATGCTCCATCATCCAGTTGTTAACACGACGTCTCTTCATAGGCAACATCTTGTCCTTTGTCTTGCCCGTTGAGCTAGGCGTCTCGTTCTAAGGCACTTCCTCCGTAATGTGGCAAATCTCATCAGTCTACCAATGTACAGGATTTCTATATCATCTAGGGATCCATTTTTGTGCGATAGTAACCTTGCAGGCTCTTTGAATTAGCTCTATTGTAGTGTTTACTACAGCTTCGGCGTACCTGTGCCTTTGCGTTGTTATCTGATTTCTGTGGCATCCAATTGGGAATCCTGCAGGACCTCCGAGAACCTCTTATGAATGCATTCTTGCGACATTCCACTTCCTTCTTCTCATTGTTCTCAACCGTCTCTATGATTTCACAGAGTCAATGCTGACTAAGATGTACTGGTGATAACTCGCCGTTTAGTCCTCCATCACTAGCCAGTCCTGAATTCTAGGGACTAAAGACTCCGAGGCCAAGGTAATGTCGATAATGCTACCTCTATATTATAATAGTAGAAGTTATTTAATGTTTTACCTTTATATTATATTATAATTACATTACCTTTCTAATAGTCACAGCTTTAGGTTCTAAATAGTTAATCATATAAATGTAATACACCTACATTTATTCATCTGACCTTACAATAGTATATTCTTACAAATTATACCAAAAATACATTAATATCATGAAGTGACAAAGAGTGATTGCATAGCTAATACTATAATTGCTATAAAGGTGGACTTTTGAGGAATTTGGTTTTTAATACAATAAATTTTAATAAATACAGTGTTAAATTGCTCTTTCTCTCGGGTCGTTATTACGTAATCTTCTGCAAAGTAGAAAGTGGTGACAAAAAACTAGATTAAAATTTATAAAGACAATGAATTTAAATTTGTTCTGAATTTACTAAACTATAAAAATCTCTGTTGGATAAATCTAATATAATAAAGTTTGTACTTATTGTTTGCGCTCCTGGAATTCACTGGTTGCTGGCGGGTAGCTTTTTCACTTCACATTTACACAATAATTAACCTCACTTCACTATTATCTGTAATATCTGCTTAATTCATTACACGTAGCACTTTTAGAATTTCTACACATAAATAACTAATAAATTCTTTTTACAATCCCCTTACCTCTTCTAAACAAATTTACCCCTTTTGAAATATTTCTTACAACTTGCTCCCCTGCAGTACATCTGCACCTTTCCGAAGTTTCTCGAAACGTAGTTCGCTTTCCCCGATGGTTCTAGTTTTTAAGAAAGAACATAATATCAGATTTAACTTATTTCAAATTTCGAACGCATAACTTTCTGCCAACGGTTTTTGCTATTTCGGTGTCCTCACGCCTCTTTACAAATTTTATGACTTCCCTCACTTTAACCGGTGTTACTTTCCCATAATTTCTTTAGTTTTCCCAAAATACTTAAACCTTAGAAATAATGCCCCTCCATTCGTCAACACATTTCCACGACTGTTTTATTACCCCAACCGAAATATACAATGGTTAAGCCCTCTTTCTCGGCTTTTACTAAGCTACCTTTGTTGCTTCTTTCTTAATATTTCTACTAATTATAATTATTGTTTTGAATATTAACTAACTTTATACTATATGCCTCATATGTTTATGTTATAACAACCTGGTCGACGGAAAGTAGTCGTGTCACCTGTGTTAAGGAATACGAATCCCAGCTTTGATGCCATTTTGATCAGGCGTTTGCCTCTGGAGTAGTTATATCTGCCCCCCTCCATTCTCTTGCCCTCGCGTTGAAATCTCCTCCAACAATGATGTTACCGTCTGTAGCCGGCAGTCTGTCCTCGAGCTGGTCCATCTTTTGACGGAAGTCCCCGATGGACTCATTGAGAGTTAGGCACACAGTTACGTATGTAACACTGTTGCTTTTAATCCATACATAGCCGTTTCCAGAGCCATGACAATCAATGGCAAGATTCCCGTCAGGTATCCAAATAGCTGCGGTTCCCAAGCTGTCCGAAAACCACGAAGGTGATGCCAAGTCCTTATACAGCTCACTTATTATTATAATTCAGCCTTATGTTCTAATCGAAGTTGCGAAATCAGGTCATTAGCCAGTCTCCCTCTGTCCATATTTCCTTTAATAATCCGTCTAGCCATTCTTCTTTAGTTTTTCGGCCACTCCAGCCCTTGGCGAAACACTATACATTCCCCAGATCCGGAGACGTTCTTTGTCTTGTCCACATCCAGGTTCATATCCACGCACAACATACAGTTAGGTTCCTGCTTACAGTCTTTGAGCTTATCTTCACTGCTGCCACATTTAAAACATAGACCTTGCTTATCAGGTTCGTTGCATTTTCCAGTCTTATGCCCACATTCTAGAGACCTCCAGCAATGAGTTACCTCAGTCCTTAACCTTAATTCTGCCTCGCTTCAAACAATAGCCTTTGTCTGCCCTATATTATTTGCTGCTGTTACGTACATTCTACGTTCGTCATTACTATTTTGTACATTACGAGCGAGAGCTTCCTTTACGTCATTCTCTCTGTCATTGAGTCTAGTTCTCTGATCTCATTTGTTACCTTGGGAACTAGGTGTTGCAGTTTTCCTACTTCCCCAATTGCATCCGTTATAGTTTTGTTAAATTCTTCAATATTTTCCGCTCTGCTAGACATTTCAAATAGGACATCTCTTACTCTCGTTTCCCTTTTTATGTTTGCATTCAGATCCTCAGGCTTTACCTTATCGTGGAAGACGCGTAACACATCAGTGAAAGATTTCCCACTGACAGGCTTAATAAGTACTGCCTCTGAGCGTGGCTTATTTCGTACTTTCTTCCTTTCTCTTTGACCTGGAATCCTTTGATTGGATTCCATGCCCAGTTCCCACTGAAGCTGCCTTCTAGCTGCTGCTTGTTTGCGGTTTTGAACCACCATCCACTGGCCACCATTCTTATTGTCCTTAACAAGTGAAGGGGTCTCATTAGTAGCTCGTGGGATGGAAGTGGCGCCTGTAGAGCTCTCAGGCCTTGTGCCATCTACTCTCGAGGGTTCATCTTCTTGCCTGGTTTCTTCTCGCCCTAGGCCCTGTTGAAGGGAACTCTTTTTTATGAAGCCATTCTTTTTTTGCTTTCCCCCATGTGTGCAGAAGAAGCTTTTTGTGCCTCTTCTTCTACACTGAGTAAACACACTGAGTCAAAACGGTTTCGATCCCTTTCTCGGTTTGTGAAGTGATAATGTCTGAAGAGCGTCTAATTAGAACTGTGTTGCTCAAGTCCACACAGAAAAAGAGGTTGATTTTTTTAACGAACATTCAAAGACGTCTCAT
This sequence comes from Prosapia bicincta, assembly GCA_036971475.1. Classification (NCBI taxonomy): domain Eukaryota; kingdom Metazoa; phylum Arthropoda; class Insecta; order Hemiptera; family Cercopidae; genus Prosapia; species Prosapia bicincta. The sequence goes on from JBAIZL010000001.1 coordinate 322,127,229, forward strand.
AAAGTTGACATTTCTATACAGAATTTTAATTTTAGAAAATGAAACTTTAAAGTTTGTTTCAAGATGTGTCTTGCAAGCTTTTAAAAAGATTTTATAAGTAAATACCACTTGAGCTCATACTTAAATGCTCTTCACTTTTGCATTGTAACTTAATTACGAAAAAATCTAAAAGTAAAATTATTTCTGTATGTGTTAAAATGATTAAGTTTCAAAACTTTGCCTCGTGAAATTAGATCCCAATTAGCCTAAGATATCAAACTCCAAGACCCTATCTCCCAGAAAGGTCCCCGCCTGCGCAATCCGCTTACATGCAATCCTTGGGGGAATTTTCAAAATTAAATAAGTCTTACTAACACTAAAAAACCCAACTCCTTCAAGAATGGCTTTTAAATAAGCTAAATACAAATGATAAAACCCATCTTATGAAGATAAAACTCAACTCTCTGTATAATTCTGTAACTGTTAAAATTTTATTGTGGCTATTGAGTTTCTTTATTTTTTGTGTTTGGTTCATTTGTAGTATACAGTTGCACAAAATAATTTTGTTATTGGCTTTTAATACTATAATATTAAAAAAACGTTTGTATTATTCGTCGATTGTTGATTCTTCAGTTTCTAAATTATCAATTTGATTGACAAACGTTAGAAGCATGTACTTAACTAGTACCTGTATACTCATTTAGACCAGGAATGTGTAAAGTTTATCTTGACATATAACCTATATTGGCCTTTTCATAGTATTCCATATCTTAAGAATAGACTATATATTTTAAGGATAACAAGTTTTGTGCTTTTACAGGTCGTTAAGGGGCAACTTTTAACACGGGTTTATGTAATATGAGGTGTACTTAAATTACGAAAGAATGTAATTTTATACGAAACAACAGATCGTAAAATGTCAATTTTATTTTTCGTCTATTACCAGGTTTTTCTAGTAAAGTATGCAAATGTGGTAAAACTTTTAGAGTGTTTCATAGACAACGGGTAACTAATGTCAATAGATTATCATTGGGGACTAGATTAACTAGATAATTAACCTTACTTCCGTTTTGGACTGCTCTTTATAAAAATAAATTAAATAACTCAAACTTTGCCTAAATTAATTTTGTGCGCACTTACTTAACTAATGAGTAGGGTTCGACTACTTTATTTAAATTATGTTTTATATTTTTATAAATAATTTTAGGATGACCTGTAACTAAAGTAAACATCGGCATCGCCAGAAATCCACTTAGGGGAGAGAGATTTGGGAATTGAAATTCTGTCATCATACGGAAGGTTAATTCATAATAATAATGACTGGGAGCTAATTTATATCCACGAGGTACATTTTTTAAAATTAAATGTTATTTCACTCCAATTAGACAGAAGTTAACAAATTTGTTCTTTATTGAAGAATAATTTAAAATCTAAAGAACATTCAATGAGTAATATAACTTCCTAACAAGAGGGTATTTAATTACGAAGTCAGGAGCTTGCAATAAATTTAAATGTTTTAAAGATCGTTTCCATTAACGATACTACTACAAAAATTGATTCTATGAGACTTCATCTGAAGTTCTTTAAAATTATTTTCTAAAACTGTATAAACTTGCATTTAAAAACTAACCTCTCATGAGTAAACATTACAGGTAGTCCATTTAGGCGCTCTTCAGAAGTTTTATTTCTCAATAAATGCCGATATTGGCAAACTATTTTGTTCATATTGACATCTATTGTACATTGTATGCAGATATTTATTAACAGCGCTCAGTTTACTGTCAAATAGTTTTATATAAAAAACGGTCTTTATGTAATTATATTTTTTTCCTTATGCCAGTTTAAAATTGATATTGATTTTGTTACATAACTGGCCAATTTAAAATAATGTTTTATTCTGTAAAAAAAAGATTAATACGACTTATAATTCTTTTGGGAACTTAACCTCCAAAATCACCAGTGAAAGTAAATGAAGATAGAGAATTATTCTAACATCCAACTTATATACATCTGACGAAATGTTTCTAAAAAGAAATTAATCAGGACAAATTCAAGTTAAAGTGGAGAAGCCTCTAAAATAAATTGTAAGCAATAACAATATAGCGTCAATTATTTATGATATATTTGGTTGATTATCGACTAAATATAGACAGTAAAATTTAAAACACATTTTAATTAGTATAAAAAGACTACCATTCTGAAATACTCGTCGGACTAAACATATATTTATTAAATTATCTTTAAGCGAACGCTTATAAATTCAGATATACCAATACAACAATTCACAAACACAACTCTATTACATAATAAAATTCTGTCGCAATATGTACTGCGCTTTTATGTCACAAATTCCGTGTAAAAACATCAAGTCAGAGTTACTGTATTACAATAAATACCTTGTAACAAAAATTCTATTAATTTATTAGAAGGCAATTTTACAGTAAATAACTATTTATGAATTCCCACACTTTTATAGCAACTATTATTTACACTTAACTTTTATAAAAAAGTCTAGACTCTGTTAAATAGGTTTGGTAATAACTACTAATTCCGTCAATCATCTACACTCAACACGCATTGTCACTCTGTCAATAAAGCATTTACACTTTCACTAAATTACAAAAACCTATTTCCTTTTACGGTTATCAGAACCTTTATATAACGGTTTGCCGCTTCTAGGGATTTCTCGTAATTTCTAGCCGCTTCACTTCTAGAAAGTTCTAGGCTTTACGAGACAGGATGGCTGTTGCGTCTCAAACGTGAAAGGACTGTAAGCTTATCAAGCCGTGTGCCATAATCAAGGCGTAACATTTCCCATTACATTATAATAATATTTTATATCTTGGTGCACTAAAGAAGTTATAGATATTAACTTAAATTTGATATTTTTTATGTATTTTGTAATACTTTTAAAATTGTTTATGAAATTTCAACGTGTTTTGTAGGTCGTAATATATTGATTTTAAATATAGGATTTTATGTCTTCTTTGAAAAGTAATAAATAATTAAACACCTATCTCCCGAAGAGGTTTCCAGTTTGAACACTAACAGTAGAGCGGCGTTTTAAAACTATTTAAAGGGCGTTTCAAAATTCATTGTTCCTAGATAAATAGATCTTAAAGAGTTTTGGACAAATTTAAATTTGTGCTGGGTTTAGTCAAGATTTTCGTTTGCTAACACGCTAAGATTCAATTAATTCCGGTGATGTTTAAAATTTAATTGTTTACAGTTTCTACAGTAAAGCTTTATGTTACGAATAGAAACACGCACACGGGTTTCGGAGCCGGAATGTAAAACTTCTATTTTTAAATAGGTAAAACTGGATCGTGATCCACATTGTTCGACTATTAATAGAGCCGAAATTCGTCTATTAGTGAACAAATTCTACAATACGTTTCCGTCACTCACTTGGAATGTCGCTTATGGAGTGGTGCCAATTGTCCCGGTTGTAAAGATCATCAAAGTGCAATGAATTATTATGTTGTAATTTAGAGCAACTACAATTCATTGTCCGTGACATAACTATTTTTCAATTTGATTAGTGACGTTTCGCAGAATTCCCAGATCAATAATTCATTTGGATTAATGTGCAAGACCTTGGTAAAGAAAGGAAATATGGTGCTTGGCATAGTTGTAGTTGTTTTTATTTTGTTCGAATACAAATCGCAGTTTAAGCGTTCTTATTGTTTATGTAAATTGTCAAGCACGTAGCTTATAGCACCCTTCTTTACACTGATTAAAAGCAGGTCTACTTCAGGACGCTCTTATAATTTCCCCCTTTTCCTGATACTAGAGGTTTATTACACCCTTAATCCTACGTAATTCTATTTCTTACATCATCTGTCATCTTCTTCATTGGTGAAAAACGTTTGGAAACTCTGCATTGAGAATACGGCTAAAATTAGCGTGATGTTGATTGTCTAATTTTTAAACTTAATTGTTTCAAACTACATAAACATGCTAAATTGAATCCTTCTAAATTGAAACTTTATAATCAGCACCCTTCCAAGAAGTAAGATAACATATCTCATTTATTAAAGAAATTAAATTTTGAATTCAGTTATTTATTTTATTGCAAAGTAAATAATACAAGTAATAATTAAAGAATAAAAATATGGTACAACTCACAAACATACAATTTTTTATTTCATTAAAAATTAAATATTACAATTTCAGAAATTAAATATTTATAATTAACATATGTTATTTTAATGTAATTATATTAGTAGCTGTGGCTATAAATTTGACAATGCCCAGATCTGATTTTCACTTTTGTTTTTACTTTTGTTAAAACTTTATAGGTTATGATTAATATATATATATATATATATATATATATATATATATATATATTTTTTTTAGTTAATTTGATTTGTGTATCTTCACTGAGGATGACGACAAATTAGTCGTTGAAACGAAAAAAATGAAATAAAAAATTGTATATTTGTGAGTTGTACCATATTTTTATTCTTTAATTATAACTTTCACTCACAAGCCAGCTCGAATATTATTTATAATACAAGTAATATTTTAAAAAACATCAAATTTAAAAATTAAACGTCTAGAAAAACACATGCATGTTAACTATACCGTCATTTAACCTTACTAGAAACAAGTAGATCTTACTAAGTGCATATCCTAATTCTTGCATAAACACTGACTCTTATCATGGTTTAGATGAACGATCCTACTCATGAGATTGCATTATTTGTTCTATTTCTCAGTAATAGCGTATCATTATGTTCTTTCCCTAATGCTCCATAATTCCTTCTTCACCTCTTTATCTTTCATTTTACAAGACGGTGTAAAAGGAAAACACCTATTTATTAACCAAATAGGGAATAGGTCTACTTCGGGTGTGACGCTGCCAAAGGATGCGATAATTTCTCCCTTCCCACTATCAGAGGACCATTAAGTCCTACCCATAGTGTTAGCTAAGCCTACCTATCTTCCCTTATCCTTATTTTTACAAAGGGTAACCACCTATTTATCCTGGTAGAGAGTAAGCCTGCTTCAGGCGTAACTATGTTCGTTGGATTCCATGATCCAATTCCAAGTATATTCTCTTCCCAGGATGGTACAGTTTTATATACCTTAGCCTTCCTGTACGTATTCCCAATCCCTTCCCATACTTCGTTGGGAATTGTAGTCATACTGATAGATAGTGTCAAAGTAAAAAAAAAAAAAAAAACACTATCACGCTTCTCCGGCCTCGGTTCCTCCAGGTAAAGATGTTTTTATGCTGGGGTTAAGGCAGGATTATATTATAAATACAGTTAGCGAGGCTGTTGTGAAGGATTTCGTGCAATTCCTCTGCCTACTCGAAAGTCGCGGGATAAATTAGAAGGCTGTCTCAGAGAGAAATGCTTTAGTGGTGTTGTCTGTATCAAGGACAGTTCCTAGAAGTGTCTCGGCGTTTCGTTCTTGACCCACAATTTTTATAGTCCTTCGTTCCAAATTATTCATAAATTTTTTGGATATTTTGAAAACTCCAGCATAGTTAAGATATTACAAACATGATGGCGTGAGAAAATTACAAAAATCTCTTGTCTGCGTACGAGTTCAAGAGACGGTAGAAGGAAGAAAAATCAGTTCCTATCTAAACCCAAGAAAACGTATTTGTACGTTTTTATTCAGGCAGAAGCACATAAAGGATCAATGCCTTTAAAATATACATTTGGTATTTATGCCAATAATATTGGCATATAATATTGGGAATAATATTTTATTCTTCTTCTTCATGTTCCCCGTCCGTTGCGGATGTTGCCTATTAACAAGGATGTTCCGATTTAATTTGTGGAAGATTTGAACAGTTTTTTAGATGATAACTCTAACCATTGCTGCAAGTGGAACCAAAAGTGCTTTCTCCTACCGCATCCTCAGCTACCGTCGGTTTTTCTTTGAATTTTCAGCTGAAACACCGAAGCAGCCTATATATAGGCTACTGCACTCCATGTGATGACCTTTTCCAGCTTTATTTCTCTCTCTCTCTCTCTCTGTCTCTCTCTCTCTCTCTCTCTCGCTCCCCTTACCCAACCGATTACTACTTCGTTGGTTAAATAGTCGGTCCAATTGTTTCACTGTATAGGTATATAGGCATAAATAAAAGCATACACCTTTTCATTAGAATTTTTATCACTGCCCATGGTTCTATTCTGTAGAGTATAATAGAACTAAAAACGCATAAAATTAGGGAAGTTTAATATTGAGGATTAGCGTTAATCTGTTAAGGTCTAGCTTTGTCTTTCTCCTTCACATTTCTTTTACTTCATAAATAGGAAATGGACCCATCTTCATATTTATTTAAGAATATATAGACTAGTAGGCCTATTTGGTATATTTGAGTTCTCTTGTCGTAGATAATAATACATAGTTTACATGATTTTATTATTAGCTTTTAATAGAGAATTTTATAAAACCTAAACTAAACGCAACTGTACAATCTCAAGAGCTACGCGCTATAAGAAGCAAATCAAATAATTTACAGATACACAAAGTTGTTAGTCACTCTGTAAGAAATTATTGGTGAAATGAATCTCAACCTAACTTGAACTCCAAAATCTGTAAGTTGAAGATTGGCAAGAAAAATTAGTTCAGTAGAATAAAGATATTATTCGGCATTTAGAAAACAAAGATTACGCAATAAAATGTGACAAGACGTAAGGAGTTTATAAAAAGTAGAGAAATCTTATTAATATTTTACTTTAAAAGTGAAACACTCAATAGTTTATTACTACTTGGAGTAAATTCTCTGTTCTTACGCGGAATCGAACTCGTGCTCTTTTGTTTAGAATTAAGTGTGGTAACCACTACAACAATCAGGGGAACCACAAACACAGAATATCCTTACGTTATGTTAAAAGTAGCCCAAACTTAGACCCTAATGATATAGAATCAAGCTATCTATTGGTCACGGTTGGCAGAAGAGATTAATAAGGGAACATTAGGCAAACAGCAGATATTAAAATAAAAAATGAAACATGTATTTCATCGATTGTATCACAGCTTATTGGTGATTCAGTTCCTATAACTGTGCCATTGGGTGAATGAATATTTAAAATCCCAGGCTGTTATCCATGACAGACCCATTGCTCATTCTTCTTATCTTTTTGAAGTGTTCCTTAATCTAATCATATAGGCCTACTTAAGTCTTATTAAAAAACAAATATCTAAGAGATATGTTCCTAGAGCACTTGTGAAAACCATACAGAGTTATACAAAATGTTCGGTTGTTAAAATACTCTGGTTAAATCAACTACATATTCTAGTTTCCCGCCTTTAATTTCGTTACCCTCCTTAACAGGCTTACATATTTCTTATGTCGAATTCTCTATAATAATTGTATTAACATTTGTTATAGATATATATGTTTTGATTGTGTATATAATTGTGTATATATGTTGAACAAATTAAAGAAACAATGGTTTGTTACGATTTTATAATATAAAGTCAATAATTAACTAAACACAAAAAATAAAACTTAATAAAATGAAATTAGTTTATTTTCTATAACATTTGTTGTACACTTCAATTTCAAGATAACCGTATTTAATCCTTGAGGCCATTTTAAAAATGTAATTATTAGCATAATGAAACTTAACTTGTTCAATAAAACTCAACTTATGAAGATTCTACATTATAAATAAAACGCACACACACACACACACACACACACACACACACACACACACACACACACACACACACACACAAACACACACACACACACACACACACACACACACACACACACACACACACACACACACACACACACACACACACACACACACACACACACACACACACACACACACACACACACACACACACACACACACACACACACACACACACACACACACACACACACACACGCACACACACACACACATACACACACAAATATATATATATATATATATGTGTATATATGTGTGTGTGTGTGTGTGTGTGTGTGTGTGTGTGTGTGTGTGTGTGTGTGTGTGTGTGTGTGTGTGTGTGTGTGTGTGTGTGTGTGTGTGTGTGTGTGTGTGTGTACTGTAATAGTAAATAAATTAATTTCACTGTGGATACTGCGTTTTTATGTGTTTAGTCGCTCAATTGTTCAAAAGAATAATTAGTCAATCCTTTTGTTTTTCATTCGAAACTGATGTAAATAAAAACTAAATTTATGAGGAGTATAAACATGTTTGTTAGAGATTAACGCCAGTGTATGTGGTTTGTTTAGTGACGATAATGTACTCTATTAATACAAACAATAAATTTAAAAGTTGTTTAGTAGATTATATTCCATCATTCCACATATTTGTTCTGTTATCCGCTTTAATTAGTTGTAAATGTTTTTTATTGTAAAAAAACTCGTTAACAATTCTACTAACATATGTTATACGTATCTTTGCCTCATTATATAAATGTAGGCTTATACATTGGCGACAAAAGTGTTTATGAGTGTGCATGTGTGTGTGCGTGCACGCGCGCGTGGTTGTATTTGGGTGTGTGTGTGTGCGCGTGCGTGCACGCGCGCGCGTGTGTGTGTTTTATTTTGCAATTAAAAATCAGCGATTAACAATTTTTATTCGATATTTACATTATAGTTAATATGATGAATATGTTATATATAATATGTCATAAAAATAATATAGTTTTATATATTATTGTATATATTGTTACTAATATATTTATCTGCTTTAATTGGTTTTATACATCTTATAATTGTATAAAAAGTGTATTAACATATGTTACCAATATATTTGATAATATATACTTTTGTCAAACAAGTTAACACAAAAGAGTTTATTACAAGGTACAGTTGATCAAGATTTTTTTATTATTTGATGCTAAGGCCTATATTAGGCTGCAGCTAAGTGCTCTACACAGGATAAGGTCCCTCCGAGTTTTAGTAGCCTAATAGTAATAAAATAGGCCTATATTAAAAGAGATTTATGAATTGTTTTGATTTATAAAGTTTCTTTTGGGCTGTAAATATTTCTTGGATATCTCTACTTTTAATATTAGTTTTGGCAAATATTTAATATCAGTCAAAACTTTCAGTTATTTAAAAATATATTTAACAATATTAATTCGAATTCCCAAAACGAAATCAAGTAAAAATATCAGATATGTTATGGACACTAAAACAAATGAATTTTAATCTAGAAGATAAAAAAGATTGTAGATAACAGTACAAAATACGCGTTTGCAACGTGTTGTCATATTAAGTAAAATGTGCTGGAGATAAAAGAAAGCGAGTAAATCGAGAGACTTTATTTGGTTATTTGTTACCGAAAAATTGTTGCATTAAGTATAGAGTTAGGGAAATAAACTTACCTATGTATAAATAGAAATAGTTTTCAAGTGCCTTAACTTTCTAGACTTAACTAGACTCACCATAAGTGTAAAAATAAAGATAACTCGCTAGTGAAGTCGTTTGAGTTAATTAAGGAATAACTACCTGGAAACCAGAGGCACGTTTATAAATAGACAAACTGAAAAAAATATTAGTATATACAGACTGAACTGTTTATAAATGTAACACACACAAAATAAAATATATTATGAAATGGTTTCAAACTATTTATTGAAGATATATTAATTTAATAACAATTTATTTATACACGCATTGAAGAAAGTATAGACGTATATACGAAAAAAAACTTAAAAGATTTTTATAAATTAAACTACTTTTTACTTGCAGGCCTAAAAATTTATATTATAATCAGTTGAGAAACAAAAATGTTAATATAGGCCTACGCATAATATGATAAAATGTCTATCATGATTTAAAAAAAAGCATATTTCGAAAATGCAGAATAAATCTTACTCCCCCCTCCACACACACATTGTGTATATGAAACAAAAAAATGTATTGAATTCTTTCTAAGAATAATAATCAATTCTTTGTTAACATAACACACTTTAGTATTTGATATTTTATTATTTAATTTCGTCTCAGATAAATCATAACCACGAATGCCCTAAGTCAAGTAGAAGCAGCGGAGCTCCGCTCTCTCCGACATGGGCGTATAGACACCGTTCGCAAGAGCCTGATATGGTAAGGCAAGTATGTCTGATGAAACGAAATACCAGGCCAGCAGAAATACCGAAACCTAAGTTAATTATGGCATTCCTCTATGTCCACTAAACGTATAGAGCGGTGCGTTGCGCAATCTGCTGGTGGACAGTCTTGCAGAGTTGCCGTCGTTAAGAATGCTGTAAGAGGATAAACTGTGGGTAAGAGAATTGCTTACACATTTATGTGAGCCATGATAAACATTTACTTTGAAAATAATTATTTTCCCCACAACAGATAGCCTATAACGTATTATATTTTGCTTTGAACTTTTTTTATTAATTTTTAGAAATGGATATTTTTAACTAGTGTTGACTTTCGTCGTTATTTATAATGTTAGAAAAAATACTTTTCGATCGCATAGTCAAGTAATAAACGATATGCTTCAGTATGGTTAAAAAAACATATTTTTCTTATAAGTTCGTAGAAGTCATTATATTGATTTAATTTATACAATTTCAACGTTAAGCATTAAAAATGGGTTAAAGCTATTGAGAATATTTAAATGCAGTAAATGTTTATGCAAGTCATAAAATTACTGCCAACATAAACGTTCGTTAAATATTCGTTAAACGTCATGGCCAAAAACCTCTACCGAATAGGAAAAAATAGTGGGACTGACCTGCAGAAGTGAATTCTTCATCTGAAGAATGTACTTGCTAGAGGTTTCTATAGAATCTATTAAGTGCAGTTAATAGAAAACTTTTATTAGATGTTAGAAAATTTAGTGAATTAAAATTTTATTCAAGGAATTTAATTCGTGGTTCTTAAAAAGTGTCAGCACTTAAGAAATTTTACATTTCAAAAATAAAATAAAAATATATTTTAACTCATTATTATCATTATATTGAATAATTTTTAATAATATTTATCAAAAAATAAATAATTTAATGTATTAAATAACTAATAAAAATATTTCATAATTACATTCAAGTTAATAATATACAATAAAATAAGTAACATAACCTACGTAAAAAAACAGCTGTTCTACAACATAAAGTATAACATAAAATCAGCTGTTGTATAAAATCATATGTTATCACCTAATTTATACTATTATATAAAGAGGGTTCCATTACGGATGGATTATTTATCTAATGCAAAACAGACAGTGATACTCAACCAAAAAATTATTTACTTTTAAAAAATTATAATTTATGTATTAATTTTTGTATTGTTTAGTACTTGTTTTTTGTTTAATCTGATAATAAATAAATAACAATAACCCTTGCTACAAATATTTAAACATCCTTGATGTACATTTCGCCAACACAATTAGCATCATCAGAAGGTTACAAACATACTCCCATACCAGTATGTTTGTAACCTTCTGATGATGCTAACTGTGTTGGCGAAATGTACATCAAGGGTGTTTAAATATTTGTAGAAAGGGTTATTGTTATTTATTTATCATAATTATGCTACTGTATTCTGTATAAAATTTCATTTAATCTCATAAGTAAAACCAAAAAAAAACATCATTTAATAAGTTTATAATGGTGGACCTAATATTTATATAGTGCTAGTATGATACGGATTGCGAACTGTGAAACCATGTGTGTTATAATCACATCTCTCCAGTGTAGAGAAGTCTACATAAGAAATTCCCTTCACACTATAAAAACCTTTTACAAGGGACCTCTAGCTACAGTGCTTCCTTGTTTAAATAAGTAGTTTGTTGCTACACGTTATAAAAAGGCAGTGTTCGAATTATTTACGGCCGTTTGCTTTGACTTATGCCAGCATTAATTGGTCTTATTTGTACCAAGCACATGGTTAGTCCTCCAGCGTATGATTGATTGATGTGAAAGGGTCTATTTCGGCTGACTGCCAGGCTTTGCAATGGTTCGAAACTTGCTGAGCGGTGAAACAGATGCGTTATATTATGCGATCTAATATTAGGGCCTAGTTATCTATAAGGATAAGATCTATAGATTGTTTATTCTACTCTTATTTCCAATACAGAAATGACAATGAATTTTTAAAGCATTTAGTAAGATTCAGGTAGTGTAAAATCTCCTTCATTACAACACCATAAAATACAAAAATAAAAATAATAAGCACCATAGTCTAAAACAAAATACTAAAACTTTTTACTCATGTAAAAGTAATTTTCGAAAATTTTAGTTTTATTATTTTATAATCGTACATGATAATTTGAAAAATTATTAAAATTATAATTTGTGTACGGTTGTACACAGAAACGTATTTAGAAACCTTTTGTATATTTTTTGTTCCTAATATAAACATACACAATGTTGAAAATTTATTTAGGAATTTGAAAAGGTTTTCGCTAATAAAATAGTATCGCGCCTTAACCTTTTTTCATAAATTTAATTTAGTTACACTTTCTGTACGTCGCATCGTATTATTTATAGTTTAAACCTAAATATCTCTTTAAACACCGATCCTCTTGAAAACAAAAATCAACGGGAAATAATTGTATCTATCTTTTTCAAGACTCACTTTTGAATTTTAGTTGTTTAACTTTATTATTCCTATTAACAACAAAAACACGATGTGCTAAAAAAAAGAAACACCTACCAACAAAGAGAATTTGGGGTCTTATGTCCTTGTAACAATATGTTCAACGAAACATTTTAAAAAAACAATGGTTCATAACTACATCTACATTTCTTTGAACTTTTTTAACTCTGTTTCAAGACTAGAATTAAATAAACTGTGATTTCGAAATAGACTCCAGTAGATCTAACTTTCCGAAGTACATTATAAGCACTGGACTATATTTTTCACTGGAAATATCATACATAGTTCTATTATCCATTTAAAACAACGCTAACCTTCAATATTATGGTTTTCTCATAATGCCAACATTCTAAATGAAAAATTAAAATTATCTAAGCCAGGCCTATTCTTCTAGGTTAGTTTGAATAGGTTTCTTTAAGCCAAAAATACGTTTTATAAACACGACTTTAATAATGTTTTGGATTGCTTGAGAAAAATAATAAATATAAAACAATTTTTAGACAACGTAAGCTTAATAATACTACCCAACTAACTCGTATAGCTTTTCACTCGTAAGCTATAGAAAACCTGTACTAGCCGTATTAAAAACATTAGTTTTTGCAGTGCGTGTTGCATCAAAGGCCTTCGCAAAGAAACAACAGGCGTTGTGGTCGTTTAGAAAACTGTTATAAGTAAGTTTCTTTAAAATTATATGTAAATGATCTGGTTAATATGACAAATCAAATTAAATAGTATTTATAGCTGCCTTCTGCCATTGTCAAATATACATTATTGTGTTATAAATACTATACCTCATATAATAATGTCTGTTTCCTCTACCATATCCATCGCCCTTCGAGGTCGCGCGCCTGATTACATGTGACCAGTTATACTTTGTTACAATATTATTTATATAGACGACTCATTATGTGTACCGAACAGCTTTAAAACTTTATACCCTTGAAAAAGCAATCGCTGATTCTCGTCATGCAACAGTATATATTTTTTACGATAAAGTAATATAATACTTTCAATAATTTATAAAAATATGCTGGCCTTACTTCTTTTGAACTTTATTTTTGAAGAATTATTTAAATTAGACTCGTTTTACGCTTACCTTATATTCAGGTGTAAAAATAAGTTTACTGGGCAACAGCTTTTTTATTTATAACGGAAACACGAGATGATAAAAAAAAAACAAACTATCAAAAATGTATTTCATAATTTTCTAAACAGTAATCTGCATAATTTAATTCAATATAATATCCTGAATACATTTTCAAAACGTAGCGTGCACGAAGGACAATAGGTTCTGGTTTTAAGAATACGCCATTGCCAGATCCAGGCCTATAATTCTTGATGGCCTTGCTTGATTTTCTATTAGACCTACTTGGTTTATTTTTAAAGCAAGTATATTTGTTAAGTCAATTTAGCGGTCTTTAGACAATCATGATTGAAAGCTATTGTCACTAGCGATGTTAATGATCATAAGAGTTGTTGCCTTGAAAAGTTATACAGGAGATCTGTCTGAATTAGAGAACCTATTTTTAATCATTAGTATTATAGTTGATACAAGTATATTAAAGATTTCAGGCTAAATAAAAGCATTAATTGATGTTAAATGTTATGCAGATAGTAATAAAAACAATTGCCTAGACGTTATACATTTAGTAATAAAAAAACAGTGCTTAAATGTTATGCAGATAGTAATAAAAACAATTGCCTAGACGTTATGCATTTAGTAATAAAAAACCAGTGCTTAAATGTTAGGCAGATAGTAATAAAAACCAGAATTTAAATTTTATACATATAGTAGTAAAAAACAAGTACCTAGACGCTATGCATTTAGTAATAAAAAAACAGTGCTTAAATGTTAGGCAGATAGTAGTAAAAAGCGGAATTTAAATTTTATGCATTAAGTAGCAAAAAACAATTGCCTAGAAGTTATGCATTTAGTGATAAAAAACCAGTGCTAAAATGTTAGGCAGATAGTAATAAAAACCAGAATTTAAATTTTATGCATTAAGTAGTAAAAAACAAGTGCCTAGAAGTTATGCATTTAGTAATAAAAAACAAGTGCTTTAATGTTAGGCAGATAGTAAAAAAAACCAGAAGTTAAATTTTATGCATTAAGTAGTAAAAACAAGTGCCTAGAAGTTATGCATTTAGTAATAAAAAACAAGTGCTTTAATGTTAGGCAGATAGTAATAAAAAACAAGCATTTAAATACTATGTATATAGTAGTGAGAAAAAAGTGTCTAGACTTTATGAATATAGTAATAAAAACAAGAGCTTAAATGTTAGGCAGATACTGTAGTAGTAAAAAACAAGTGTTTAATTTTTTTTTCAGCTGTCGAAGGGTAAATTATTATCGTCTTCAAAGGATAGAAAAAGCATTTGTAAGTATAGGGAGGATTAGGTAAGGTAATAAAATCCCTCCTTTTACATGGTAAAGGGAGATATTTTGGCACCACGTGGGTAGGGTAGCTTACACGAAATCAGCTTCCAAGGCGTGAAGAAAGGTATCTTTCCAGTATCCGGAACCAGTGATTCGAAACGATGCTATTGGAAACTTCAAATATCATCTGTTTTCTATGAAGTGTTGTAAAATTATCATTCAAAGAAATAGTTTAAACAAAGCTAAAGAAGAAAAGTAAATATTAAACCTGCAACCAGAACTTTTGTTAACTAAATTGTTAACTTACACTGGAGGAAACGTTTTCGTCTTACGATTTCTTCAGCCTCGTATTTGAATGCTGCAGTTGTGCTTCCTCGGTACCATTTTTAAAAGTTAGAAGTGATGTGATCGAAGAGTATGTGTGATCTGTGCCGTGTTTGTTCATTTAGGATGTCATTTTTATGTGTGTTGCTATGTCTATATATTTCATATATAGTGTGTTTAATTTATGGCCTTTGTTGCATGTGTGGAGGATGCTTATGTTATTTTCCATACTTTTGCATGAGTGTTTAGTGTCCATGAGGTTATTTTGCGAAGGTGGATTCAATCTTTCGGCGAAAGATCTGCCAGTTTGTCCAATATAGAACTTATTGCAGTTGTTGGATTTTAGTTTGTATACCCCTGGGTTATTGTATGTGTTGGTATTGTTATTAATGCTGTGTCTGATAGCCGTTTGGCTTTTATTTGTTGTTCTGTAAGCTACATTGTATCCTGCTTTTTTGAATTGCTGTGCTATTTTATTTGTGAGTTTGTTTATGTATGTGAGGGTGATGAATTTGTTTTGGTTCGTGTTTTTGTTGTTTGTGTTGTTGTTACTGTTCTTGTTGAGTATTTTTCTGTGTAATTTGTCTATTAAAAAATTGTCATATCCATTTTTGTGCGCTAACAACCAGCTCGTCCTGAACAGCCATAAGATTTCGATATTAAATTTATCTTTATGTCGATCTTTAAATAGGAAACCTGTTGTGTTTTATAGGCTATAGCAGGAGTCTCATCACTTTGTTTAATTTTCAATGTATCTCAGAGACTGCACCGGCTGTAGTTGTTTTGTTTTTAGATATGTTACTTAATTCATTGTAAACAAGAAGAATGTTAATTTAAGATAAACTCAAATAGTAGTCAACATTTGAAAAGAATACAAACATACTAAAAATGTATACACTCAATGTTGCATAATAAAACAATATATTACCAAAACTGAAATATAGGTATATTACATTATAGCTACAAAGTATCGGGTTATTTTTGGGTCAGGAAAATAAGTTTAGTCGTAAACATAAACTATTGTCTTACCTTTTATTAAGCTAAATGGGGAAGAGAAAACGTGTTGCTGCTATGTAACAGAAATAAAAGGCCTAACGTTAAACATTTGTGTTAGAAATAATTTGTCAACTTTTTTTTAACGAGTCATTTTTATAAATCAAAATTTGTCAATTAATAAATTTTATAACTTTCTTATTTCAATGAAGCATATTCTCAGCTTGCGAAAAAACGTAATTACATAAAGTCATATTCAAGACAAATCCAAATCCCATTAGAATACTTTGCTTTGGGATAGATATCATAAATGACATAGTTTTAGTGATTTGAGGTCAATACGGTTTGCCAATTTATTTGATGAGTATTTTTAGGGCTTCGTGTCTCACGTCTAGACTATAATTGGTACTACTATCGATTGCTCAACAATTTATTGTCTGTTTTAACGTATCATGTCTCTGTTTAATTGGTTCATTAAGTATTGTGTTGTAAGTCTGTGTTGGTTCAGGTAATCAATTGTATAAACTTGTAGGTTGAAGATTGGCGCCCAAGAGAGCCTAAGAGAACGTTAAGCAATGTGGTAACTACAAAACCAATAATCAATATTTAATAATTTATAAGTATAATATATTTTTAATAAACATACCATTTTATATTTTACTATGTAAAGTCACCATGAGTTGTTCATGGATTCACAGGCCGCCATAATTGCTTTAACTAGTAATTCTTTCATCGACTGTGAACAAAAAATGAATGAATAAAAGACCATGGTTGATGAACGGTGGTACATTGTGCTACAATTGCTCCCTAGCCATGTCGGCATTAAGGGAATGAACGCCCAGGCAAGTTAGTGAAGAAAGGCAACACCTTGCCACAGCCTGATAATCCAATATACCTATTGACAGCAAGGAAACTGTTTGAATCAACTATCGATGAAAAAACAAGGGAAAACCAAAGAGGAACTAGTGCCGGAAAGATATGGAAGGGCCTGATGCGCACAGATTCAGGTGCCAGATTCAGAATGATTACCGGCTATGACTATCTGCAAGCCCATTTATATAAAATAGGATTAGCAGCCTCAGATATTTGCCCTCTATGAAACTGTCAGAAGATGGACGGCTCTACCTTCAGAACTCCACAGCTGTGCAAGAGAAGGAAGGTGAAGCAAGCATTCTCTCTACTGAGAGGCTAGAGAATAGCAGATATGCCAAGATCTGGCGTTGGATAAAGTAAAGTATATTACACTATGTATGTAGTTATGTGGTATAAAATAATTCAGTGCCTCCTAAAGATTCACTTGGTAAAGGTTGTTTTTGCAAAGTGAGGTTATGTTCGTATGGCGGTAATTAATGTGAGTTTTAATAATTATTTTAAATTTGCTACATTTATAACTATTTATTCTTGTTTATAATGTATTTAAAAGTATAGAATCGCGGAAAAGATCCAAAGTTAATCCAGTCGAGTAGGCTACGATTTTGCCTAATATTACAATAAAAGAATTTATTTTCAATGGATGAACAGCACGTAAACATGCAAGCGAGGAGGGAGAGAGAGAGAGAGGGAGGGAGGGAGAGAGGGGAAGAGAGAAAGGAAGAGAGAGAGAGAGGAGGGGCACACAAATTTTTTTTAAATCGTGGTAGGCTTACAAAACCTATGCTTTTCAATCTAACCAAAAGTAAACGTCTGCTCCAGAATGACAATTTCTTTCTAAAACAGTGAAAGTCTTTATATTTTACATTAAAGCAGTTACTCTAAGCAGATTAACAATGAGACGTAATGTGGTCACAGTGAAGGCGAAGACAAGAGTCAGAGCCGGATAACAGTAAAACGTTCATGCACATACAGCATTCAAGTCGAAGCGGGACTTACAGTTATACACACAGTTTAAGGGCCTAATTAACTAAACACAGGGACACTTCCTTCCGCCAGAACACGAGCTATTTATACGCGCACAGTTGTTTATATTTACGGTTCCCCTTTTAACAACTAATGGCTCGGTCGCCACCATTGTCTTCGTCTAGAGTTGTTGAACAATTATTGGATACACTCGTAAATTAAATATTTCACTGTATAGTGAAAATAAATTATTAATTAAAACAATGACACGATTCAGATTCAGTAAAATTTATTACTGTTACGAAAAAAACGTTTTTAGAAAACTAGGTTACAGACGCAAACATTATTGAACAAATATAAATTTTCAAAATCTTTTTTAAATTTCTTCTATTAGTATACACTCTTCTTATATATGCTGTATATTGTTCAAAAATTAAAAAAAAATACTTTTTATTCGTCCTTTCAAGCTCAAATACATTTGTTTGAAACTTCTACTGGGTAAGACTTGGTGGCAGTAAAGTTTTTTCAAATATAATCCATTAATTAAGTTTAATAATGAACTCATTTTAGTTTTATATGGGAGAAAAACACAAAACAGTCAAGCTATGCACTATAGTTACTTCGTCCTATTTGGTATATAAGATAGAACAGCTGTTTTAACGCATATGTTATGTTACTTTATTTAAGCCTATATTATTTGTAATTATTTAATAAAACGTAAGTAAAATAAAATGTTTTTGTGGACCTAAGTAGAAATTGATTTAAAAAAATTGTTTATATTATTTGTTTTAAGTAATATATTCTCTGAGAATTTTATTCCGAGGGCGATTAATTATCCGGCGGGGGGGGGGTCTAGAGCTGATTCATGAAACCACGCCAAGATTTTAAAAATGAAATGCTATTTTTCACCATTCTAACGGTTAAAACTAAATTCAAGATAAAACAAAATACGTTACGCCTACTTAAATTTGTTTTATGTTTAAATAGATTCCAAATTTAAAAATTATTCAAGGAAAATAAATTTCAGCACATTTACAGATTAATATTTATTTTAGAAATCGAATTAAAAGCTAATAAATACAAAATCTATAAACTTTAAATTTTCATTTTCACATAGAATAATTCCACTAAGAGATATTGAGTGAACGATAATTCTTTAAAAGTTTAAGGGCTCCATCCTCCATTACGAGTACATTAGTCAGTGTGCTTGAAGGAAACAAGAAGAAAGATGCTGAAGAACAAGAGGAAATTGAAAAAGAATAAGGCACCTAAGGTAAATCTCTTAGGAGAAGAACGCAAATACTTTACATAATGTGTAGGGATTAAGCATATGAAACCATGCCCTCAGGAATCCGAGCTCAAACCCTTGTATTACGAAGCAGGCGACTAGTGTCAGTTCCAAAGTGGAAGGGGCTAAGTGCCACGACCCAAGGTAGTAGTGTGTAACGCGTAAAGGCCTATCTATACGGCGACCCCTGGGACAAGACTAATACACCAACCTACCGCTTTCTAGGGATGGTCGATTCAGTGACTTTAACGGATCGATGATTTTAATGACAGCGCCAGGTTTGGGTCAGTGACTTTTACTGGTGACGTTAGTACCGGTGACAAGGAATACTGAGGCACCTCTGTATGTGAGACTTCCGAATGCGAAATTGAGACTACTGTACACAACACTGTCACTGTCGTGAAACTTGGCACAAACCGTCCTCTCACACGACGTACTAATTTTTGTTGTAAATGAGTAGAACGAGTGGCAGCGACAAACCAACCAGTGACAGCCGAGGTAAAATATCAGTAACTTTTCCGTCAGCGATGGCGAAATTTTGCCGAATCACAGCAGTAACAATTCCCTGTCCCTTTCAGTCAACAACAATGCAAAATGATCGGTGCCGTGAGCCAAGCGGTGAGTGCATAGTTAAATCAACCAATGACAGCCGTGGTAAAATATCAGTAACCTTTCATGCAGCGACTGCGACTTTTTGCCCAATCACAACGGAGGCAACTTCTGATCGATCCATTGTCTCTGAGACCGGCATTTTCCAAATTTTGTCACTGATACCACCAGCGACAAACGAATATCAGTGTCAAGTCACCGTGACAGAAAACATCGGTTAATTTAAAGGTCAGACATTGAAACTGAAGACTTGGTCTTTAGACACTGACGGTTGCTGCTTGACCTGCCCACTAGCCCTTCAAGCATCCTTCGTTAAAGCTATTCTGTAATGGATGTCTCATACCAAGCTCATTAATACGCTCATAAAAGGTTTAGAGTATTTTTCAAATATTGTAAGTTTATGAAAGATTGAAATTAACATTATAACAGTAACATAATACAAAATATGTTAATTACTTAAACAATAGTTTATGACTATCCGAATTTTAAATTTTGTAAATTTGTTAAAACTTACTGAGACAGAACGTTTTCGATCGCTATGTGCCGATCTTCATCAGTGCCTTCTGCTTGGAGATATCGGGTTAAGCGGTGACGGTTTTAAAGGCAGATTTTCGATAGTATCAAAGGGTATGTGTGATTTGTATTGTGTTTGTTCGCTTAATATGTTTGTACTTTGTGTTTTTTTTGTGTCTGTAAATTTCATATCGTTCTAGTGTGTTGAGATATGGTCATTTTTTGTTGATGTGTAGGATTTCTAAGTTATGGTAAATGTTTGTGTATTTATGTCCTGTTTCTTTTAAGTGATTGTAAAATGTTGAGTTGGTGTTCTTTTTGTGTTCCTCGACTCTTTGTTTAAAGCTGCGACCAGTTTGTTCAATGTAGAATTTGTTACATTTGTCGCAGTTTAGTTTGTATACGCCTGGTGCTTGTAGTTTATCTTTGTTGTTGGTGTCGTGTTGTATTTTGTATTGTAACGTGTTATTTGTTTTGTATCCTGTTTTTTGACATTTGCGGACTATTTTGTTTGTTGTTTTGTTTATGTATGGTAATGTGATGTATTTGTTTTCCCTGTCTGTAGTGTTAATTTTAGTGTTTTTTGTATTTTGTACCATAGTTTGTCTATTATTGTGGTGTTATATCCGACATCTCCAAGCAGAAGACACTTAAGAAGATCGCCACACAGCGATCGAAAACGTTCTCTCTCAGTAAGTTTTAACAAATTTACAAAATTTAAAGTTCGGATAGTCATAAACTATTGTTTAAGTGATGAATTAAGATTCGCCGAAGGTAATGGACTACAAAATTCAGAAAACAAAATATGTTTTCTTAAAAATTAAAATGTAAATTAATAATTTAAAAAGTTTCAAAAACTATAATGAATCATGTATCGTGTGTGGTTTGCATTATTTCTATAAAGAATTATTCATAATGTTTACTCAACAACTTTAAAAATGTATTTCTTTAAAAAAACAAAACTCAATTCGCCCTATGCAATAGCCAATTATTTACAAGAAATAATTCATTAACAAATATTTTAAGAAACATGCTGCCAATTATTTAAAACAGGCAACTACAAGTTATTATTCTTCGTCCGCGTATTTCTTCAAGCAAAAGTCCTTCACTTCTAACAATATCTCGCGGGCCTGGGTCCTTGGAAATTTTTAGTGACAAAGAGTGTTTTTTAACGCTATGGAATTCCTTGACAAAGCAAAAAGGTCAATGTTTTCCTATATCTCTATACACATAGGCCTAACCTCAACACATTAGTTGTCAATTTGTCCCTGCCCTTCGATTAGTTCCAATCCTGTCCGTGGTGGGCGGGTCATTCACCGCTCAATGCAGCAGACTATCATCGGTGGCGTATTTGCGGTGAACCTCTTGACGCGTAATCGAATTTGTGGTTAACAATTAAGTTAAATGCAATTGTGATTACCACTTATTGTTAACGAGCAACATCGTGTGATAAAATATCGATATTTAGTTTCTAATTGACATGCTTCCTGCTATCCTACATAGTGTTTAAGTGACTGATCGTTCTTGTAACTGGAAAGAATCAATTTTCTACTATCAACTTACCTACTGATGTTTCCCGCTCTAAATATGTAAAGAATAATGTTAAAAATATTTTTTTATCATATTGTAAATATGTTCACTATTACATTTCTCGATCAAACGTTTATTGATTTCAGTTTAAACAATTATAGTAAAAATGTTGGTTTTTAAATTAAAATGAGTTTGTTAAATACACAAGTGCAAGAATAGAAATCTAACACAAATATTTTGGGCTTTTAATTTGGAAAAGGACTGCGTGTCAAATCTGTGAATATAAAGTTTATTTCCACACAATGCGTTTTCAAGACGCTATATTAACAAATCAAGTGACCATTTGGATAATGTATTTACCGGCAAACAAAACAATATGTTAAGTGCAATGGGTTGAGGTGCTTTGTCTTTGTAAGTGCAAGTAAATGTCTTTGGATTGAATCCAATATAAACAAACTGCCGCTATCCAAGTGAAGAGGATGTGGACCTGCACATAACAAGTAGATTGTACAAACACATCCGTACTTTGCATGTAGTATTTCTGAATTACCTACCGTCCCTTTAGACATACCTATCTGATTTTCGTCTTTAGAAACAATATTACATTTTCTTATTTAAATCTGTAGAAGGCCTTTTAGGAACACGGAGTATTTTAACAACATTTGGTGACTGGTTAAGTGGACAGTTAAAAAAAGGGTTGTGTAGCTAAAATAATTCTTGTCAATGAAATTTATTAAAAAAAAGGTAATAAAAGGTTTTTCAATAATTAAAGTGCCAAAATTTACTAAACAATTCCTTTTTAAAATGCCAAGAAAAAAAAACATTACTTTGGTACTTTAAAGACTTTATGTTAGCATCATTGGAATGAACCTGCTCAGCTATAGGTCTAACTATGTGTATTTCCATACACGATCCAGTCCAATGCCTACACTCAGGAAGAAAGGATAGATAACTAACTTTGGTACTTTAAAGACTTTATGTTAGCATCATTGGAATGAACGTGCTCAGCTATAGGTCTAACTATGTGTATTTCCATACACGACCCAGTCCATGTTAATGCCTACACTCAGGAAGAAAGGAAAGATAACTAACTTTGGTACTTTACAGAGTTTATGTTAGCATCATTGGAATGAACGTGCTCAGCTATAGGTCTAACTATGTGTATTTCCATACACGACCCAGTCCATGTTAATGCCTACACTCAGGAAGAAAGGAAAGATAACTAACTTTGGTACTTTTCAGAGTTTATGTTAGCATCATTGGAATGAACGTGCTCAGCTATAGGTCTAACTATGTGTATTTCCATACACGATCCAGTCCATGTTAATGCCTACACTCAGGAAGAAAGGAAAGATAACTAACTTTGGTACTTTACAGAGTTTATGTTAGCATCATTGGAATGAACGTGCTCAGCTATAGGTCTAACTATGTGTATTTCCATACACGATCCAGTCCATGTTAATGCCTACACGGAGGAAGAAAGGGAGGATAACTAACTTTGGTACTTTACAGAGTTTATGTTAGCATCATTGGAATGAACGTGCTCAGCTATAGGTCTAACTATGTGTATTTCCATACACGACCCAGTCCATGTTAATGCCTACACTCAGGAAGAAAGGAAAGATAACTAACTTTGGTACTTTACAGAGTTTATGGTAGCATCATTGGAATGAACATGCTCAGCTATAGGTCTAACTATGTGTATTTCCATACACGATCCAGTCCATGTTAATGCCTACACTCAGGAAGAAAGGAAAGATAACTAACTTTGGTACTTTAAAGACTTTATGTTAGCATCATTGGAATGAACGTGCTCAGCTATAGGTCTAACTATGTGTATTTCCATACACGATCCAGTCCATGTTAATGCCTACACGCAGGAATAAAGGGAGGATAACTAACTTTGGTACTTTACAGAGTTTATGTTAGCATCATTGGAATGAACGTGCTCAGCTATAGGTCTAACTATGTGTATTTCCATACACGACCCAGTCCATGTTAATGCCTACACTCAGGAAGAAAGGAAAGATAACTAACTTTGGTACTTTTCAGAGTTTATGTTAGCATCATTGGAATGAACGTGCTCAGCTATAGGTCTAACTATGTGTATTTCCATACACGATCCAGTCCATGTTAATGCCTACACTCAGGAAGAAAGGAAAGGTAACTAACTTTGGTACTTTAAAGACTTTATGTTAGCATCATTGGAATGAACGTGCTCAGCTATAGGTCTAACTATGTGTATTTCCATACACGATGAAGTCCATGTTAATGCCTACACTCAGGAAGAAAGGAAAGATAACTAACTTTGGTACTTTTCAGAGTTTATGTTAGCATCATTGGAATGAACGTGCTCAGCTATAGGTCTAACTATGTGTATTTCCATACACAATCCAGTCCATGTTAATGCCTACACTCAGGAAGAAAGGAAAGATAACTAACTTTGGTACTTTTCAGAGTTTATGTTAGCATCATTGGAATGAACGTGCTCAGCTATAGGTCTAACTATGTGTATTTCCATACACGATCCAGTCCATGTTAATGCCTACACGCAGGAAGAAAGGAAAGATAACTAACTTTGGTACTTTTCAGAGTTTATGTTAGCATCATTTAAATGAACGTGCTCAGCTATAGGTCTAACTATGTGTATTTCCATACACGATCCAGTCCATGTTAATGCCTACACTCAGGAAGAAAGGAAAGATAACTAACTTTGGTACTTTAAAGACTTTATGTTAGCATCATTTAAATGAACGTGCTCAGCTATAGGTCTAACTATGTGTATTTCCATACACGATCCAGTCCATGTTAATGCCTACACTCAGGAAGAAAGGAAAGATAACTAACTTTGGTACTTTTCAGAGTTTATGTTAGCATCATTGGAATGAACGTGCTCAGCTATAGGTCTAACTATGTGTATTTCCATACACGATCCAGTCCATGTTAATGCCTACACTCAGGAAGAAAGGAAAGATAACTAACTTTGGTACTTTTCAGAGTTTATGTTAGCATCATTTAAATGAACGTGCTCAGCTATAGGTCTAACTATGTGTATTTCCATACACGATCCAGTCCATGTTAATGCCTACACTCAGGAAGAAAGGAAAGATAACTAACTTTGGTACTTTTCAGAGTTTATGTTAGCATCATTGGAATGAACGTGCTCAGCTATAGGTCTAACTATGTGTATTTCCATACACGATCCAGTCCATGTTAATGCCTACACTCAGAAAGAAAGGAAAGATAACTAACTTTGGTACTTTTCAGCGTTTATGTTAGCATCATTGGAATGAACGTGCTCAGATATAATTCTAACTATGTGTATTTCCATACACGATCCAGTCCATGCTAATGCCTACACTCAGGAAGAAAGGAAAGATAACTAACGTTGGTACTTTAAAGACTTTATGTTAGCATCATTGGAATGAACGTGCTCAGCTATAGGTCTAACTATGTGTATTTCCATACACGATCCAGTCCATGTTAATGCCTACACTCAGGAAGAAAGGAAAGATAACTAACTTTGGTACTTTAAAGACTTTATGTTAGCATCATTGGAATGAACGTGCTCAGCTATAGGTCTAACTATGTGTATTTCCATACACGATCCAGTCCATGTTAATGCCTACACTCAGGAAGAAAGGATAGATAACTAACTTTGGTACTTTAAAGACTTTATGTTAGCATCATTGGAATGAACGTGCTCAGCTATAGGTCTAACTATGTGTATTTCCATACACGATCCAGTCCATGTTAATGCCTACACTCAGGAAGAAAGGATAGATAACTAACTTTGGTACTTTAAAGACTTTATGTTAGCATCATTGGAATGAACGTGCTCAGCTATAGGTCTAACTATGTGTATTTCCATACACGATCCAGTCCATGTTAATGCCTACACTCAGGAAGAAAGGAAAGATAACTAACTTTGGTACTTTAAAGACTTTATGTTAGCATCATTGGAATGAACGTGCTCAGCTATAGGTCTAACTATGTGTATTTCCATACACGATCCAGTCCATGTTAATGCCTACACTCAGGAAGAAAGGAAAGATAACTAACTTTGGTACTTTAAAGACTTTATGTTAGCATCATTGGAATGAACGTGCTCAGCTATAGGTCTAACTATGTGTATTTCCATACACGATCCAGTCCATGTTAATGCCTACACTCAGGAAGAAAGGAAAGATAACTAACTTTGGTACTTTACAGAGTTTATGTTAGCATCATTGGAATGAACGTGCTCAGCTATAGGTCTAACTATGTGTATTTCCATACACGATCCAGTCCATGTTAATGCCTACACGGAGGAAGAAAGGGAGGATAACTAACTTTGGTACTTTACAGAGTTTATGTTAGCATCATTGGAATGAACGTGCTCAGCTATAGGTCTAACTATGTGTATTTCCATACACGACCCAGTCCATGTTAATGCCTACACTCAGGAAGAAAGGAAAGATAACTAACTTTGGTACTTTACAGAGTTTATGTTAGCATCATTGGAATGAACGTGCTCAGCTATAGGTCTAACTATGTGTATTTCCATACACGATCCAGTCCATGTTAATGCCTACACTCAGGAAGAAAGGAAAGATAACTAACTTTGGTACTTTAAAGACTTTATGTTAGCATCATTGGAATGAACGTGCTCAGCTATAGGTCTAACTATGTGTATTTCCATACACGATCCAGTCCATGTTAATGCCTACACGCAGGAATAAAGGGAGGATAACTAACTTTGGTACTTTTCAGAGTTTATGTTAGCATCATTGGAATGAACGTGCTCAGCTATAGGTCTAACTATGTGTATTTCCATACACGATCCAGTCCATGTTAATGCCTACACTCAGGAAGAAAGGAAAGATAACTAACTTTGGTACTTTTCAGAGTTTATGTTAGCATCATTGGAATGAACTTGCTCAGCTATAGGTCTAACTATGTGTATTTCCATACACGATCCAGTCCATGTTAATGCCTACACTCAGGAAGAAAGGAAAGATAACTAACTTTGGTACTTTAGAGACTTTATGTTAGCATCATTGGAATGAACGTGCTCAGCTATAGGTCTAACTATGTGTATTTCCATACACGATCCAGTCCATGTTAATGCCTACACTCAGGAAGAAAGGAAAGATAACTAACTTTGGTACTTTTCAGAGTTTATGTTAGCATCATTGGAATGAACGTGCTCAGCTATAGGTCTAACTATGTGTATTTCCATACACGACCCAGTCCATGTTAATGCCTACACTCAGGAAGAAAGGAAAGATAACTAACTTTGGTACTTTTCAGAGTTTATGTTAGCATCATTGGAATGAACGTGCTCAGCTATAGGTCTAACTATGTGTATTTCCATACACGATCCAGTCCATGTTAATGCCTACACTCAGGAAGAAAGGAAAGATAACTAACTTTGGTACTTTACAGAGTTTATGTTAGCATCATTGGAATGAACGTGCTCAGCTATAGGTCTAACTATGTGTATTTCCATACACGATCCAGTCCATGTTAATGCCTACACGGAGGAAGAAAGGGAGGATAACTAACTTTGGTACTTTACAGAGTTTATGTTAGCATCATTAGAATGAACGTGCTCAGCTATAGGTCTAACTATGTGTATTTCCATACACGACCCAGTCCATGTTAATGCCTACACTCAGGAAGAAAGGAAAGATAACTAACTTTGGTACTTTACAGAGTTTATGTTAGCATCATTGGAATGAACGTGCTCAGCTATAGGTCTAACTATGTGTATTTCCATACACGAACCAGTCCATGTTAATGCCTACACTCAGGAAGAAAGGAAATATAACTAACTTTGGTACTTTAAAGACTTTATGTTAGCATCATTGGAATGAACGTGCTCAGCTATAGGTCTAACTATGTGTATTTCCATACACGATCCAGTCCATGTTAATGCCTACACGCAGGAATAAAGGGAGGATAACTAACTTTGGTACTTTTCAGAGTTTATGTTAGCATCATTGGAATGAACGTGCTCAGCTATAGGTCTAACTATGTGTATTTCCATACACGATCCAGTCCATGTTAATGCCTACACTCAGGAAGAAAGGAAAGATAACTAACTTTGGTACTTTTCAGAGTTTATGTTAGCATCATTGGAATGAACTTGCTCAGCTATAGGTCTAACTATGTGTATTTCCATACACGATCCAGTCCATGTTAATGCCTACACTCAGGAAGAAAGGAAAGATAACTAACTTTGGTACTTTAAAGACTTTATGTTAGCATCATTGGAATGAACGTGCTCAGCTATAGGTCTAACTATGTGTATTTCCATACACGATCCAGTCCATGTTAATGCCTACACTCAGGAAGAAAGGAAAGATAACTAACTTTGGTACTTTTCAGAGTTTATGTTAGCATCATTGGAATGAACGTGCTCAGCTATAGGTCTAACTATGTGTATTTCCATACACAATCCAGTCCATGTTAATGCCTACACTCAGGAAGAAAGGAAAGATTACTAACTTTGGTACTTTTCAGAGTTTATGTTAGCATCATTGGAATGAACGTGCTCAGCTATAGGTCTAACTATGTGTATTTCCATACACGATCCAGTCCATGTTAATGCCTACACTCAGAAGGAAAGGAAAGATAACTAACTTTGGTACTTTTCAGCGTTTATGTTAGCATCATTGGAATGAACGTGCTCAGATATAATTCTAACTATGTGTATTTCCATACACGATCCAGTCCATGCTAATGCCTACACTCAGGAAGAAAGGAAAGATAACTAACGTTGGTACTTTAAAGACTTTATGTTAGCATCATTGGAATGAACGTGCTCAGCTATAGGTCTAACTATGTGTATTTCCATACACGATCCAGTCCATGTTAATGCCTACACTCAGGATGAAAGGATAGATAACTAACTTTGATACTTTAAAGACTTTATGTTAGCATCATTGGAATGAACGTGCTCAGCTATAGGTCTAACTATGTGTATTTCCATACACGATCCAGTCCATGTTAATGCCTACACTCAGGAAGAAAGGATAGATAACTAACTTTGGTACTTTAAAGACTTTATGTTAGCATCATTGGAATGAACGTGCTCAGCTATAGGTCTAACTATGTGTATTTCCATACACGATCCAGTCCATGTTAATGCCTACACTCAGGAAGAAAGGAAAGATAACTAACTTTGGTACTTTAAAGACTTTATGTTAGCATCATTGGAATGAACGTGCTCAGCTATAGGTCTAACTATGTGTATTTCCATACACGATCCAGTCCATGTTAATGCCTACACTCAGGAAGAAAGGAAAGATAACTAACTTTGGTACTTTAAAGACTTTATGTTAGCATCATTGGAATGAACGTGCACAGCTATAGGTCTAACTATGTGTATTTCCATACACGATCCAGTCCATGTTAATGCCTACACTCAGGAAGAAAGGAAAGATAACTAACTTTGGTACTTTTCAGAGTTTATGTTAGCATCATTGGAATGAACGCGCTCAGCTATAGGTCTAACTATGTGTATTTCCATACACGATCCAGCCCATGTTAATGCCTACACGCAGGAAGAAAGGAGAGATAACTAACTTTGGTACTTTACAGAGTTTATGTTAGCATCATTGGAATGAACCTGCTCAGCTATAGGTCTAACTATGTGTATTTCCATACACGATCCAGTCCAATGCCTACACGCAGGAAGAAAGGGAGGATAACTAACTTTGGTACTTTACAGAGTTTATGTTAGCATCATTGGAATGAACCTGCTCAGCTATAGGTCTAACTATGTGTATTTCCATACACGATCCAGTCCATGTTAATGCCTACACTCAGGAAGAAAGGATAGATAACTAACTTTGGTACTTTAAAGACTTTATGTTAGCATCATTGGAATGAACGTGCTCAGCTATAGGTCTAATTATGTGTATTTCCATACACGATCCAGTCCATGTTAATGCCTACACTCAGGAAGAAAGGATAGATAACTAACTTTGGTACTTTAAAGACTTTATGTTAGCATCATTGGAATGAATGTGCTCAGCTATAGGTCTAACTATGTGTATTTCCATACACGATCCAGTCTATGTTAATGCCTACACTCAGGAAGAAAGGATAGATAACTAACTTTGGTACTTTACAGAGTTTATGTTAGCATCATTGGAATGAACGTGCTCAGCTATAGGTCTAACTATGTGTATTTCCATACACGATCCAGTCCATGTTAATGCCTACACTCAGGAAGAAAGGAAAGATAACTAACTTTGGTACTTTAAAGACTTTATGTTAGCATCATTGGAATGAACGTGCTCAGCTATAGGTCTAACTATGTGTATTTCCATACACGATCCAGTCCATGTTAATGCCTACACGCAGGAATAAAGGGAGGATAACTAACTTTGGTACTTTTCAGAGTTTATGTTAGCATCATTGGAATGAACGTGCTCAGCTATAGGTCTAACTATGTGTATTTCCATACACGATCCAGTCCATGTTAATGCCTACACTCAGGAAGAAAGGAAAGATAACTAACATTGGTACTTTTCAGAGTTTATGTTAGCATCATTGGAATGAACTTGCTCAGCTATAGGTCTAACTATGTGTATTTCCATACACGATCCAGTCCATGTTAATGCCTACACTCAGGAAGAAAGGAAAGATAACTAACTTTGGTACTTTAAAGACTTTATGTTAGCATCATTGGAATGAACGTGCTCAGCTATAGGTCTAACTATGTGTATTTCCATACACGATCCAGTCCATGTTAATGCCTACACTCAGGAAGAAAGGAAAGATAACTAACTTTGGTACTTTTCAGAGTTTATGTTAGCATCATTGGAATGAACGTGCTCAGCTATAGGTCTAACTATGTGTATTTCCATACACGACCCAGTCCATGTTAATGCCTACACTCAGGAAGAAAGGAAAGATAACTAACTTTGGTACTTTTCAGAGTTTATGTTAGCATCATTGGAATGAACGTGCTCAGCTATAGGTCTAACTATGTGTATTTCCATACACGATCCAGTCCATGTTAATGCCTACACTCAGGAAGAAAGGAAAGATAACTAACTTTGGTACTTTACAGAGTTTATGTTAGCATCATTGGAATGAACGTGCTCAGCTATAGGTCTAACTATGTGTATTTCCATACACGATCCAGTCCATGTTAATGCCTACACGGAGGAAGAAAGGGAGGATAACTAACTTTGGTACTTTACAGAGTTTATGTTAGCATCATTAGAATGAACGTGCTCAGCTATAGGTCTAACTATGTGTATTTCCATACACGACCCAGTCCATGTTAATGCCTACACTCAGGAAGAAAGGAAAGATAACTAACTTTGGTACTTTACAGAGTTTATGTTAGCATCATTGGAATGAACGTGCTCAGCTATAGGTCTAACTATGTGTATTTCCATACACGAACCAGTCCATGTTAATGCCTACACTCAGGAAGAAAGGAAATATAACTAACTTTGGTACTTTAAAGACTTTATGTTAGCATCATTGGAATGAACGTGCTCAGCTATAGGTCTAACTATGTGTATTTCCATACACGATCCAGTCCATGTTAATGCCTACACGCAGGAATAAAGGGAGGATAACTAACTTTGGTACTTTTCAGAGTTTATGTTAGCATCATTGGAATGAACGTGCTCAGCTATAGGTCTAACTATGTGTATTTCCATACACGATCCAGTCCATGTTAATGCCTACACTCAGGAAGAAAGGAAAGATAACTAACTTTGGTACTTTTCAGAGTTTATGTTAGCATCATTGGAATGAACTTGCTCAGCTATAGGTCTAACTATGTGTATTTCCATACACGATCCAGTCCATGTTAATGCCTACACTCAGGAAGAAAGGAAAGATAACTAACTTTGGTACTTTAAAGACTTTATGTTAGCATCATTGGAATGAACGTGCTCAGCTATAGGTCTAACTATGTGTATTTCCATACACGATCCAGTCCATGTTAATGCCTACACTCAGGAAGAAAGGAAAGATAACTAACTTTGGTACTTTTCAGAGTTTATGTTAGCATCATTGGAATGAACGTGCTCAGCTATAGGTCTAACTATGTGTATTTCCATACACAATCCAGTCCATGTTAATGCCTACACTCAGGAAGAAAGGAAAGATTACTAACTTTGGTACTTTTCAGAGTTTATGTTAGCATCATTGAAATGAACGTGCTCAGCTATAGGTCTAACTATGTGTATTTCCATACACGATCCAGTCCATGTTAATGCCTACACTCAGAAGGAAAGGAAAGATAACTAACTTTGGTACTTTTCAGCGTTTATGTTAGCATCATTGGAATGAACGTGCTCAGATATAATTCTAACTATGTGTATTTCCATACACGATCCAGTCCATGCTAATGCCTACACTCAGGAAGAAAGGAAAGATAACTAACGTTGGTACTTTAAAGACTTTATGTTAGCATCATTGGAATGAACGTGCTCAGCTATAGGTCTAACTATGTGTATTTCCATACACGATCCAGTCCATGTTAATGCCTACACTCAGGAAGAAAGGATAGATAACTAACTTTGATACTTTAAAGACTTTATGTTAGCATCATTGGAATGAACGTGCTCAGCTATAGGTCTAACTATGTGTATTTCCATACACGATCCAGTCCATGTTAATGCCTACACTCAGGAAGAAAGGATAGATAACTAACTTTGGTACTTTAAAGACTTTATGTTAGCATCATTGGAATGAACGTGCTCAGCTATAGGTCTAACTATGTGTATTTCCATACACGATCCAGTCCATGTTAATGCCTACACTCAGGAAGAAAGGAAAGATAACTAACTTTGGTACTTTAAAGACTTTATGTTAGCATCATTGGAATGAACGTGCTCAGCTATAGGTCTAACTATGTGTATTTCCATACACGATCCAGTCCATGTTAATGCCTACACTCAGGAAGAAAGGAAAGATAACTAACTTTGGTACTTTAAAGACTTTATGTTAGCATCATTGGAATGAACGTGCACAGCTATAGGTCTAACTATGTGTATTTCCATACACGATCCAGTCCATGTTAATGCCTACACTCAGGAAGAAAGGAAAGATAACTAACTTTGGTACTTTTCAGAGTTTATGTTAGCATCATTGGAATGAACGCGCTCAGCTATAGGTCTAACTATGTGTATTTCCATACACGATCCAGCCCATGTTAATGCCTACACGCAGGAAGAAAGGAGAGATAACTAACTTTGGTACTTTACAGAGTTTATGTTAGCATCATTGGAATGAACCTGCTCAGCTATAGGTCTAACTATGTGTATTTCCATACACGATCCAGTCCAATGCCTACACGCAGGAAGAAAGGGAGGATAACTAACTTTGGTACTTTACAGAGTTTATGTTAGCATCATTGGAATGAACCTGCTCAGCTATAGGTCTAACTATGTGTATTTCCATACACGATCCAGTCCATGTTAATGCCTACACTCAGGAAGAAAGGATAGATAACTAACTTTGGTACTTTAAAGACTTTATGTTAGCATCATTGGAATGAACGTGCTCAGCTATAGGTCTAACTATGTGTATTTCCATACACGATCCAGTCCATGTTAATGCCTACACTCAGGAAGAAAGGATAGATAACTAACTTTGGTACTTTAAAGACTTTATGTTAGCATCATTGGAATGAATGTGCTCAGCTATAGGTCTAACTATGTGTATTTCCATACACGATCCAGTCTATGTTAATGCCTACACTCAGGAAGAAAGGATAGATAACTAACTTTGGTACTTTAAAGACTTTATGTTAGCATCATTGGAATGAACGTGCTCAGCTATAGGTCTAACTATGTGTATTTCCATACACGATCCAGTCCATGTTAATGCCTACACTCAGGAAGACAGGAAAGATAACTAACTTTGGTACTTTTCAGAGTTTATGTTAGCATCATTTAAATGAACGTGCTCAGCTATAGGTCTAACTATGTGTATTTCCATACACGATCCAGTCCATGTTAATGCCTACACTCAGGAAGAAAGGAAAGATAACTAACTTTGGTACTTTAAAGACTTTATGTTAGCATCATTGGAATGAACGTGCTCAGCTATAGGTCTAACTATGTGTATTTCCATACACGATCCAGTCCATGTTAATGCCTACACTCAGGAAGAAAGGAAAGATAACTAACTTTGGTACTTTTCAGAGTTTATGTTAGCATCATTGGAATGAACGTGCTCAGCTATAGGTCTAACTATGTGTATTTCCATACACGGTCCAGTCCATGTTAATGCCTACACTCAGGACGAAAGGAAAGATAACTAACTTTGGTACTTTTCAGAGTTTATGTTAGCATCATTGTAATGAACGTGCTCAGCTATAGGTCTAACTATGTGTATTTCCTTACACGATCCAGTCCATGTTAATGCCTACACTCATTAAGAAAGGATAGATAACTAACTTTGATACTTTAAAGACTTTATGTTAGCATCATTAGAATGAACGTGCTCAGCTATAGGTCTAACTATGTGTATTTCCATACACGATCCAGTCCATGTTAATGCCTACACTCAGGAAGAAAGGATAGATAACTAACTTTGGTACTTTAAAGACTTTATGTTAGCATCATTGGAATGAACGTGCTCAGCTATAGGTCTAACTATGTGTATTTCCATACACGATCCAGTCCATGTTAATGCCTACACTCAGGAAGAAAGGATAGATAACTAACTTTGGTACTTTAAAGACTTTATGTTAGCATCATTGGAATGAACGTGCTCAGCTATAGGTCTAACTATGTGTATTTCCATACACGATCCAGTCCATGTTAATGCCTACACTCAGGAAGAAAGGAAAGATAACTAACTTTGGTACTTTAAATACTTTATGTTAGCATCATTGGAATGAACGTGCTCAGCTATAGGTCTAACTATGTGTATTTCCATACACGATCCAGTCCATGTTAATGCCTACACTCAGGAAGAAAGGAAAGATAACTAACTTTGGTACTTTAAAGACTTTATGTTAGCATCATTGGAATGAACGTGCACAGCTATAGGTCTAACTATGTGTATTTCCATACACGATCCAGTCCATGTTAATGCCTACACTCAGGAAGAAAGGAAAGATAACTAACTTTGGTACTTTTCAGAGTTTATGTTAGCATCATTGGAATGAACGCGCTCAGCTATAGGTCTAACTATGTGTATTTCCATACACGATCCAGCCCATGTTGATGCCTACACGCAGGAAGAAAGGAGAGATAACTAACTTTGGTACTTTACAGAGTTTATGTTAGCATCATTGGAATGAACCTGCTCAGCTATAGGTCTAACTATGTGTATTTCCATACACGATCCAGTCCATGTTAATGCCTACACGCAGGAAGAAAGGAGAGATAACTAACTTTGGTACTTTAAAGACTTTATGTTAGCATCATTGGAATGAACGTGCTCAGCTATAGGTCTAACTATGTGTATTTCCATACACGATCCAGTCCATGTTAATGCCTACACTCAGGAAGAAAGGAAAGATAACTAACTTTGGTACTTTTCAGAGTTTATGTTAGCATCATTGGAATGAACGCGCTCAGCTATAGGTCTAACTATGTGTATTTCCATACACGATCCAGCCCATGTTAATGCCTACACGCAGGAAGAAAGGAGAGATAACTAACTTTGGTACTTTACAGAGTTTATGTTAGCATCATTGGAATGAACCTGCTCAGCTATAGGTCTAACTATGTGTATTTCCATACACGATCCAGTCCAATGCCTACACGCAGGAAGAAAGGGAGGATAACTAACTTTGGTACTTTACAGAGTTTATGTTAGCATCATTGGAATGAACCTGCTCAGCTATAGGTCTAACTATGTGTATTTCCATACACGATCCAGTCCATGTTAATGCCTACACTCAGGAAGAAAGGATAGATAACTAACTTTGGTACTTTAAAGACTTTATGTTAGCATCATTGGAATGAACGTGCTCAGCTATAGGTCTAACTATGTGTATTTCCATACACGATCCAGTCCATGTTAATGCCTACACTCAGGAAGAAAGGATAGATAACTAACTTTGGTACTTTAAAGACTTTATGTTAGCATCATTGGAATGAATGTGCTCAGCTATAGGTCTAACTATGTGTATTTCCATACACGATCCAGTCTATGTTAATGCCTACACTCAGGAAGAAAGGATAGATAACTAACTTTGGTACTTTAAAGACTTTATGTTAGCATCATTGGAATGAACGTGCTCAGCTATAGGTCTAACTATGTGTATTTCCATACACGATCCAGTCCATGTTAATGCCTACACTCAGGAAGACAGGAAAGATAACTAACTTTGGTACTTTTCAGACTTTATGTTAGCATCATTGGAATGAACGTGCTCAGCTATAGGTCTAACTATGTGTATTTCCATACACGATCCAGTCCAATGCCTACACGCAGGAAGAAAGGGAGGATAACTAACTTTGGTACTTTACAGAGTTTATGTTAGCATCATTGGAATGAACCTGCTCAGCTATAGGTCTAACTATGTGTATTTCCATACACGATCCAGTCCAATGCCTACACTCAGGAAGAAAGGATAGATAACTAACTTTGGTACTTTAAAGACTTTATGTTAGCATCATTGGAATGAACGTGCTCAGCTATAGGTCTAACTATGTGTATTTCCATACACAATCCAGTCCATGTTAATGCCTACACTCAGGAAGAAAGGAAAGATAACTAACTTTGGTACTTTTCAGAGTTTATGTTAGCATCATTGGAATGAACGTGCTCAGCTATAGGTCTAACTATGTGTATTTCCATACACAATCCAGTCCATGTTAATGCCTACACTCAGGAAGAAAGGAAAGATAACTAACTTTGGTACTTTTCAGAGTTTATGTTAGCATCATTGGAATGAACGTGCTCAGCTATAGGTCTAACTATGTGTATTTCCATACACGATCCAGTCCATGTTAATGCCTACACGCAGGAAGAAAGGAAAGATAACTAACTTTGGTACTTTTCAGAGTTTATGTTAGCATTATTTAAATGAACGTGCTCAGCTATAGGTCTAACTATGTGTATTTCCATACACGATCCAGTCCATGTTAATGCCTACACTCAGGAAGAAAGGAAAAATAACTAACTTTGGTACTTTTCAGAGTTTATGTTAGCATCATTTAAATGAACGTGCTCAGCTATAGGTCTAACTATGTGTATTTCCATACACGATCCAGTCCATGTTAATGCCTACACTCAGGAAGAAAGGAAAGATAACTAACTTTGGTACTTTTCAGAGTTTATGTTAGCATCATTGGAATGAACGTGCTCAGCTATAGGTCTAACTATGTGTATTTCCATTCACGATCCAGTCCATGTTAATGCCTACACTCAGGAAGAAAGGAAAGATAACTAACTTTGGTACTTTTCAGAGTTTATGTTAGCATCATTTAAATGAACGTGCTCAGCTATAGGTCTAACTATGTGTATTTCCATACACGATCCAGTCCATGTTAATGCCTACACTCAGGAAGAAAGGAAAGATAACTAACTTTGGTACTTTTCAGAGTTTATGTTAGCATCATTGGAATGAACGCGCTCAGCTATAGGTCTAACTATGTGTATTTCCATACACGATCCAGTCCATGTTAATGCCTACACTCAGGAAGAAAGGAAAGATAACTAACTTTGGTACTTTTCAGAGTTTATGTTAGCATCATTGGAATGAACGCGCTCAGCTATAGGTCTAACTATGTGTATTTCCATACACGATCCAGCCCATGTTAATGCCTACACGCAGGAAGAAAGGAGAGATAACAAACTTTGGTACTTTACAGAGTTTATGTTAGCATCATTGGAATGAACCTGCTCAGCTATAGGTCTAACTATGTGTATTTCCATACACGATCCAGTCCAATGCCTACACGCAGGAAGAAAGGGAGGATAACTAACTTTGGTACTTTACAGAGTTTATGTTAGCATCATTGGAATGAACCTGCTCAGCTATAGGTCTAACTATGTGTATTTCCATACACGATCCAGTCCAATGCCTACACTCAGGAAGAAAGGATAGATAACTAACTTTGGTACTTTAAAGACTTTATGTTAGCATCATTGGAATGAACGTGCTCAGCTATAGGTCTAACTATGTGTATTTCCATACACAATCCAGTCCATGTTAATGCCTACACTCAGGAAGAAAGGAAAGATAACTAACTTTGGTACTTTTCAGAGTTTATGTTAGCATCATTGGAATGAACGTGCTCAGCTATAGGTCTAACTATGTGTATTTCCATACACAATCCAGTCCATGTTAATGCCTACACTCAGGAAGAAAGGAAAGATAACTAACTTTGGTACTTTTCAGAGTTTATGTTAGCATCATTGGAATGAACGTGCTCAGCTATAGGTCTAACTATGTGTATTTCCATACACGATCCAGTCCATGTTAATGCCTACACGCAGGAAGAAAGGAAAGATAACTAACTTTGGTACTTTTCAGAGTTTATGTTAGCATCATTTAAATGAACGTGCTCAGCTATAGGTCTAACTATGTGTATTTCCATACACGATCCAGTCCATGTTAATGCCTACACTCAGGAAGAAAGGAAAGATAACTAACTTTGGTACTTTTCAGAGTTTATGTTAGCATCATTTAAATGAACGTGCTCAGCTATAGGTCTAACTATGTGTATTTCCATACACGATCCAGTCCATGTTAATGCCTACACTCAGGAAGAAAGGAAAGATAACTAACTTTGGTACTTTTCAGAGTTTATGTTAGCATCATTGGAATGAACGTGCTCAGCTATAGGTCTAACTATGTGTATTTCCATACACGATCCAGTCCATGTTAATGCCTACACTCAGGAAGAAAGGAAAGATAACTAACTTTGGTACTTTTCAGAGTTTATGTTAGCATCATTTAAATGAACGTGCTCAGCTATAGGTCTAACTATGTGTATTTCCATACACGATCCAGTCCATGTTAATGCCTACACTCAGGAAGAAAGGAAAGATAACTAACTTTGGTACTTTTCAGAGTTTATGTTAGCATCATTGGAATGAACGTGCTCAGCTATAGGTCTAACTATGTGTATTTCCATACACGATCCAGTCCATGTTAATGCCTACACTCAGAAAGAAAGGAAAGATAACTAACTTTGGTACTTTTCAGCGTTTATGTTAGCATCATTGGAATGAACGTGCTCAGATATAATTCTAACTATGTGTATTTCTATACACGATCCAGTCCATGCTAATGCCTACACTCAGGAAGAAAGGAAAGATAACTAACGTTGGTACTTTAAAGACTTTATGTTAGCATCATTGGAATGAACGTGCTCAGCTATAGGTCTAACTATGTGTATTTCCATACACGATCCAGTCCATGTTAATGCCTACACTCAGGAAGAAAGGAAAGATAACTAACTTTGGTACTTTACAGAGTTTATGTTAGCATCATTGGAATGAACGTGCTCAGCTATAGGTCTAACTATGTGTATTTCCATACACGATCCAGTCCATGTTAATGCCTACACTCAGGAAGAAAAAATAGATAACTAACTTTGATACTTTAAAGACTTTATGTTAGCATCATTGGAATGAACGTGCTCAGCTATAGGTCTAACTATGTGTATTTCCATACACGATCCAGTCCATGTTAATGCCTACACTCAGGAAGAAAGGATAGATAACTAACTTCGGTACTTTAAAGACTTTATGTTAGCATCATTGGAATGAACGTGCTCAGCTATAGGTCTAACTATGTGTATTTCCATACACGATCCAGTCCATGTTAATGCCTACACTCAGGAAGAAAGGATAGATAACTAACTTTGGTACTTTAAAGACTTTATGTTAGCATCATTGGAATGAACGTGCTCAGCTATAGGTCTAACTATGTGTATTTCCATACACGATCCAGTCCATGTTAATGCCTACACTCAGGAAGAAAATAAAGATAACTAACTTTGGTACTTTTCAGAGTTTATGTTAGCATCATTGGAATGAACGTGCTCAGCTATAGGTCTAACTATGTGTATTTCCATACACGATCCAGTCCATGTTAATGCCTACACTCAGGAAGAAAGGAAAGATAACTAACTTTGGTACTTTAAAGAATTTAGGTTAGCATCATTGGAATGAACGTGCACAGCTATAGGTCTAACTATGTGTATTTCCATACACGATCCAGTCCATGTTAATGCCTACACTCAGGAAGAAAGGAAAGATAACTAACTTTGGTACTTTTCAGAGTTTATGTTAGCATCATTGGAATGAACGCGCTCAGCTATAGGTCTAACTATGTGTATTTCCATACACGATCCAGCCCATGTTAATGCCTACACGCAGGAAGAAAGGAGAGATAACTAACTTTGGTACTTTTCAGAGTTTATGTTAGCATCATTGGAATGAACGTGCTCAGCTATAGGTCTAACTATGTGTATTTCCATACACGATCCAGTCCAATGCCTACACGCAGGAAGAAAGGGAGGATAACTAACTTTGGTACTTTACAGAGTTTATGTTAGCATCATTGGAATGAACCTGCTCAGCTATAGGTCTAACTATGTGTATTTCCATACACGATCCAGTCCAATGCCTACACTCAGGAAGAAAGGATAGATAACTAACTTTGGTACTTTAAAGACTTTATGTTAGCATCATTGGAATGAACGTGCTCAGCTATAGGTCTAACTATGTGTATTTCCATACACGATCCAGTCCATGTTAATGCCTACACTCAGGAAGAAAGGATAGATAACTAACTTTGGTACTTTAAAGACTTTATGTTAGCATCATTGGAATGAACGTGCTCAGCTATAGGTCTAACTATGTGTATTTCCATACACGATCCAGCCCATGTTAATGCCTACACGCAGGAAGAAAGGAAAGATAACTAACTTTGGTACTTTTCAGAGTTTATGTTAGCATCATTGGAATGAACGTGCACAGTTATAGGTCTAACTATGTGTATTTCCATACACGACCCAGTCCATGTTAATGCCTACACTCAGGAAGAAAGGAAAGATAACTAACTTTGGTACTTTTCAGAGTTTATGTTAGCATCATTGGAATGAACGTGCTCAGCTATAGGTCTAACTATGTGTATTTCCATACACGATCCAGTCCATGTTAATGCCTACACTCAGGAAGAAAGGAAAGATAACTAACTTTGGTACTTTTCAGAGTTTATGTTAGCATCATTGGAATGAACGTGCTCAGATATAATTCTAACTATGTGTATTTCCATACACAATCCAGTCCATGTTAATGCCTACACGCAGGAAGAAAGGAGAGATAACTAACTTTGGTACTTTTCAGAGTTTATGTTAGCATCATTGGAATGAACGTGCTCAGCTATAGGTCTAACTATGTGTATTTCCATACACGATCCAGTCCATGTTAATGCCTACACTCAGGAAGAAAGGAAAGATAACTAACTTTGGTACTTTTCAGAGTTTATGTTAGCATCATTGGAATGAACGTGCTCAGCTATAGGTCTAACTATGTGTATTTCCATACACAATCCAGTCCATGTTAATGCCTACACTCAGGAAGAAAGGAAAGATAACTAACTTTGGTACTTTTCAGAGTTTATGTTAGCATCATTGGAATGAACGTGCTCAGCTATAGGTCTAACTATGTGTATTTCCATACACGATCCAGTCCATGTTAATGCCTACACTCAGGAAGAAAGGAAAGATAACTAACTTTGGTACTTTTCAGAGTTTATGTTAGCATCATTGGAATGAACGTGCTCAGCTATAGGTCTAACTATGTGTATTTCCATACACGATCCAGTCCATGTTAATGCCTACACTCAGGAAGAAAGGTAAGATAACTAACTTTGGTACTTTTCAGAGTTTATGTTAGCATCATTGGAATGAACGTGCTCAGCTATTGGTCTAACTATGTGTATTTCCATACACAATCCAGTCCATGTTAATGCCTACACTCAGGAAGAAAGGAAAGATAACTAACTTTGGTACTTTTCAGAGTTTATGTTAGCATCATTGGAATGAACGTGCTCAGCTATAGGTCTAACTATGTGTATTTCCATACACAATCCAGTCCATGTTAATGCCTACACTCAGGAAGAAAGGAAAGATAACTAACTTTGGTACTTTTCAGAGTTTATGTTAGCATCATTGGAATGAACGTGCTCAGCTATAGGTCTAACTATGTGTATTTCCATACACGATCCAGCCCATGTTAATGCCTACACTCAGGAAGAAAGGAAAGATAACTAACTTTGGTACTTTTCAGAGTTTATGTTAGCATCATTGGAATGAACGTGCTCAGCTATAGGTCTAACTATGTGCATTTCCATACACGATCCAGTCCATGTTAATGCCTACACGCAGGAAGAAAGGAAAGATAACTAACTTTGGTACTTTTCAGACCATATATCCCCACATTGATGTCAGAGGTTGGCACTTTTTATATCGCTATACTCCCACAAAGAGATCAGACGTTAGCGTTTTTATATCGCTATACCCCCTCCCAAAGAGGTCAGAGGTTAGAACGTTTTATATCGCTATACTCCCACAAAGAGATCAGACGTTAGCATTTTTTATATCGCTATACCCTCTAACAAAGAGGTCAGAGGTTACAACCTTTTACATCGTTATACCCCCATATAGAGGTTAGACGTTGGCACTTTTTATATCGCTATAACCCTTTCCCAAAGAGATCAGAGGTTAGAACGTTTTATATCGCTATACCCCCACAAAGAGGTCAAAGGTTAGCACCTTTTATATCGATATAACCCCACATAGACGTCAGAGGTTAGCACATTTTTTTATATCGCTATACCCCCTTCCCAAAGAGGTCAGAAGATAGAAGTTTGTATATCGCTATACGCCCACAAAGAGGTCAGAGGTTAGGACTTTTATATCGCTATACCCCACACAAAGAGGTCAAACGTTAGCACTTTTTATATCGCTATACCCGTACAAAGAGGTTTGAGGTAAGCACTTTTTATATCGCTATACCCCACAAAGAGGTCAGAGGTTAGCACTTTTTATATCGCTATATAACTACAAAGAGGTCAGACGTTAGCACTTTATATCGCTATATACCCCCACAAAGAGGTGAGATGCTAGCACTTTTTATATGCGGATACCCCCACAAAGAGGTCAGAGGTTAGAACTTTTTATATCTTTATACGCCCATAAAGAGGTTGGAACTTAGCACTTTTTATATCGTTATACCCCCCCCCCCCCCAAAGAGGTTAGAGATTAACACTTTTTATACCGTTATACCCAAACATAGATGTAAGAGGTTAGAACTTTTTATATCTTTATACCCCTATAAGTGGTTAGAGGCTAGTACTGTTTATATCGCTATACCCCCACAAAGAGGTCAGAGGTTAGCACTTTTTATATCGCTATACCCCCACAAAGATGTAAGAGGTTAGCACGTTTTATATCGCTATACCCCCACAAAGATGTAAGAGGTTAGCACGTTTTATATCGCTATATCCCACAAAGATGTAAGAGGTTAGTACGTTTTATATCGCTATACCCCCACAAAGATGTAAGAGGATAGCATGTTTTATATCGCTATACCCCCACAAAGATGTAAGAGGTTAGCACGTTTTATATCGCTATACCCCCACAAAGATGTAAGAGGTTAGCACGTTTTATATCGCTATACCCCCACAAAGATGTAAGAGGTTAGCACGTTTTATATCGCTATATCCCACAAAGATGTAAGAGGTTAGTACGTTTTATATCGCTATACCCCCACAAAGATGTAAGAGGTTAGCATGTTTTATATCGCTATACCCCCACAAAGATGTAAGAGGTTAGCACGTTTTATATCGCTATACCCCCACAAAGATGTAAGAGGTTAGCACGTTTTATATCGCTATACCCCCACAAAGACGTAAGAGGTTAGCACGTTTTATATCGCTATACCCCCACAAAGATGTAAGAAGTTAGCACGTTTTATATCGCTATACCCCCACAAAGATGTAAGAGGTTAGCACGTTTTATATCGCCATACCCCCACAAAGATGTAAGAGGTTAGCACGTTTTATATCGCTATACCCCCACAAAGATGTAAGAGGTTAGCACGTTTTATATCGCTATACCCCCACAAAGATGTAAGAGGTTAGCACGTTTTATATCACTATACCCCCCCCCCCAAAGAAGTCAGAGGTTAGCACCTTTAATATTACTATACCCCCACAAAGAAGTCAGAGTTTAACACTTTTAATATCGCTATACCACTACAAAGAGGTCAGACGTTAGCACTTTATATCGCTATATCCCCCACAAAGAGGTGAGAGGTTAGCCCTTTTTATATTGCTATACCTCCACAAAGAAGTCAGAGGTTAGTCCTTTTAATATCGCTATATTTCAACAAAGAGGTCAGAGTTTAGCACTTTTATTATCGCTAAACCACCACAAAGACGTAAGAGATTAGCCCTTTTTATATTACTATAACCCCACAAAGAGGTCAGAGGCTAGAAATTTTTATATCTTTATACCCCTACATACATAAAGAGGTCAGAATTTAGCACTTTTTATATCGCTATAAAAAAGAGGTTAGAGATTAACACTTTTTATATCGCTATACCCACGTAGAAGTAAGAGGTTAGCACTTTTAACACTATACCCCCACAACGAAGTCAGAGGTTAGAACTT
The DNA here is from genome assembly GCA_036971475.1 of Prosapia bicincta. Lineage (NCBI taxonomy): Eukaryota > Metazoa > Arthropoda > Insecta > Hemiptera > Cercopidae > Prosapia > Prosapia bicincta. The sequence continues at coordinate 322,171,856 of JBAIZL010000001.1, forward strand.
TTTATATCTTTATACCCCTATAGCTTAAGTGGTTAGAGGCTAGCACTTTTTACATGGCTATACCCCCATAAAGAGGTCAGAGGTTAGCACTTTTTATATCACTATACCACCACAAAGAGGTCAGATGTTAGCACGTTTTATATCGTTATACCCCCACGAAGATGTAAGAGGTTAGCACTTTTAATATCATTGTACCCCCCCCCCCCCCATAACGTGGTCAGAGGTTAGCACTTTTTATATCGCTATACCCCCACAAAGGCGTAAGAGGTTAGTCCTTTTTATTTTGCTATACCTCCACAAAGAAGTCAGAGGTTAGTCCTTTTAATATCGCTATATTTCAACAAAGAGGTCAGAGTTTAGCACTTTTAATATCGCTATACCCCCTCAAAGTAGTCAGAGTTTAGCACTTTTAATATCGCTATACCCTCACAAAGTAATCAGAGATTAACATTATTAATATCGCTATACCCCCACAAAGACGTAAAAGGTTAGCAATTTTTATATCGCTATACCCCACAAAGTAGTCAGAGATTAACACTTTTAATATCGCTATACCACCACAAAGTAATCAGAGATTAACACTTTTAATATCGCTATACCCCAACAAAGACGTAAGAGGTTAGCCCTTTTTATATTGCTATACCTCCACAAAGAAGTCAGAGGTTAGTCCTTTTAATATCGCTATATTTCAACAAAGAGGTCAGAGTTTAGCACTTTTAATATCTTTAGACCCCCTCAAAGTAGTCAGAGATTAACACTTTTAATATCGCTATATCCCCACAAAGTAATCAGTGATTAACACTTTTAATATCGCTATACCGCAACAAAGACGTAAGAGGTTAGCCCTTTTTATATTGCTATACCTCCACAGAGACGTCAGAGGTTAGTCCTTTTAATATCGCTATATTTCAACAAAGAGGTCAGAGTTTAGTACTTTAAATATCTTTAGACCTCCTCAAAGTAGTCAGAGATTAACACTTTTAATATCGCTATATCCCCACAAAGTAATCAGAGATTAACACTTTTAATATCGCTATACCGCAACAAAGACGTAAGAGGTTAGCCCTTTTTATATTGCTATACCTCCACAAAGAAGTCAGAGGTTAGTCCTTTTAATATCGCTATATTTCAAAAAAGAGGTCAGAGTTTAGCACTTTAAATATCTTTAGACCTCCTCAAAGTAGTCAGAGATTAACACTTTTAATATCGCTATATCCCCACAAAGTAATCAGAGATTAACACTTTTAATATCGCTATACCGCAACAAAGACGTAAGAGGTTAGCCCTTTTTATATTGCTATACCTCCACAAAGAAGTCAGAGGTTAGTCCTTTTAATATCGCTATATTTCAACAAAGAGGTCAGAGTTTAGCACTTTTAATATCTTTAGACCTCCTCAAAGTAGTCAGAGATTAACACTTTTAATATCGCTATATCCCCACAAAGTAATCAGAGATTAACACTTTTAATATCGCTATACCGCAACAAAGACGTAAGAGGTTAGCCCTTTTTATATTGCTATATCTCCACAAAGAAGTCAGAGGTTAGTCCTTTTAATATCGCTATATTTCAACAAAGAAGTCAGAGGTTAGTCCTTTTAATATCTTTAGACCTCCTCAAAGTAGTCAGAGATTAACACTTTTAATATCGCTATATCCCCACAAAGTAATCAGAGATTAACACTTTTAATATCGCTATACCGCAACAAAGACGTAAGAGGTTAGCCCTTTTTATATTGCTATACTTCCACAAAGAAGTCAGAGGTTAGTCCTTTTAATATCGCTATATTTCAACAAAGAGGTCAGAGTTTAGCACTTTTAATATCGCTATACCCCCTCAAAGTAGTCAGAGTTTAGCACTTTTAATATCGCTATACCCTCACAAAGTAATCAGAGATTAACATTATTAATATCGCTATACCCCCACAAAGACGTAAAAGGTTAGCAATTTTTATATCGCTATACCCCACAAAGTAGTCAGAGATTAACACTTTTAATATCGCTATACCACCACAAAGTAATCAGAGATTAACACTTTTAATATCGCTATACCCCAACAAAGACGTAAGAGGTTAGCCCTATTTATATTGCTATACCTCCACAAAGAAGTCAGAGGTTAGTCCTTTTAATATCGCTATATTTCAACAAAGAGGTCAGAGTTTAGCACTTTTAATATCTTTAGACCCCCTCAAAGTAGTCAGAGATTAACACTTTTAATATCGCTATATCCCCACAAAGTAATCAGTGATTAACACTTTTAATATCGCTATACCGCAACAAAGACGTAAGAGGTTAGCCCTTTTTATATTGCTATACCTCCACAGAGACGTCAGAGGTTAGTCCTTTTAATATCGCTATATTTCAACAAAGAGGTCAGAGTTTAGTACTTTAAATATCTTTAGACCTCCTCAAAGTAGTCAGAGATTAACACTTTTAATATCGCTATATCCCCACAAAGTAATCAGAGATTAACACTTTTAATATCGCTATACCGCAACAAAGACGTAAGAGGTTAGCCCTTTTTATATTGCTATACCTCCACAAAGAAGTCAGAGGTTAGTCCTTTTAATATCGCTATATTTCACAAAAGAGGTCAGAGTTTAGCACTTTAAATATCTTTAGACCTCCTCAAAGTAGTCAGAGATTAACACTTTTAATATCGCTATATCCCCACAAAGTAATCAGAGATTAACACTTTTAATATCGCTATACCGCAACAAAGACGTAAGAGGTTAGCCCTTTTTATATTGCTATACCTCCACAAAGAAGTCAGAGGTTAGTCCTTTTAATATCGCTATATTTCAACAAAGAGGTCAGAGTTTAGCACTTTTAATATCTTTAGACCTCCTCAAAGTAGTCAGAGATTAACACTTTTAATATCGCTATATCCCCACAAAGTAATCAGAGATTAACACTTTTAATATCGCTATACCGCAACAAAGACGTAAGAGGTTAGCCCTTTTTATATTGCTATATCTCCACAAAGAAGTCAGAGGTTAGTCCTTTTAATATCGCTATATTTCAACAAAGAAGTCAGAGGTTAGTCCTTTTAATATCTTTAGACCTCCTCAAAGTAGTCAGAGATTAACACTTTTAATATCGCTATATCCCCACAAAGTAATCAGAGATTAACACTTTTAATATCGCTATACCGCAACAAAGACGTAAGAGGTTAGCCCTTTTTATATTGCTATACTTCCACAAAGAAGTCAGAGGTTAGTCCTTTTAATATCGCTATATTTCAACAAAGAGGTCAGAGTTTAGCACTTTTAATATCTTTAGACCTCCTCAAAGTAGTCAGAGATTAACACTTTTAATATCGCTATATCCCCACAAAGTAATCAGAGATTAACACTTTTAATATCGCTAGACCCCCACAAAGACGTAAAAGGTTAGCAATTTTTATATCGCTATACCCCCACAAAGAAGTCAGAGGTTAGTCCTTTTAATATCTTTAGACCTCCTCAAAGTAGTCAGAGATTAACACTTTTAATATCGCTATACCGCAACAAAGACGTAAGAGGTTAGCCCTTTTTATATCTTTAGACCTCCTCAAAGTAGTCAGAGATTAACACTTTTAATATCGCTATATCCCCACAAAGTAATCAGAAATTAACACTTTTAATATCGCTATACCGCAACAAAGACGTAAGAGGTTAGCCCTTTTTATATCTTTAGACCTCCTCAAAGTAGTCAGAGATTAACACTTTTAATATCGCTATATCCCCACAAAGTAATCAGAAATTAACACTTTTAATACCGCTATACCGCAACAAAGACGTAAGAGGTCAGCCCTTTTTATATTGCTATACCTCCACAAAGAAGTCAGAGGTTAGTCCTTTTAATATCGCTATATTTCAACAAAGAGGTCAGAGTTTAGCACTTTTAATATCGCTATACCCCCTCAAAGTAGTCAGAGTTTAGCACTTTTAATATCGCTATACCCTCACAAAGTAATCAGAGATTAACATTATTAATATCGCTATACCCCCACAAAGACGTAAAAGGTTAGCAATTTTTATATCGCTATACCCCACAAAGTAGTCAGAGATTAACACTTTTAATATCGCTATACCACCACAAAGTAATCAGAGATTAACACTTTTAATATCGCTATACCCCAACAAAGACGTAAGAGGTTAGCCCTTTTTATATTGCTATACCTCCACAAAGAAGTCAGAGGTTAGTCCTTTTAATATCGCTATATCCCCACAAAGTAGTCAGAGATTTACATTATTAATATCGCTATACCCCCACAAAGACGTAAAAGGTTAGCAATTTTAATATCGCTATATCCCCACAAAGTAGTCAGAGATTTACATTATTAATATCGCTATACCCCCACAAAGACGTAAAAGGTTAGCAATTTTTATATCGCTATACCCCACAAAGTAGTCAGAGATTAACACTTTTAATATCGCTATATCCCCACAAAGTAATCAGAGATTTACACTTTTAATATCGCTATATCCCCACAAAGTAATCAGAGATTAACACTTTTAATATCGCTAGACCCCCACAAAGACGTAAAAGGTTAGCAATTTTTATATCGCTATACCCCCACAAAGAGGTCAGAGCTTAGTACTTTTTATGGCTAGAAAGATCTTAGTCTATGCGTCGGCCATGGAATTTTTGTCTTCAGTTGCGAATTACAGCGGATGATAATAAATGTTAGGACCAAGAGAGCTTCACACCCTACCTTTATCTAAGTGTATTCACTTATTCATGAACATCCCTTACATCTACCCATGCTGAGCCTCTCACTGGTATTCGATTCTGCACATTTCATGTCCCAGTTCGAGATATTTTACGTTTCTTGTTCTACCTCTACTTACATGCAGACCAAGGCACTTATTAGTGTTTGCATTCAACAAACTTACCTTCTAAATACAAAAATCTCGAAACATATCTACATTTTGAACTGGATTGCGTTAAAAATTAATTTTATACAAATTTAAATTTATTCACTAATTAGTGGTTGTCCTAGAAATGCTCCATTTCTGAAGTATTCCAGAACTATCTGTAGATGGCTAATGTTATAGGCGATCAATTTTGTATGGATGCTTCACTGTAAATGCATATAGGGGTACTTGAAATAAAAATATTAAATATATGATATGTTTAATTGTAATACAATTAATGATTATAAGTTAATAATATAATTAAGTTATATCATTGATTTTCCTGAAGATGTTAATACATGTATTGGCGAAAAGCTTTGAAAATATATAAAAATACAATTCTTGTATTTGAAATAATTTTATTCAATAATTCTAATAAATATGCGTTTATAATATATATTTATAAATCTAAACACAATTTATAAATACATGTATTTATATAAAAGTATGTATTATATAAATGTATGTATTATATACATGTATTATATAAATGTATTGATATAAATTGACAGATATATTGATACTTCATTGTAAAGTATATTTTTGATACCTAAAACTAAAATGTTTAAGATATTTTTAACGTTTTCAATATTTATTCTGTATATGCCCCTATTCCTCTCTCACAGGTAACCTAACCTTTCTTGCATATTAGCACTGACCAACGACTGACCGCAGGATGAACTTGTGGTTAAGCGACACCCACAGAGTTATCAAAGCGTACTTTTCAGTAACGGGTTCCTGTAAGTAATTACGCTTGCGAAGTAGGCTAAATACAATCTAAGACAATTTAATTTGTGACGTAACGAATACGATAGTTTAATTTTTCTTTTCTAATTTAAAATTAGTAATATTCTTTGTTGAGTTGCATACTTAAGAAGCATTAAGATAGTTTAACACTACACATAAACACGCCACTTGCCTCTAACAGCAACACTAACAAATATTGGAAATACAGTAATAAATATATGAATATATATTATTAGAGTTTATTTTGAAATCTATTTTAGTACTTTCAGTGGATTATAGAGAGTCTAAGGTTGGTAACATAGTAAATCGAGAATAAATTAAACTTTGATATTTGGAACTACGAGTATTTATTCCATATAATGCTGGATGTACTTGTCCTAAACAACTAAACCTCTGTTTCCTTAGTTCATTAAACTAAATCGTTAGTTTTTATTCATTTGTAATCAAGTTGCAGTCCTAAAGTACATGTAGGTAGTACATTGTACCTACCTAAAGATAATCTTTGTACAATGTACAAACAGCAAACGTGACTCAACCGGTCCCACGCTCAATTAAAAACAGCCCCCCCCCCCAGAACAGAAACGCCAGATGCTCACCCCAAACAAATAAACGTCCTTCCATTTTGCAAAACACCTATCCTTAATACCGGTCCAAACACCAAAAGCCTAATCCCTTATTCTCCCATCAGATAGCGTTACTAGAATGAGGCTACAAAAACCACGGAAGTCCCTTCTGACCAATATTGGTTAACAATATTTCCATTGAAACTAAGATATCAGCGTCTCCAGTTGGGCGTGATAAAATTTCTCTTAAATTCCTCAACATCTTGTTATATAAGTTATTTATTTCATCCGGCTTAGCCAGAGGGTGTCTCCAGCTTGAAGGTTAAGCTACAATTACTCTGTCGCCAGATGAGAGAAACACCGCCAACGACAATTTCTGAATTAAATTTGAATTTAAAGTCACGAAAATAAATTAAACGGCTTCTTCCTATCGACAAAAATCTTTATCTGCATCCGTCCATTGTCTCGAAATATTGTCAAACATAAAGTAGTATAACAATTTTTAATCTCTATAATGAAATTAAACAATTTTAATGTTGTTGGGGTGTAATTGATCGCTTAGATGATAGTTTAAATTACCTTAATATTTTCAAAAATTTATTCACTATGTTTATTATTAAATACTTTACTTAAACTACTTGACTTGAAATTTCTGTTCTTATGGTCTAACGGAATGGGTTTATGACCGACCGGTTGCTATTACCAAGTCTGAGGGTCTAACCCTTAGGTAAGACCAAAGAAGAGTGGACAAACTTACCACACTGGCCTTTGGTAAAGGCCAAGGGAGAGATAGTGCTAAGCACTAACTAGACGGAACCAGCCAGATGGAGTATTGAAGATACTGAATTCCTGGCCTTTCGGAAGGTTACATAGCTCCAACGTATGTAGCTCTGGAAAAGCGGGTGAAATCGTAGTGTTTATCTTGAGTATTGCCCCGCCCCAGAGTAGGTAGGTCACCAGTCTCGCTTTGTCCATTAGTGGGTCGGTAACCAGTCTTGCCTCGTCCTAGAGTGGGCCTGTCACCACTCTTGCCCCGACTCAGATTGGGCAGGTAACACTCTCGCCTCATCCCAGAGTGGGGCGATCAGCAGTTTTACCTTGTCCCAAAGTGGGCCGGTCACCAGTCTCGCTTTGTTCCAGAGTGGAACGGTCACCAGTCTTGTTTCGTCCCAAAGTGAGCCGGGACCTCACCACCTGTCAAAACTTGATCCTGTACCCATCTTTCGCAAGATTCCTAGTGTAAGCATATTTCATTATACGCTTCTTTCGAGTATTCGTTGTACCTACCTTTGTCAAAATTATGATGGATTACCGAGTGGTGTGTCCTATTATCAACTCGGACCATCGTAATAAAAGACGATGATTTGATAATGACCCACAGCTTCCGAAACAACCTATTTCGATCAGTTAAAATTAAGCGCCATTATAATCAAGAGGTAACATATTTATATATGTATAAAAATTATATGAAATAATTTGCGGAGGTTCAATAATAATAAATAATACACAAAAAACTCAATACACCAATATTTTAATTCTAAACTGGTGTACACTTTGGTTACTATGTAACCATCCTCAAAGACAGTCTTGTTTGTCATGTTTCTGAGAATTGTTACTTGGTAACCGAAATGTACATCAGGTTAGAAATAAAAATATTTGTAGTTAGATGTTTTTGCATATTATTTTATATAAAGTTATACCTATTTTATGGTGAATTTCAGAAAGGGGAAATAAACGATATGTGAAAGTGGTTAGACAAATTCACAGAGGTAAGATAACCAGGTAAGGGGACCTACAACTTCAAACTTTACCTTTGCCATAAATAATATAAATTATATTTTTAATGTAATAACATTGTAATAACATATTGTAATGTACAGCTCTATTATTAAAATATGGTTTTCTTTTCGATATTATCCTAAACTAAAGAGGAAAAGTTTTGAATTCCAACACAATAAACGTGGGCAAAATCCGTAGCCCACATACATACTGGAGACACAAGGGCTTCTAACGAAGGGGCCTTGGAAACCCTTGAAAGGCGGACAAATAATGATTACACGAGTTAAGACGGGTCAGGTCGGAGCTAATTTGTCTGACAGCTAACACGTATTCTCAGCCTGACATGATGTTCAGAATCAAGAGGTCAAACTGCATTTTTATCGGTTTCCAAATATAAAAATCGTAGATATTACCAAGAAGGCCAACTGGTATATAAAGTAGGCTCTGAACATAACGTTTGACGTAAAAACAAATTGCTGGAAAGAAATTGGGACACCTGTGGCAACGATTGTGTAAGAGAGCCGTCCGATAAATCAGCTGTTTGTAGGCTTTAGGCCTGTTTGCACAACAAATAGCTTCCTTGAGCGACAGAATCAATTGTTTATGGCCAATGCTAGTTGTATTGATTGCTCTGATTAAATAAAGGCTGGATATTGAAATAACCTTATTGAAGGATTGTTTTCTTCTTCCTGTTACCATTGAAACACTGCAAGAATATCTCTGGCCAAAAGATTTGAATCGCGCTCTATTTCTATAGTAGTGTAAATAAAATTGTTTTATTTTAAACAAAATCGCCCGTGGACTTTTTAATTTTTTACTAGTAAGAACTAAGACAAGGGTAGCCGGGATATATGAATCTTATCTGCGACTGCAAGTTTTAACTATAATAAGTGTTTAAATGAGGATTCCTACATTTAAAATATGATTTATAGGAATTAATATAACCTAATATCCTATAATGGGAACAGTGAAGCAGTTTGTGAGTTAACCTATCCAAAATAGTTACACTTTCTTTTTAATTTTTCTATCGGTTAAAAACACTTTAAATTGGCCAGTTTCGTAAAAAAAATATTATATAACTTTTAAACTCTAAAAGGCAAATTAAAATATAATAAGACATTTTTCTTATAACACGAGTTGACGATTAAACTTAGAGTTGTTAGTACAATCTGTGAGAATTTTCGTAAAATACTATATTGTCCGTAACTTTATTAAGAGATTCGTTGCATTATTAAGAAATAAAACTAATAAGGAGAATAAAAATGAGCTAGTAATGGCTTTTATTCATTAGGAAACAGTTGTAATAGTGGATGAAGCTTTTGATTAGCTTTTAAAGAGGTCATAGACTAAATATTTCCTTATAGAATTATGATTTGGGAAAATGAAAATTTCGAATTTCATTTAAGAAGTTATTTATTACAAAAGTGCAACTTGATATCCTAATAAACGAAAAAGAGAATTGATGGGTACGATAGAACCAACATTGGAAAATGAAAAATGAACTAAGCTTGTAAAATGGCAGCTAATGGAGCAGTAGCGTCTATCGGGTGAAAGCTGCCAACAGTAGCACCTAAATAAGGTTCAGTAGCTTTGTCAGGCGAAGTTAAATCTTCAACGGGGAAAGAACGAAATGGCCGAACACGCGAGCTATTGATAGAGGCATTTCATTTGGAACAGGCAACTTACTGTTCGCGTGCCTTAGCTCACAGTTTTGAACCGAAAATATTAACCTTTGTTTTAGATACTGTCAAATACAAACTCTTGCAAATCTCACTCGCTCTTATAAGTGCAATGTTTTTATTTAAACTAGAATTATATTGATATTGAATTTGGTTTTATTTTAATATACAACTCTTAAAAATATTGCATGATATGTTTGGAAAAGAAAAAGAAAGGAAACTAATATTTATCAGTAATTCTCTTTTTTATGTTAAATATATTTCTAAGGTTTAGTGAAATTTTAAATCACGAATAGCTGTAAATAAACAAGCAATTTTCAATTGTAATAGTATAACAATACCATAATAACAGCACTACATAAAAACGTGAAATAAGAAACTATATAGAAACAAGAGGATAAAAACATTGAATGCTGTTAGAAGGAATCCACAATCAGAATATGTACCACTGTCCCACAAACCCATACTGACACTCGTGAAGCTTTGACCGGTGGATTTCGTTAGGACGTTACAAGGACATTATAGTAATGCCCACCAATAGAATCCCGAACAAACTTTTACATTATAGTATGATTGGCAAAAGAAGAGTTGGCTGACCAAGAAGACGATGGATGGCTACAGGACTTTGAGGAAGATTTAATGATATTCGGCGTTACAGCATGGAAACAGAAGGCTAAATACAGAAGTACATGGCGGGACATTGTTAAGGTAGCCATGTTCACCCCAGGCTGTAGCGCTGCGTAGTACGTTACAAGGAATTTATTCAAGGGATGCCAGCAACGTGTGTTAGGACTATACTAATGAGGACCCGTTGCAGAGACGAAACGAGTGCTTCAACCAGATTCTAGGTTTTGAGCAATTTTCTAAAACCACTTAGTGGAACGAACGAAAAACGTTTTTCAGTATTACAATGGTCATTTGGGTCTTACGAAGATCATTAGACTAAGCGGGACATTACAGTAAGTTTCGTCACCTCGACTCCGTCGACAAACTGAAGTAGGAGACAGACTAATTCGTAGTAGTTTGTCCAAGCCAGGTACAAATGGATTTTTACCCAGGTCAAAGAATCTTTAACTGAGGGCTCTAATTTTTAAAGAGGCAGTGCAAGAATCATCACAAACCTATGTCAGTATAAATATAAACAACGAAAACACAAATCATGTTACGAATTGGAACGCATATGTTTAGAATGGATAGTATAGTGCATAGTGCATAGTAATTTGGGTAACTAAACACACAGTTTTGTTGTGAAGAATTATTTTACAAAGAAAAAAAGAAGAAAACAAGTCAATTCCCATAATTCAAATTTTAAACATTCCCATTTGAATTATTTGAACGTCTGATGCCATTTTATCATGAAAATTCTCTGCTAATAAGACAATTTTACTCAGCAAACTTTACAGGACACTTTTTTTATTCTGGATCAAATAATTAAACAATATTTAATCATGTTATTCTCTCAATTATTAAGGCTTGAATAACTATTGGCTTAACTACCTCCACATCTAAAAGTGAAATATTGAAATATGATAGCTCCAAGCAGTAATATTTTTTTATTAGTCTCTTAAATACGAACCTAATCTAACGTAATCTTGGCTATCTAATCTGACGCTTAGAATTTATTTAAGCTTCTAGATTGTAGCTTAATTTTCTTAGAAATAAGAGGTATTTTACAACATATTAATAATGGAATTAGCCACTAAAGTCGCAGACAGCGTTAAAATTAATGAGTAAAATATATCTTAGACTGTCGCTCTAAGGATAGTCCACGAAGGATTTCCCTTATATATTCTGCTTCAGATTTAGCCCTATATATTACGTACTTTAACGCAGAGTGGAAAACCTTTCCTCTTAAATAAGAAAAAGTCAAACGATTTGTATTTTTCGTAAATATAAATCAATATATTTACCATTAATATCGCATATCTTTCCTCATTGGCTGACAACTTTGATATAATGTATGCCATAATATATAGCCTATTATACTGACATGCATGACTTCCAATGTTCGTTCCGCATGACCTATCCGGTTCCAATATCCTACGCTCAGTTGTACCGTACTCTTATAATTTTGCATAAATCTTTAAACTCGTGATTATGGAAAATATTTATAAAAAGTATAATAATTTTATATAGCCTATGTGGTTATCATAAACGTTTAACTAAACAAAAAAATTAAATTGTATAAAGAACAATGTTTATTATAATAAACGATGGGAAATTGTTATTAAGCGTTAAATTTGAAATCTATTTAAACTAGAGTTATTTAAAAACAATGTTTATTAAAAAAAAATACATATGGAATGAATATATGTAAAAAGTGTATACATTCTGTGCAAAATATTTGTATATCAAATAAATAATTGCATGCATTTACAGATACCTAATTTATTATTAACAGTAAAATGTATTGTTATTAATTTTGTAATTAATAAAATTAACAGTAATTAACAAAATTTGCTCCTGTTAATTATATACCAATTAAAATGGAATAAACTGAAAATAATTAAAAAATTTTAATTTTGTTGAATTTTAATGTTTCTATAAATTTGGAAATTTTTATTATGAAACATAATAGAACAAGGATTTTTTTAAAATACTCTTATAGGAAATTGGTTTAACTTAAACATTAAAGTAAACAATAATGACTGATACAGTAACCTAACCTAACCTAACATGATGTAAAATAAAATATTGATTTACCATTTTATAACTACATGTTATTGGAATAATTAGGACGCTAATGTAATTAGGACTTTTGATAAAAAAAGAAAGATTGAAACTTTAAATTACTCTTCACCCTTAATCTACTTCTAAGTACAGTAGTCATTACCGTTCGTCTTAAGGACATTTAAAAGGAAATAAGGACATTTAAACGAAACAACATGTTCTTGTGTTTACCCACAGTAATGAAATTATTCTTGAATTAATTTCACTTTGCATTAAGTCATGAATTTGAGGCTTGAAATTTAGGCTAATTAACCTTTTCACTTTTAAAAAAGTTTTCTATTTTTAATGTTTAATAATTTGTATGTAAAACATTCTACATATAGAAGTTTTATATTTGAAGTAAAACTTCATATGTACTAGCAAATAACAAAATTTAGATGGCAGTGAATCGGACAACCGGAATCCAACAATTTTGGTCGTAAGATATCCGAATGCAAAACATGGCGGATAGTGCTAACAGCTGTTTTCGTATACACTTACATATTGTTTAGAGGTTAGGTTTAAATTATCTTCAAACGCAAATAATTACTTATGTGATCAGAAATATCGAATATTTGGTTAAATTAAGTAATATAGTACGATATATTTGAATACAGTTTTCTACCTTTCCTAACGTCACAGTATTTTTCTCTGTCGACGCGTTTCGGAGTGACTCCATTTTCAAAACTTAAGTCTTACTCTTGTTCGATGTAAGTTTTGAAAATGGATTCACTATGAAACGCGTTAACAGAGGAAAATACTGTAACGTTTAGAGAGACAGAAAACTATTCTCAAATATATAGAAATATTCCAAACAGAAATGAAGATGAGTATATTATGAATTTCAATATAGTAGGATTTCATATAACAGATGTCTTTATTATTTGTAAGATATGTTACTTTCTGTAACAAATAACAATAATTAAAATTGTATGTTTGGGAAAATTATATTATTTCGTAGTACAATGACAGTAGATATAGTTGTATAAGCCTATACTGATTTCATAATAACTTCAGTTACATTTGTTAACTCGAACATTTTTTTAAATCGAAAATTTTAATGCTTTTAATAATAAACAAGGTTGTGTTTCGTTCTGTAATGTATGAGAATATATCTTCTTTATAGGATATTATTATACACAATTAATATTTAAGGAGTATGAAATATTAAAGCCTTTTATAAGGTTATTATTCGTATGGAACTCTAAATGGTTTATATTTTGTTAATAAAATTTAGCTTCAGCAACGCAGGCTAAGCTAATTATACAGCCAGCTGGATTATGTAAAATCGATAACTATAGGTTGTATCGATAGCCATGGTTAATTACTAGTAGTTATTTTAATATTTATTTTTCTCATTGTTAAGACTACAATCTCCCGTGTAGTCTTTGGAGATAAATTTAGGTCGGCAGCCCCACGACGTTCATTGTTTTTTTTCCTTCTACAGTCATATATATATATTTAAGCCGTAGAAATATTGGACTTTGGAGGCAGGCCAAATTTGATTTCAACTTAACCTCACCTCTAAATCTAGTGACTTCCAATAATGTTTGAAAGTAGTGCTTTCCATGTAAGACTTGCTTGACTGAAATACTTTTCCCAAAAAATCCACATTTTCAGACGTTTCTCAAACACTGACCCAGTCCGGATTCAAACAAAAGCAACGCAAATTATAACAATACACAACATCCGCTCTAGTTTTGGAAAGAATAACAAAAATCTTATTGTTCGAACGGGACTGGTAATAAACCTGCATTATCTCACAATTGTTAGAGAAAGGTCCTCCGGTAACATGGCACAATTTAGTCTCAGGTTATATAATTATAATTTACTTATCAAGTATTTGCGACGGCGGAAGCGTTTGCAGCAAATTCAACGGAAATTTTGACACAGTTTCTGAATTGCATATACAGTAGCGCTGCAGTACAGGGCGTAATCAATATCCTCGTTGCCTAAGTGTGATTAGTCCTCTGGACCGTGATAGTCCGGCTTTGGCTGACAACAGGCTTGGCAGCGCTTTGCGACGGCGGCGTGTTGACGTGCTCCCGTTTAGATATTCCCTTTTTATGAGTTTTTTCGTAAACAAGCAGGTTTCACACAAAGCACAATTCTTTGGGATTTATCTGTAATGCAACATACGGGTAGATCAAAAACGATACCATTGGTAATATACAAAGTTCTTACGAGAACGATGTAATAATAAAACCTGGTGCTAGCACCAATAAATATATATATTTAAAAAAAACATAGGCGCGCCTAAGAGTCAAAGTTCATAACTCAATATTTCATTATAAAGCAGAGCAAAAGTTAAAATATTTTACAACACAACTCAAAGTAACAAGTTTAGATAGTTTTGGTTATAAATATGACGTTTCCAGCGTAAGCTAACCGGTTGACAAGTGAATAGTTTCCATATTTGTGTAAGTTATACAAGCTAACACAAGTGGGAAGCTATATTCCACTTTACACACTAACTGGTTAGCTTAAGTAGGTAAGAAAAATCTATTTAAATAGTAGCTATTTGAAATTTAGTATAATATAAAGGTTTGTTTTTTAAAGAACTTTGAACTTTATAAAGTTTATGCTTCCAAAAGAAAGTTAAATTTATAGTTTTTGAGGCGACGACATAATGTTATATTATTTTTATCGTGTTTCTTATGTCTTTTTTACATCCTCAGGTATATTTTGTTTGTTTTCAATATCGTGATGTCTCGATAAACGATAAACATCCTTTTATTTTGTTGATATAAATTAATTACTAAAAGAATTGTTTAATTTTTCTTAGTATATTTAACAGTAACCTTTAATAAACGATCAAAGTGACGTTACAGAACTATCTCAATTTGGCTGCCTCTGTTTTTTCATCTTTCAACCTACCTTTTGAACGCGTTTTTGTGATTACGTTTTTGTACATATTCTTTTTCAGGTACGACTGTATATATATATATATTGAATCTGAGTAAAATTTTGGATGGATATATTGAAAATAAAATTCACAAAGACGCAAAATTAGTTAAAAAGAAAATGGGTGAAATAAAACTTTGTGATCTAATTATTTGAAGATTAAACGTTGTTTTCCTGTTGTGTGTATTTTTGGATGTTCCTAAAACTTGTTTTAGTTTTTTCTCTAGTACAATTTTTTATTAGTTTAAATACATATTTATTTTAAAAAACGATTCGATTAAAAAAACAAGAAAATAATGTTTATTTAGGGGTTATGGTTAATGTATATAATGTTCCAGAATATAATTCCATATAATTGTCAAAATGTGTGAACATTTGTTAGCTAACGGTTTCTTTTTTGTTTTCCTTATAACAAAATCCATTCTAATAGGATACTTTTTGTAGCTCTATTCTAATTTAGTATAACCCAGAGCTCTGATTAATAACTATACTTAGAGTTACAAACGTTTGTGCATTGTTACTTAGGTTAGGTTTGCTTTTCGTTTTAAAAAAATGTTTTAAGTCAGCAAAAGGTTTTGCATCGACAGGTATATACATACATTTTTTTTAATTAATTTTTTAAAAATTTAATGTCGATGAAGTTCAGATAATCGATAATAACCATTTCTAGTTAACTCAGGAGAGATTAGTGATTAATTGAATGATAACAGATATTCCCCCTGAAGTGTAAAGTCTTGACAGGTATAATGTTCATTTAATAATATTTCTAATAATTATAAATAAATTCCGATAAATTTAATATTTTTAATACAAAAAAGCCATTAATAAACGATCACCCTCCAAGCAAGTATTAGGGCAAAGTTGGGCGGACATGGGTTGTGAGGAATTGTGTAACGACCAAAACATTACCAGATGACAGTTTTATCAGGGCAGCTGTTATCGAAAGAAACTGTTTGCACCACGTGGCAATAATTGTAATACAATTGCTTCGATAAAAGTCGATGTAACGTAAATAATAAAAGCAGTGATTTAAACTTATTTCACTTTGCCACACACTTAGATAATATAGCCTGAACAAATATTTGGATGCTATAAGGTCTTTAGTTTTAGTGATAACTTTGTTAATTATTCCCGTGTTAGGTTTAAGAATAAAACTTATAGGATTCGTGTATCGCAAGGCTTTCCTTATAAGAGCTAAATATACTTAACCTGAAGTTTTTACTCCTTTTTCCATGATAGTAACCTAAATATACGTTAGTTGCTCCGGAACCTTAGCATTTGGAACCACCACCACTATGAATCCAAAGTCAACTTCTATAAAACCCTTCAGCAGAGAGCTGGATATACGATCCCGTAGTAGCAGTATGTCAGACGAGAAGTCATTGATTCCAAAAACAAATCGATGACCCTTTCTGCACTATTTGGGACTGAGAGGTTTGTTTTGCTTTTCATTTTTGTGGTTTCTTCATCGAATATATAATAAATATTTGAATTGGAACCTAGCTTGAATAAAACTGTATGAGACACTTTTTCTGTTGATATTCTACTAAACTATTTTGTAAGGCACGTATTTAAGCGCAACTGCATCAGACAGACAAATCTGTTTTCAACTCATTCACAAGCAGCTGAGGTAGTATTTACATTTATATAATTTTGTGCACTAATATCAACTATTTACGGCTTTGGCGCATATTGTCGGCCTTCCTGGGACACAAGACACAATCTAAAGTAGCGTTAAGGCAAATTACGATTTGCATTGAAAGTCGTTAATAGATTTCCCGCGCCAGAATGTAAATAAATGAATTTAGAGACGTGTTTATAGTTAGGCGTCGTGTTTATTTGTTATTACTTCTTTTGAAATGTAGTAGAGACATAAATCAGGGGTTTTGTCTGTAAGGCAGTTTACAACTTTCAAGCGGCACCAAGGTTGAGAATTACAACCTTTGTAACGTCTAACCATCCAAAGTGCATTGGGGACAACCCGTGTGTATACATTGAGTGGTAAAACTATTATTGTTAATGTTTTGTTACACTCGGACATTAGTAAGTGCCAATTTACCGTCTGAAAGCTTTTTTTGAGGAGGGGAGAACCCTAAGGATTTAGTGGAAACTTAACCCAAACATGTTTTCTAAAGAAACTTTCAAAATATTAATATTAAAAAAAAGAAATATAAATTATTCAACAAAAAAAGGAGTGCACGTCATTCCTCCTATAGCCCCACTAACAAGGTTACAACCCCTCTTTACACTTAGTATAGGCTATCTTCGCCCTCAGTCTTCCTGCATCTCGGGGTTTTTCCTGAAACGGTTTCTTTTATCCCACTTTTTTATCCCACTCATAGCGCGACACTTACCGTACTGCTTCATTTCACTAACTTCTGATTTTCCATAGAAAGAGGTGATTCATCTTCTATGATTAATTGCTTGGAACAGGAGGAATGTATCCCGATTCCTTCACCTACGGTAGAGATACTAACCGCATGTGCATTTGAGACGGAGACGCTCGGTAGAGAATGGCTGTGTTAAAGGCTGGGCGCGTTTAAGGGTCAGACGCAAAAGCCAAAAAACCTTCACAATGAAAAATAATGGTTAGGGTTGTTTAATGATTGAGTTAGGACCAAGCACGTAGGCAAAATAGAAGACAGGAATATTCAGTTGGAATAGGTCTAGTATAAAGTTACTATAAATGGCTGAATTCTACAATGAAATTTAGTGGCTCCAAAGTTGTATTAGTTTTTTTCAGTTTAACAAGTTTCATTGTAAACAAAAATTACAGTGTGCAAAGCCCACAACTTTAAAGAATTTTGTACTTTTTGTTCATATTCTATCTAAACAACCACCACAAAATCTCATGATATTTTTCAAGTTTATTTTATATAACCAAGCATTTTCCAATACTACAATACAATATGATTTGGTTAGAAGACTAACAGAAACAAATTATAAAGTTTGCTAATAAAGACCGGTAACATAGCTATTTGTAATTTAGTAGACTATAAATTAGTGTTTTATTTTGTAAAGAAAGCCTAGATTTTATAAACTTTCGCGTGTATAGTAATAGAATGTTAAATGTATTTTTTTTTAAATAATGATTAATAGGTTTTAATATTAGGTTTTAGGTATTAGGCGTCGTTAATAGGTTTTATATATTCTTCCAAGTTTTATTTTTTACGAGTTTCTAAATAATATTTATTTCTGAAAAGTATAAATAACTCATATTTATTTTTGAGCTGCCACCTCATACTGGCACATTTTGAGCTGCTGAAATGCAAGTGAAATTGCGATCAGCTCAAAACACGATAAATAGACTAAATTATCATTTTGTAGCTCGTACGAAATTGTTTAGAATAAAAATAGGTTTATTTTAACAAGTCAAGAATGGTTTTTTTATTAGGAAGACGTTTCTACAACAATTGTTGTCCACTTCAAAGTTAAGTGACAATATATTTCTTCGTAAGTTTAGTTGACGGTTGTCCACAAGTGATCCTTAAGAAGCTGAAGATATTTGGAAACGCCCTCAAGTAATCGGATGCTGTTGAGTAATGGAAGTCTAATATCAAACCAAACCCCTGTGATTTGAGCAAAGATTGTGATAATTGTGATTATATTATTATAATTATAAAATTAATGATGGAAATTAATTAACAACAATAAATCACTAATAATTTTGTTATTAATGAATAAATATATTGAACATTTACTCACAGTTAGTAGTTTATTTTCTCATATACCTACGTTGCAATGACAAAGTTATCATCATCATTATCTCATTATCAGAGAGTAAAACTACATACATGCTAAATTTTAGTTATAGTTTAGAATTTGTTTAGTTATAGACGTAATTACTGATGATAACATTGTCAATCCAACGCGTTTGGGGAAATAAATTATTAATTTTGGTATGTCCGTTATTCTTTAGTTAGAGAGACGTTAGGCTAATGATAATTTTGAGTGGTATGGCATTTATAGAAAATGGTATATTAAAAATATTCTTAGGACTTACGAAGTACGTGTTATCTTAAGTGTAAATATTTATTTTAATGAAAAATATCGTAACTCAATACAAAATGATTCCATGGGGTCTTGTAGGAAAAACCGTTGAAACATTTATTTAGAAGTTTTAGACATGATTTTGTACGCGCTTGAGGTTTAATCTAATTAGTTGACCATTGTCAGACATTGACATTTTGACGTAGTGAAAGCTCTGCACTACAGAGACGTCTCTGACAACTTTCTCTGCAGCCACGTCGCTCGTAACCTGCGCGTACCGTAACCTCCGATAGCATCTCTCGTTCGTTGCATTTTCACTTTTAGGGCCCCTTATCCGCAACACCTCTGGCGGTTGTAATTTATCTTTGTCTCTCTGAGTTATTACCCAAACAGGCCAATGCTCTCTGGTCTAGACGAATTTCAGAGATTAAATTACTCATTCTGATGGTTATGAATGACTGTTGGTGATGGGTTAGTCCATCAGAATAATCATCTGTTTTTAAAACTTATTTTGATGCGCATTACAGAGAAAAAGTAATAATTTACTCGGCAATGACTACAGAAATATATAGATTCAACCTGAATAACAGAAATGGTTGTGGGCGTGTTTTAAAATTTATATATTTAATTTTATGTTTGTACAAGTATTAATAAACACATATCTGATCAAAATTTAAAAAAAAACAATAATTGATTCCCAACAATCGATTAGCTCACTTCATAGGATAGGGTACTGATATTTCGGTATTCTATAGCAATAAAGCAAAATTTTGAAAATTAAATTTCATTTTAAGCGATTATCATTTTCAGAGTTAAACTCAAGCAAGCAATAAAAACTTAAAGAAACAGTGGCGTATTTTTTTAGTTTAGATAAATAAAACTAACCACAAATAAAGCCATTAATTTGAAGCATTATGTATAATTCCATTGCAATCACCTTCAGAGGAAATTATTATAAGAAAAGAAATTTTACGTTTTAATTTTAAAAAATTGTAGAAAATACTTCCCATTTAAAGAAACCATTTAATTTAACCAATCATTTTCTAATAGTTTTATTAGATAAAGCATTTATAAATAGAATTGTAAATATATCGTAGAACTAAAATATTTGTAAATGTTAATATTTTTTACTGCTTGATACGTTAAAATTGAATATAAACGTTTTAACCTAATCAACTTCAAAAGTTTTATATATGGCGGTGGCTTAGTCAGTGGATTCTTCTAAATAGTGACTTTATTTCTGATTTTATCATTCCAGTATCATCTCCGGTAACGACAAAATATACAGACTGAATCCCCAAAATATCGACATTAAATTGCTCAAAGAAATTGATACACTATCTATAGTCAGAAATCATGTTGGTATAAAAAAGTTCTAATTAATTAATAATTTTTGGAAATTTTAAATATTTGTAATAAAAAGAATAATATTAGAAATGGTTAAAAGAGAAAGAGTTTTTTCTCGTATGTTTTTATAAAGAATTGTGAACGAGTAAATATACCGGTAGGTTTTCCTTCCATCTTGGGAACTCTTACATAAACATATTTACAAAAAAACTCTTAATTACACTACACAGATAAAGTGAAAATTAGTCTAGCAATTAATATACCAAACATGATATAGTTGAAAATAAGTTACATACAAACATTTGTAGTTAAAAATCCTGTAAATAAGAAACTAATCATACACAAGACAGAAATGGAATGGTTATCGTACAAATACAACTAGAGCTTGGTTGTGAAATAGGATTTTATTACAAATAAATTTGCACAGAACAATTTACAAAAATACGCTTTCGTATTTAATATCATTTAAAACCTAAACAATTATTAGCCTATAAGTAATATTTGTAACATTTTCAGCCATGGTTAGTTATAGCTTACGTTCCTCTCATGAAAACGACTTAGTCTCCGAAACGTCTTTAAATACGTATCGTCATTTATGTGAGATTGTTTAATAATAGTATTCCCCTTGTTTTGAATTACACTAAATTTAGGAATTTAGGTTTAATTAAAACTTTAATACTTCTATCGTTTGGCTTTTTATTGTCAGTGCTCCTGATTCTATTCTATAAGTTTTAAATAATCTAATGTACCAATACACATTCTTGTGAGTTTATTTGGTTTTATAATCAAATTACAGAATTTATCACTTTCGAAAAGTGTTGTTTTTGTCGTTCTTGGGCAAACAAATAAAAAACGAAAATAACGACACCCAGTGGTCCAAAATATTGTCGTATAATCTTGCTTTTATTGCTGGCGACGATGTCGTATTGGAAAGTAATAAATTGTTGACAAAACACTTCCTTCGGGGCGCAAAGTTTCGGCATAATTCCGTCTATTTCCTTAGAATTTTCTTGTTTTCTGTACTTTAAAAGTCGGCTATACGGCTGTAGCAACACTTGTACTCTACGTATATAGCGTAATAGAAGCTTGAATCTGAAACTCGCAAAAGGATTTGGACAAAACTGAGAATAAATACATGGTCTTTGTGTATAATTTGTTTTAAAATTGTTTTAATCTTTCCTTAGTAAAACAAATAAAAAAAAATATTTAAAATATTTTGAACTTGCGCAATTGTGTAGTGAGAAGAGCACATAGACCTGATTTGGAATTTTTAATACGGGGCTATTTAAATTATTAATTTTTTAAAATATTTTCAAGCTGTTCGTCTAGAATGACTACATTCTGTATGATAAAACGTGTCTTGTGGACCGAGTTGTACCTTATCACTTGCACCAGCCCGAAGTTTCAGTAAAGACCGACAGTCGAATCACTTTGTGAAAAATCGGGGTGTTGTATGCACAGTGCCAAGAGGCGCCAGTGCGCATGCGCGTTAGGGCAACAGCTCTGAGTGACACTTCAGTTGGTCGTGAAAGCAGCCGATGGTGGATCTATACGTACCTTTCCAAAAACATTTTCTAGTGTTATGTTTTGATTTAGGTTTGATGTTATCTTTTGTGTTTTATAGTGCACGTGTTTTTAGTTTCTTTAAGAAATGGTGCAACCGGGTAGTACCTGAGTTTTTCCTCTTGACGTCCATAAAAGAATCAACTTAGTCGAAAGTATGTAGTCAGGCTAGTAGCGTTTCTACTTAGAACTTTCTCTTCCTCCTTCCTCTCGCACTTGCCAAACCCTACCCCTCGCCTCCACATGCCTGCGCGAGGCGATTTTTGTCAAAGTGATTCAACTGTACCTACAAGCACCCCCAATAAGTAAATAACTCTCTCACCTTAATAATAACTTCCAAATACCTATCGAGTATTTAAACACTACGTAAAAATATAAAAGGAGTGATACCAAACACGACATAAGTTACAAAGGCAAATATTAAAATGCTACATCAGTAACAGCCAATCACCGATGAAGATGATATCGTCATCGAAACTAGTGTGTATTTATTAATAAAGTTGTGTGTAGTGAAATTTTGAGTGAACTTTTTTAATATTTATCGTTGTGAATTATTGTTCTCACTACTTAAGTAGGTTTAATTGTCTTAATATTACGACATAAGTTGTTGAAAAAGGAAACAAACCATATAGGTGTAGGCTATATTCGTTCAAAAATAAAAAGATCTTTTTTCTTTTTAATCTGTTTGTTTTTCTTCGCAATCTTTGTAATTCTTCTTGTTTTCTTTGTAATCTGATTCTTTCAAAAAAGATTACATTTGGGTTTTAACTTAACAAACTATGTCATGTTTAGTATCGTCCTCGTAATATTATTACTTAATTTTCAAATATTCGATAGAAACTTGTAAATTACGATCAATACAAGAAAGTCAATTTACTTAGTGGGGAGACCAGTAGGTGAATCATTAAGGCAACGGCTGCAGTTGTGTAAAAAGTGATGAGGCATATCCACGTCCACAAGACAGGTAACATCATTCAGACTATAAAAACGTATAAGAATAGGAAAAGACTGTTACTATATATATATAGGATTAAGGGATGGAATAAGTAACGGGTTGAGAATGTAGGGCTAGCATGACAGGGTTATCATGACATCACGTTCGCAGAGTTTCGTACCAGAAACACCCCTTACTCTCTGTGTCATAAAGAGGTGTCTGACACTTTCAAAGATTAGAAATAATCAAGAGTAGATTGAATCATTTAGGACTAAAGATAATGGTACCCTGTTACTGGGAATTAGGACAATGTTTGCAACCTCGTGGGCAGGATTGCTAATCTGAAATAGGCCTGCTCTTAAGTGGGACGAAAATCAGTGTCTATCCAAGGCTAGGTAACAGAATTACGATATCCAGTTGGTAATTTTTATTAAACTTGTTCCTAGTAAAGTTAAATGGCAAGATAGTTAACATGCATTGTTTTCTAGAAAACAATGTGTTTGTGTGTGTAATTTATAAAATTTGTTGTTTTTTTTTTGTTAATTACTTTTAGGACTTGTGTTGTCTTAAAATAAATTACTGAATTTATAATTTATTTTGTTTAATAAATAATTTATGTTATTATATCTTCTTAGGAGAGTCCTGATTTTTAAGAAATCTAAATGCCGTAGCTCTTGAATAGGTTTATGTAGTTTATAACAAAAAAAGTTTAAAAAACCACAATCAACTCTAATAGAATGTGAACAGGTTCAATACAGAGTTCCTAAAAATGATTCAACAATTTCAGTTTAATAGACTTAAAAGAGTTTAAGAGATCCCTTGCCATATTGTCTGCAATCTTCTGAATATCTAAATGTAAAACTAAATTTAATTTACAATAAACAGTATAATGTTTCTAAGCGTGAGAAGAAGTGTTTTATCTTAAAGTTTCAAGAAACGTTTTATACAAATACCATCAAGTAGGGAAATAAGTTCCAAATATCCGTAGTATTTCTAATTATTGTTTCTCCTTTCTAGCTAGAATTCCCCATAGTTTAATTATATGTTATATTCTAGTAATATAGTAATACTATTTTACTGTAGAAAATTTCTCATATCTTCATAGCCACAGTTATACATCTGTATCTACATAGACATATCAACAGAATGGTCCATACTTTAGTCAGGTGCATAGCACTTATTTTTGTCATACTGTCGTCACTTTATTCGGCGTTACTTTTGATACTTTCATGTCACAAAACTAATCCCTAATAACTCTTATTTCTCTGCTTCCTGTGTACTCTTACATACTTGCATTACTCAGGAGTTTGTAACAAAATTTGCTTTTAAAAATAAAAAAAGTGCTGTCTGTACTTGAACAAATGGTTGTAATGAACAAATCTTGGTAATTTTTTTAACGCAAT
Source organism: Prosapia bicincta (assembly GCA_036971475.1). Lineage (NCBI taxonomy): Eukaryota > Metazoa > Arthropoda > Insecta > Hemiptera > Cercopidae > Prosapia > Prosapia bicincta. The sequence continues at coordinate 322,196,373 of JBAIZL010000001.1, forward strand.
TCGTTTTCATGTAAATAATGAAAGTCTATTATACAATGATAGGCGTTTGCGATTATTATTTTGTGTATAAAACTCTTTCAGTGCCAACGTCCTCTTAAACCGGACGTTTGAATGAGTACAAAGAGTGCCAACGTCCGGTTTAAACGGACGTTACGTAAAAACGCTTTATTTATTACAATCATGAACATTTTGGACTTATTCCTGTCCTAATATTTTCGTAGAGTTCCAATTTGTAACATTATGAATATTTTGTTTTTTATGTGTACATTAAACGGATTTTTATTGGAATAAAAATATAACATCGATCAAGCAGGATGTTATATCTATTTATACATTCTGTGAGATGGTATTTTCCCTAAAAATAATGCAATAGAACTCTAAATAGTGTACATGTGTACATATTATAAACAGTGAAATTTTGCTAATTATTATACATACTAATTTATCGTGTGTTCGTTAATGGTTTGTTGAACAAAAACATTAGTATCCGCTTTTCATCTCGTGTACTCAAACTGTCTTTGTCTTGAAATGTTACATCTGTTTGTTAAAGCTATGTATCAAATGATACTAGTGAATTGTAAGCATGTTGACATATCAGTAATAACACTAATAAACAAATACTCTTCTACAAGCTGCCTATCCGGGATCTAACGGGTTCCTTTTGTCAGGAACAAATGTTTTTTAACGGTTTTATTCTGTGTTTATGAACATATAAAGCTCTTTCATCTATATGCACAAAATAATATGATCTATACAGAAACAGAAGTGTTGATGAGGACACTATTTTTCCTACAAGTTATTCAAGGTAAAAACAAAATATTTTTGGAGAAAAAGTTTATCGTAAGTAAAACTTTATTATTTTTTTGTTAGTAAATAGATAATTTTAATGTGTTTATTAGAGGTTTAATGGTAAAAGAATTATTAGTGCAAACAATCAAATAAACTATTCACAGCTATCTTACTAAAACCTTGCAAAACCTCATATACTGATCTGGGTACACCCAGTAAAAGAATGTCTAGAACTGAAACGGTTAAAAAAAGCTTATCTGTATTTACTGGAACATATCGCCTAGGCTGGTTATTGCTCAATAAACGTTTATGGGTACTAAATTGTTATGTATTGCGAATTTCGCAGGTATTCATATTTCATTTTATATTACTTACTTTATCAATTTCTTATATTATAATTGAATATATTATAAATAACATGTATTACGTATTTCTTAAACATAATTCAGACTACATTATGTAAACCGAGTCATATTAGTAAATTTTACTACTTTTATGTAAACTTAAAGATGTCATTACTTATTTTCCATGCAACATGTAGCCTTATTCCAGAATACTCGATGTATCACTGAGCAATGTACAAGTAAACTGAATAACTTATATATACACCCCAACAAGAGCGGAGAGCCAGTCTTGTTCCTACATCAGTTTTGTTCATTCTTTTCTCTTTTGAACTCTTGTGCAATATATGTGCTATAGTTAAGTTCTTCGTTTGTCTCTATTCAGACATTTATTTCATAATAATACTTTGTAATAACTCATTGACGAGTTATATAAGTCATATTATTTATTGTTATTATATTTATGTCCCGAGAGGACGTAGCTTGATATTCGTTTCATACGATATCTTAACGTAACTCATTCAGTTTACTTCTTATTAATGTTGTAACTATTCACATCATTAATAAAGTTAAATTATTCGTTGTACAATACGTGCGAGTTTTATTTGGTCGCATCCCTTGAAAGCACAGGGATTAGATAACACAAGGGCGGTTATCACAAAATCTGTTTAAAAAATAAGAATAAACAAAAACTAGAATGATTTTGTTTATTGCTGGGTTTAATTATTTACAATATATAAGGAAAATTATGTAATTAAAAAGAATATTAAACTGTAAACACTTTACATGTTTACTATCTAGTATTACGTACTATTACTTCTTGCTCGTAGTAGCAAGAACCAGTATTTTCTTGTGTTTATAACTTATGAGGCATTTGTTTTCTATATTTTAGCTAGATGCTAGTAAAGGTTTAATTAACTAGACTGGCTTGTAGGCACGTTTAGTGCCTCTACAAAATGGAACGTTTCTTAAAGTAAACAGAATTAAGGAAAACCCTTCGACGTATTAATAGAGTCGTAAATAGTGAAAGGGTCTCTCCCAAAGGATACTTTTCAAAGCAATAAATTACTTCTCACAGTGCAGAAAGTTTTGTTCTTTTCTTTCAACTATAAATACTCGATATTTGTGAAGGGTAAACCTTTGGTAGCATAAATCTTGTGAATTAAAATGAAGACACATCAGTTGCAAACATAGAACTAACAAAAGTAAGCTAAATAAAGCGATATAATAAAATATATCATAAACAAGCTATAAACTTTGTAATACCTGCAAGTTTGAATAGTAACTTGATATAAATGAGCCATTTAGATCCGAGTAGATTTGGCCTGAGTCCTGATCTACGCTTAATGGAAAGGCAGTAGGTCGAGCTGGAAGCGACACAGGAGATGGTGGAAGGAGTGTTTTCCTTGTTGCTTGTACCAAAATTCTCCCCCAATTTTAACAAGTGGATCATTTTTAATTCCAAGGTTAGGGCTCAGGGTACATCTGTTTTGTGAAATATTAGGGTCTCTAATCCGGCTAGAAGGGAAGCGTAAATTTTGTGCTTCTACGATTTTTTTCATTACTGTCTTCCTCGATTCAAATTATTTAATCTCGTCTTATGTTATTGAGTATTTTCTTATTTCCAACTGTGTGGATATCTTCCTTTGTGAACATTATCAAATTTGGAGGAGTATATACTGTCTTATATTACAGCTTTGCACTTCCAAAATGTCGAATGTTGTACAAAATTTTGGATATGGTTTTAAAATGTTTACAAATGTAAGTACTGTAGGTTTAGCAGCTCTTCATTGTGAAACTTTCTCCATTTTAGTCTTTGTATCGCCCAAGCTATACGTTAGATTTTAAATATTATTCAAAAATACTTTTATTTATTCTTGTTTACACATATAAACATTTCTTGTATACTCATTTCTCCAAAAAAAATATGTTTAATCTCTTTAAACAGATTTAAGCAGTCACCTATAACTGATACACAGTTATTTCTGTTGCATTATTTGAGTAGGCCAAGTGTTTTATGTGAAAAGTATTATAATAAATATTTATTTTTCTAAAGAGAAAGAAAAAAAACACTAAACAAAGCTCATTGTATTAAAATAAAAGTTATAAATCATTATTGTTAACGCAATACATTCCCTTCCGTGGGCGGTTCAGCCGCGGATGCCTGCATACTTACATTTGCATACTTGCAGGTTTCGTCCAACTTTCTTCTTGCGCTGGGTCATACGGGAAGTCTGGCTTATTATTTACACTAAACAACACAGCTAACGATACTTGGAACGGCCATTCAACATGTCGTTAGACAAGTTATGTGCTTAAGCATTCAATCTGTTCTTACCGAGCTTCTATCGCATTACCATTCAAGTTAGCGGTTGTATATTTGCCATATCTGCGAGCTGTAAAACCTATCTGGCACGGTAATGTTTCTATTTGCGGCATAACTTAGTTACTTGAAGAGGCTTTCATCGACTCGTAATGCTTTGCTATCACAAGCTATATAAATATTACCGTTTAGAAACTTTCAACAATCGATTAGCACGATTGATGTATTTATTATTTTGATAAAGACTAAGTATGATAATAAACCGGGTTATTTACGTCTTTTTTCAATGTAAACGTTTTTGCTAAGGTAATAAAATAGTAGGATGTAATCCTTATGTATAAAAATGCCATGTTGGTTTGTGTACGCTTCAAAAACTCTAACGGTTCTGCAGCGATTTAGCTCAAATTTTGACACGACATACAACCATTTCTAAAGATGGTTTCTATCTATACTTTGCTTGAGAAACATACCCACGACTGCGAGAAAACAGCGTTTTTAACGGTCAGCTATGTACCAGAAACCGCCATCTGCTGGAAGCGAAGAACCGCTCGCCATACTAGCTGACATCAGCAGTCACTAGTGAAACATAACCTACTCCAAAGAAAAACATTGCACTCCATTCAGATCTGAATTAATCGACATACACCTAATTCGAGGTATTTTTGTGTGATCATGTCGTACAGGCTATTTGGGAAAGCTAGCATTCACCCGAACTCCGACTGCTTCATTTGATGTGGATTTTTGCCGTGATCAACATCACAGGTGACCTCCACTCATAAGTCCAATCAAGTATTCCCAAATTAAAGGGTGAACATCAAGGCACCTACGATCGAGTAACGCAAATGATAAATGAAGTTTGGAGGTTGGGGGTGGTCACTTCTTCTTTGAAGAAACTGGGAAAACATTTCTTATCTGATTGATTATGGCAACGGTTCGATCAAAATATGACACAGCCTTAGCTCTCTATTGCCTTAGCCTCTGAAGTATTGCAAATAAAACGTATGCTTTGTTTTGTTACTCATCTATCATCTGTGCAATCGCAATGTGACGCAGCAAAGCTTGGTAGGGTACAACTAGTGTTATTATACTTTCAAGATCCTGGAGGATTAAAAAAATTAACAAATATGATGATTTTAAAGTTGTATAATTATTTACCTGAAGTCATAGAGTAGATTTCTTTTTAAAGGCAAACAAAATAAATTATTTAAGCTTTATAAATAAAAGAATAAAGTACACATATATCATTTACTCCGTTTCCCCCCTAATTCATTATGATACTGAATTAAAAAAAAGTTTGTTAAGTTTTACGTTAACAAATTTTTTTAAGATATACTTTCTCGTAAAATAACTTTGTTACTTAAAAAACCGTACCGTTCCACAGACATTAAAACTACTGCAATGAATCAAATCTGATATAAAGTTAGAAATATCAGTTTAACAGTCACCGAACACAATTGTTCTTTCTTCCCGTCTGGTAGCATTTCAGTTCTTATTTAAAACTATTGGATCGTAAAATGGAAAACCAAGACTAAACTAAAGGAAGCCCAGAGACGCCAAGAAGACCGGAAATGACTAGCCTTCACTTCGGAAGCCAGTCAGAGCACAAAGCGCTATTATGTGGACTAACTAAACAAGCTTTTCCACTTGTGTCAGTTTCTTGTATTCTGTCTTCTTGATTGGCAGTGCTTTTGGTCTTAACGCAGTGTTCTTTGTTCATGTAACTAATTATTTTTGCTTGTCAGAACTCGGGTTCTATTTCCGAGAGGAAGTGAGACGACCTAATAAGTAATTACGAAGTGATAAGTACAAAAAAATCTTTTGTGGTTTGGTGCATTCAGTGGAATATATTTTATTTCAATCTTGACTCATCATAAATGCATCGTTCACAATAAACTAAAGCCAGTAGCTTTTTACAAATTTCAAAGAATTGAACAACGAAACAATGCCAATGAATGTATGCGTTGTAGTTTAGGGCTATTGTTCGTGAAATTAAGGTATTACTTTAATGCCGTCCTATGGCACTTGGGTCTCATGGTCATTCGAAGGGAATCCCCTGTGTACTACTTGGGGATTTGCGAAAACTATGATGTCGATAAGCGTTACATGATCGAAAAATAACACACACACACACACACACACACACACACACACACACACACACACACACACACACACACACACACACACACACACACACACACACACACACACACACACACACACACACACACATACACACACACACACACACACACACACACTCACACACACACACACACACACACACACACACACACATATATATCCACATATATATACATATCTGTGTGTGTGTGTGTGTGTGTGTGTGTGTGTGTGTGTGTGCGTGCGTGCGTGTGTGATTGTGTGTAAATTCTTAACATACCGATCTTTACTTCTAACATTTTTATATATTTGAGTACATTTTTCTGCCTTTCGTAACATTACAATATTTTCCTTTGTTGACGCGTTTCCGAATGACTCCATTTTCAAAAAGTAGTACTTCTGAATACTATATATATTACAAAGTACCCTGTACAAATATTAAAAGATCAGTTTTCTTTTTTCTGAATTTAAAAGTAACAGAGTACTAAAGTAATTCTTTTATTTACAAATTTTGTATTTGTGACCCCGCCCCAATTCATAGTCTAAGTTAATATATCTACCTATATATAACTTCAGAGCATTAAGAAGGGTTGTGCTTGATTACCAAAATATAAAAATGGTTACGTATAAAAAAAAGTTTGAAAGGGTGAAAAAACCATATCCCTTAATGTTTAGAAGATGGAGAATACATTTCCAAGAGGCCAGAACCGGTTACAAAGAATAAACATTTCCTAAGATTAACCTATATTTATAAACCTATAGTATTTATTTCCTATAAACGTAGTCTATTAGTCCTATTAATTCAATATTCTTTTTATTATCCAAGTGCTACTGAGGCTAGTTAAATATCTTTCACATGTAATGTTGTAAACTGACCTAATCATAATTTAAAAGTTTTATTTTATAATCCTAGAGGTACTGGGGTAAGCTGAAACCGACCAGATATACTCTGGAAGTACCAGGATACAGCCAGAGAAAATGCCTGAGCAATCAACCGTAATGAATCTTTGATGAAGTGGGCCCTGGTCTACAAAAACCCTATGCCATCCTCACATAACCCTCATTGGAATTTATTGACCGTGACCCAAGTCAAATCAGATTGCCTTTCTGTAGTGAAACTGTTTTCGTTTTATGTAAGGTTTGTTGCTTAAATATTTAACGTCGAAACGTTATAATATGTAAAAAATTGAAATTGTAATTTTGAACACAAAGAGTCTAAAAAATTGTACAAATCGACTTGAACTACGTCAATAGTTTAATCCTTTTTATATTTACAATTTTTATGGTTTTGTCGCTTTTTTATCTCTTCCGCAGTAGATAAAATATAAAACAAGCGTATACACTTTAAAATGCATGTAAATTATATTGTACAATTCAATTAACATAAAAAAAACGCTTTATTATAGAACACGAAACGATAAGCAAAGCTGTTAATACTGATTTTTTTAAATCAAGAAAAAAATCCTTGAAAGTAAAAATGAAGATATTCAAGAGAATATTATCTCAGAACTTTCGAAGAGACAACAAAAACCTAAGAATACGACGAAACGATGGAAATTAGACTAAATAAACAATATAAATCTGGATTTTGATTAGAGTTTGCAATAGACTACAGTTTGGAGTTAAAATTAGAAAGATATTGGGAAGTTAGGGGAGATCAGCTGAGAGCAGCGATGTCCTTTGACAAATGCTTCTATTTTTGCCAAGTTTATATTGCCCAAAGTAAAAAAAGACTAAAAAGGAAAACGAGTATTTCGACAAGTGTAATGAGAAACATGAAGACATTTTTCTCGGTTGTCCATGAATTCTTAGTCTCTAATTGTGAGTATGCGATGACGAGTCCCAAAGGACATGTTGTACATGAGTTAACAAGATATCTTTTTAGTTATAATTGTAATATATATGAGGTAAAAAACAATAAAGGAATAAGAAAAGTAGATCAAGAATTAACTAGAAAGTAGACCTAATAGAATTAAAATAGATCAAAAAGAAAAGTTTTAGTAAAATTAGGAAATTATCTAATTAAAAAGTTGGGGATTCTTTTGGAAGGCAGGACAAGTTGGAGAAATACTCGTATTGTAGGCTACAGATGTTGTTATAAGACAGGCGTAGAACTATGCTTAGACAAAGGAGAAGGAAATTTGAATAAAGTCAAGTTTTTTAATTAAACCCTTGGCAGAGAAGCAATAAAACTGCTACAGTCTTGTGTATTTAGAAGATTTTTAGAGACTTCTATTTTTGGAACTTGATATTTTTTTGGTGATAAAAACACATTTTCCTGAAATAATATTGTAAAACGTTTTTCCAAATGAACAGACAAATTGGCCTATGTGTGAAATTCCTTAAAAGGAACGTCAAGGGGCGAGTTAAATTCAAACGACCGACAAGAATTTAGGTAAATGAACATTTGAAACAAATGAAATAACTGAAAAATGTTTTTGATAAATAAATGTAAACAAAATCTATCGTTTCAGATTTTCTTGACAACTATGATGTAACAGTCCGGCTCTGTCGATTGAGTTAGTAGAACTTTATTTATTAATGTTTATTCAAGCACTCGAATGAAGTATTAAATAAATGAGAAAACGGTTGATCATCGAGGCAAAGACGATTATAATAACGCAACGTTTCGGAAACTACTTCTTTGCCCTTATCAAGCCTATTGAGCTATAAAAAACAAAGTCCTGACATTTAACGTTTAAATGTGTAATGCGAGGAGGCAAAACATCAAACCCCCTACACTTCACTAACAACTTCCTTTAAACTGGAGTACACTTTGTTTTTATAACACAAGAGGTTTGGTAAGGACACGGTCTAGGTGCTGAAACGTTGCATTGTTAAAATAATTGTTTTTGACTCTATGATTAACCGTTTTCTCATTTATTTAACTTTATATATTGGTGTTAAATTTCAAATATTAAATTTATTCAAAATTAATAAATTTTATTCAAAGTATTTTGATATTTTGTCAATAAAATGATACTGTAGATTTTTTTATGGAATAACAGATTTTACTGAAATAAAAATACCAATTTTAAAATATTGCTTGTAAAAACACCAAAACTATGACTATGCAGTTTTTTCAGAAACGTTTACAAGGTTCGTTACATTTTGAGTTCCCAATTCCATACTTTTACCGTCTTTTGCGAAGAACTCAGTTGGTCCTCTAATCATAGAATAACGGTCAGTCACCTCTCAATGTTTGCAGATAAAGTGTGACAGGTGTATCTCTGGGAAACCCCATTGTCCATGCGATGACTCTCCTCTCCTCCCAGTATCAGCGAACTTCACGCCACCTGAGTGATCGCAAACCTTATCTTTACACAGTGATGTTACCTGAAGATAACTCCCTTGCAATTTCTGAAGACCTCAGTAATACTTCATCTCACAGAAATACTTTAAATCCTTCATTTGCCTCTTTTGTATGCATGAAAAAATATTTATTGAAACACCAAAATACAACCTGGCTGAATAGTTTTTCAACAATATTGTACAATATTATTATAAAGCTATAAGCCTTTCAAAAGACATTTGTTTCACTGATATCTTCATTTATATCTGTTATTATAATATTTTATGGATGATCAGATCATTACAAGTTTTATATCAATAACGGAAAATATATTCGTTTTCCATTTCAGATAAATGGTATTTGGCGAAACTCCGTGAACTACCAAAACCTTTTTCATTATCCATCATTAATTTAAACCTTTTTGCTATTGTTTCTCCAGTGAATATGTGAAAATAGCGCTAAAGAAAAATGCGTGCAGATCCCGCTTATACAGTCAGTCGTGGTAAGTTTCGCCAATGACAGAGATGTTTGAAATCCATATCATGGATCCGAAGCTTTGATTAAGTGGACTAAAACTTGACTTGACGTTTAAGAATAACTTATATTATTAAAATTTCAAAAACATATTTATAAGCTGATTTTAAACACGACTAAATTACGAAAACTTACTTTTGTCATTTAGCCAGTCAAAACCTTAGACAAAGAGTGGCAAAGTCAGTTTATTTTCAAGCATCACACACACACACACCGACACACGCGCTCGCACGCATGTGTGTCGGTGTGTGTATGTATGTATGTGTGTGTGTGTGTGTGTGTGTGTGTGTGTGTGTGTGTGTGTGTGTGTGTATGTGTGTGTGTGTGTGTGTGTGTGTGTGTGTGTGTGTGTGTGTGTGTGTGCGCGCGCGTGCGCGCGAGTGTGTATTCGCGAGTGTGTGAGCGCGAACGCGCGGGCGCGTGTGTGTGTGTGTGTGTTTTATTTTGCAATTAAAAAAAATATATATAATATCACTTACACTTTAATTTACTTAAACAAGAATCTTACTTGCTATATATACAAGTTAGTTTTCGAGAACTATTAAATACTTATTTTCACTTTCTAGCTTATTTTGATACTCAAAATATAAATTCGACTCTAATAAATACCAAGTAATACTCTTGTTTAAGTGCATTAAAATGTAGAGTGAGACATTATAGACCGCCATCAGCTTCGTAAATTAGAAAACAAAAATAGCGAATAAATAGTAACAAACAATAATAATAGACCAACAACATATGTTGTATAAAGGAGAAAATGGAAAATTGCAAAAAAATCGCTTTCTGTTTTGCTATTTAATATTGTGGTTCTATCATATGTATATATATATATATATATATATATATATATATATATATATATATATTTTAATTGCAATTATTTAATAAAAAGTAACTAAAATATAAAAATCTTTGTCAATTCCAGTAGAAATTGACTTTACAGAAATTCTGTATTATTTGTTTATAATACATTTTCACTTCAACTTAAAACTATATTGAATGTGTGGTGATAGAATATAGTTTGTGTTGTTTAAGCGAGGAGCACGTATTTGTTACTTATCACCTGCTGGATATTCACCTGGGGAATTATAGAGAGTATTAAACAAATAGGGTTACGATGGTTTAACCACTTAACATTACCTAACCTAACCAATAATAGTTTATTATGTGAATAAACTGTCTGAAACTCTGACGCTAAGATTTATGTGGTTGTATAGTGAAATTAAAGTAATATCACATTAACGTTTATGTCTGTAAGAAAACACTGCATTTAATTCATCCAAACACCTTAATAATTTAATTAACAATATATATTTTATGAGGCCTTATTCTAAACGCCCAAAATTGTTTTATAGAGAAATCAAACTAGAGATCAGTGATATAGTCTTTCCAAGGCTCAGAATTTTAATATATTTCCAGAGATATTCACAAAATCACTGTACTAACTTTGAACCTTAAGATTCAATAAGTAAAACTATGTTTGTAGATATAACTTGCACTTTATACTATTTAAACTAGCTGTGTTTTTTTTTCAGAATATGTGCATAGATTACTCCAATCATTTTCATAAATCACTGTTATCAATAACCTATTTACAATTTTCCTTTTAATTATCCAACTTTTCACTATTTGACATAAATATTGTCAGTGGAGTGAAACCAAACGAATGACGTTTCTTAGAACCTTCTGATAATTGGTTTTTTTAATTCTCAATTTTAAAACTTAGCAAATTATTTCAACATTGTATCTACGGTTTTTAAATAAGAATTTCTATCTAGAATATCGTTCAGTTAATACAAGTATAAAAACCTGAAACATATGTTTACTATTGTTTAGCCTGTAAAAAGATTTCAAGAGATTTTTGTAACGAAAAAATAAAGTATGCAAATCTGCTGCACATTTAGTCAGATAATTATAATAATTTGAAACAAACTAATCTGATAATGGAGGAGTGTAGCCATGTAGAAGACTTGGGCCATGTAATTAAGTAAAATGTAGGGCAGCTGATAACATCAGGAACAACATATGTTTCGGACATTGTCCCGGAAGTTTATACAATTAAGCGGAAGTAAGTATAAACAACTGTTTCATTGTAGAGCAACGGTCAAATTAACTGAGTGTTTTTGGTAACAGAATTAATTTGTGAACTTGATTTTTTTATTGACATTCCAATTTAATAGTGGTAGAAATGTTTTAAAATGTAAAATGATACAATAATATTCACAAAAATTAATTTTTTTAACAAAATATATTGTTTAGAATTACCAAAACCTCCTGGGTTGTAATTTATAGACTACACTATGTTCAAAAAAAATATAACTAAGTTATTTTCATAGTGAAGACACTGATGATGATCACCACCAAAGTGTAATAGGTAATTAATTTTTAAGTAGATTATTATATAATTATTGGTAAATGCGATCAGTTAATAGTAGTTGATATAATCAAGAATATCTGGAAAACTCCATTCGTCATGCAAAATGCTCGTTTAAAGAAAATCGCTGTTAAATGGAAAAAGTATTTTAAATGTTAAAATATCTACATTGTTAGCACTACTAACAGCTTGTTATGATGAAAATCCTACGTGGGCTTGTGTCTATGCCCGATTATTGTTATGAACTCAAATTTATTCAAGATTTGTTATCAATGTTATACAAAATTTTTCGATAGCAAATTATATGTATTGTTAATATGGCAAAAGAATTTGTCTTTAAATTCTCTCAATTTTTTTTCTAAACCATCAGTTTTATAGCATAACAGATTTAAAAATAAGACCATTATGTAATTGTCCATAATTTTGCTATTGTTAACACAGATTGGCCTAACCACAATATTTTACTAATTTGTGTTTGTATTTCAAAATATATTCTAAACGAAAACAAGTATAGACCTACATGTATCTTGTTATAATAACCTAACCACGAATCCGTGTGAATGAAACTAATGTCCTTTTCACAAAGTTATCACATACAATAATGAACATGCGAAAAAAATGTTACCAAGTAAGAAAATTGTCAAGTTATAACAATTTACAAACACACTTCAAATTTTATAAAACCAATATTAGGCCTACCTTATAAATCAGAGCACTATGATACACAAATTACCCCATAGCGGTAATAAAACAGCCCTATCCCTACACCGAAATCGGTTCGGGGGTTAAAAAGAAAATTATAGTTCCTAACATCAACTAACCACGTAATCCTAAAATCAGGTTCGTTTATGCAAAACTGAAGAAAATAAACAGGTTCCTTCGCTTGAGCAACCGGCTACTCTACGTCAGAAAACTTAATTTTCTTTCCCTAAACACTTCAAATTCATAAGTAGCATTTGCCTATAGTAGCGCTTCCTTTTTTAATTGTGGTCTGAGCTATACACTCCCGAAACGTTCGTCTTCAATAATGAAACAAGTAGGCCTAATGTAAACAAAAACATTTTAAATTAAATTAATTTTTTAATCAACAAAGAAAATTTTATTTTATTTACTTATTAATAAATAATTACAATTAATATAAATAAAGTAACAAAACCTATGCGTTAAAACAACTTTTCTACCACATAGCCAGTAAGATAAAATCAAATATTTTATGAAATTATATGTTTTCATTTATTTTAAGTCAAATGCGATGAAATAACTATATTGCATACCTTGCCCCTTTTGTGAAAAGTTTTTCTCCTTATAAAACTAAAATTATTTCATTAAATTTAATGGATGGATTAATATTTAAAAAAAACTTTATTAACATCAATTATCATCAACTACAAGTTTAAACAAATTTATTTGAACTTGAGTGGATGAATAAAAAGTATTTTAATAACGATTGATAATTTGAACAAGATATATATATATAAGAAGAGTGTGAACTAATAGAAGGAGTTTAAAAATGTAAGTGCTACTATAGGCAACTGTAACATAATAATATATGTTCAAATATTTTAGTATAAAACAAGTAGTTCAAGTGAAGGTGGAATCGAATAATATTAAATTTTTTCTAACAAATCCCATCGCGCATATTTTATAGCTATTTTAATTACAGCTATATTGTAATTTAGTCTAACGTAATCTAACGTAGTCTTGGATAATTTATAAAGCTTAAAATGTAATTTATGTTTTTGTATAAGTGAGTTTGTTTTAGACCAATGAAGGTTTTAACCGCTCTTTCTGGTTTCCGTCATTTTTAATAATTTTTACCTTGTTTTTAATGTATTTTAAAGTAAAATATGCGCACATGTAATAAATTTGTTCACAACTACCCATAATTTAAACGCAAAGACGCAAACGGTTTTACTTAACCATCTGACATGAAATTAGGGTGAAATCTTAACCCCCCAAGACAAGGATTTCCGAATATATGAGAGCCTTTATATGTTTTTCTTACATCTAGGATATGCTACTGGATTTGTATAGTGCTGTCCTGAAACACTTGTGCCGCACTGAAAAAAAAACCCTTCTATTATCCGTGTTAGCGAATTGGAATCAGTTATTTACTCATTTAACTTTCACTATTTATCTGCCATATGCTGGGGTTAAATAATAATATATTATACTAAAAAACCACCCTTAACAAATATTTTCATTTCAACCTGAAGTACATTTCGGTTACATCATCAGAGGTATAACAATCCAGAGTCTTAGATGTTGTGCCTCAGTTAATGGTTACTTGGTAATGTAGTTGGAAATGTACTTCAGGAAATGAAAATATTTTTGTTGTAGTTTTTTGAGTATTATTTATTATTATTTAATTTTGTTGTGTTTCTTTCGGCTCTTAATTTGTATTTTCAATCTACAATGATAACTAATTTCGTTTCCAATTTAAATTGCACAATTGTTAAAAGTATCTGTGTATTATAGATGCTGAACGATTGTTAATAGACATAAAATACAAACGGTTATCGTATATCTCATAATTATACTATAACAAGTGCGTATATAATAATTGTAACTTCACTTATATGACAAGACAAACCTTTATTTTAGTGAACTGTTTCTAAATGTTATAAAATTGTTTATTTTTATACTTTAATTAAGAAAAAACAATTAAGATTATTCAGTATCTCCAACGAGAGACAGATACAATAATTATTCAGAAAAGAAACTGTAAAGTTAAAGCTTGGAGAAGTTAGTTTTAGTGCAATAAATTAAGAGTAGAAAAGAAGTACAGCAGCATGTATCCTGCCGCCATTATTATAAATGCACAATTCCATTTGTCATGGCTTTAATCACTAGCCATTGAAATAAATGTAATAGAGCCATTAGAATTCATGTTGAAGTCAACTCTGTCTCTCAGCTGCCTTTTCTCTTTATTTTTCTGCGCTAGAATCTACAATTTTAATATGTTTCTACGGACGGAAATAATAATAAAATGTTTTAAAAGGAAGAAGTTTTATGTTTAAAAACTTTATACTCCGAGACTGAAACAATAATTTTATATTAAAATGTAGGTTACAATTTTCTGCAGCTGTTCATAATGTGTAATCCCTAAAAGAAACTCTAAATACATTTTACATTAATTGTGATTAAATTATACAAACGTAAACTATTAAAGCGTGATCAGTTAGTTTTTTTAAGGCGAATGTTAAATGTGTCTTTTGTCGCTTATAAACAGGTCGAAAAATATTTTGAATAATATTTGGGACTTATGGGAGAGACGCTTTGGTCCAGGAAATAAGGACGAATCATGAAATCCGAGTGCAGGACATCTGATGGCAACACAAGGAGTTGTTCCTCGCTCCATTCCCACGTGATGTAACTTGAGGTACTTGTTTTTTGAAATGGAAGTAAATATGCAAATTTAGGACTGTAATGAATTACACAAGACTATTATTATAATAAAAACTTGTAAAAACTGTGAGGTATTTTTGTATTTTAAATAAATAAAACCTCTTAACTTTAAAAACTTTTATTTAAATCCTTATGTACATTTCGATTGCAAAGTAATCACCTTCAAAAGAAATTCAAGAATAACTAATCTTGTAAGGATTAGAGTATTTATTCTTGTAATAATTTCCTCTGAAGAGGATTACTTTGCAATCGAAACGTACATAAGGATTTAAATAAAATCGTTGTGGTTAATTGGTTATATTTATTAAAATATAATAACTGGTATTTTTTAAAATTTGTTCCTTTTATCATCGATGTTTCTCCAATTCACATTATGTTGTGCCCATTTTCAAGATATAAACTAAAACAATAGACACATACAATAAAACACAAAACATATTATAGTCAATTTTATAATTTATCGAATACACCGATCATCATGTGGTTGTGTATTATATGTGCCTATTGTATTAATTTATGTCTTGAAAATGTGCATACGATAATATGAATAGCCGAAACGGCAACGATAACAGGAATAAATTAATAACATAATAGCTAAAATAGTACTGTACAGTTCAATATAGTCATAAACTTATATCATAATACAGAATATGCAAAAATGTCAGATTATTTTCGCTATAATGTGTGTAAATATGGCCGGCGTAGGTATGGTGGCCGCTGATTTGTCCTGAGCTCTACCAGGACCAAATAGAGGTACCACTACAAAAACTTTAATTAAAATATTAGTATACAATACCAAGAGCACAGTGGTACAATATATTACAACGAAAATAATTTAAAGAATCCCAATACTAAAAAAATAATCAAAAATAACAAATAAAACAAGTTACTTAAGATGAAACCCTTATGTACATTTCGATGACCTTGTCATCATCAGAGGGTCTTATTACAACATTACAATCTAGTAAATAAGAAGTTACAATAAGAGTGTCATATAAAATATTGGTAAAATTATATTTTCATTGTAAAATATTAGTTTATACAAAATGCTGACGATAGGAGAAAATTATAGTTAATATAACGTTATTTAAAAGAGCCCAGTTGTATTAAGCTTGTTTCGCCCTGTTCCTTGAGGAAATCATAAAGCTCACGTAAATTTTACAAATGAACAAAATTGATAAAATACTATTACGCTGGATAAGACGATATTATTACAAAATAACAGTCTGAATGAGACTGAGTAAAGAAAGATTTGATTTTGGCACGGCGGAATCGTATTACACCCATTAATAATACTGAATTTGCATGTTTATTCAAGACATTTATTTTTAAAACAAAAACGTCTAATATAAGAAAAGTTTTACCTTTTAAATAAATTATGTAGTACAGTTAAAATTAGAAAGATATTTCGCCAACTAATGACATAAATTAGCCGCATGTTTTCCAAAGTTTATATCAACGAGATTTATGTTTTACACTATATCTTCTTCAAAACGTTTTCTTGATTCTCATTGAATTGGTATGGTGTGTTTTGGGGCTAGTTCTTTACTTTAAAAAGTCCCCCAAAACAAAATTAATCGCTACTAAGCTTCGTGCATTGTGTTGCTTTCGTAGAGGCTTAACGGAGAGTAAATTTAGCTCAATACTGACGATATGGCAACCGCTGTTTTACCCTTCCGACATTTAAAAGCATTTATATTTTTATCAATCTTAACAAGGTTAGGAAAGCAGTTGTTGCAACGTTGCCAAATCTTCAATAATTTGACACCTTTGCAATTTACTTTCATTGTAATAAAAAAATAATTTAAGAAACGATTTTCCTTTAACAAACTTTTTTTTCTTATAAAAACGATAAAAATACAATTTAAGAAATATATACATAACACGAACGAGAAGGGATGAAAAACGGAATCAAGCAAAAATCAAAATGAAGATGGAAATTCTGACTAGGTTTGGGGTTTCTGACAGCTTTGATGTGTTCAGTGCCGTCCACTTAAAGACTAAAACAATCGCCCTGCTATCAAGTACAACTTGATGTACTGCATAAAACCAAATTAAATTTTTTGCACAGTTTATCAGTTTGCCTTTAGAAATTGGACTGAAAATTGCAATCTAAAAATATACGAATGGTTTTAATTAGAAGGAACTATGTTTTCGTTTATTTGCAGAAAATAGAGATCAGTAGGTCAATGGATGCGATAAGGTCAGCAGGGGCTATAATATAATAAAGATCAGCTTTTAAAGCTAAAACTAAAGCCAAATATAAATTTATGACTTCTTATCTCGGTTTATTACTAGACACTTGACGGAAGGGCAGGCGGGTTAGTTTTTAGCTTTTAAAATTAATTGTTTTCCCACCATATCTGAAGATAATTATGAATGCGTAATTCTGAAGATAATTATGTATATCAAA
This sequence comes from Prosapia bicincta, assembly GCA_036971475.1. Lineage (NCBI taxonomy): Eukaryota > Metazoa > Arthropoda > Insecta > Hemiptera > Cercopidae > Prosapia > Prosapia bicincta. The sequence goes on from JBAIZL010000001.1 coordinate 322,213,971, forward strand.
TAGAATGTGGTAAACAATTTTCGCTCAGACGGTTAGGATTCCGAAACGACATTGAACGTATTCAAAATAATTATATAAAATGTGTTCACTTCTTATAATAAACTTTATAGCAAATGTAGAAGATGATAATTTGTTCCTTATGTGTTTAGTACTTCAAACACAGGCTTAGAAGTTGTGCTACAACATATAAAAGGAAACAATTTCAAGACGGGAAAGGACAGAACAACTTGGTCGAAAATCGTTCAACTGAATCACTAAATATATATTGAAGTTATACTGTAGCAACACTTTCTTATTGTAATCTCTAATGACTAATGTATTATTTAAAGTATTTTTGGGAACAATCTTATTTTTCTGAAAATAATGCAATATTCTTGCTAAATGTATTTTAAATCATTGTGATACACATAGTGTACATAGACACACACACACACACACACACACACACACACACACACACACACACACACACACACACACACACACACACACACACACACACACACACACACACACACACACACACACACACACACACACACACACACACACACACACACACACACACACACACACACACACACACACACACACACACACACACACACACACACACACACATATATATATATGTGTGTGTGTGTGTGTGTGTGTGTGTGTGTGTGTGTGTGTGTGTGTGTATGTGTGTGTGTGTGTGTGTGTGTGTGTGTGTGTGTGTGTGTGTGTGTGTGTGTGTGTGTGTGTGTGTGTGTGTGTGTGTGAGTGTGTGTGTGCGCGTGTGCGTGCGAGCGCACATAAGTGTATTACCGGATCAAAATAACTTTAATTGTCGTTCGAAACTTTCATAACCGACGTCGTCTGGACCACAGCTGGATTCCAACTTTAACATATGTCTTTGTACTTAACCTGTACATCTAGACCAGGACCATTGTTGCCTTGCTTCTCACTCTACACAATAATTTCCTAGAACCGTATTATAATACATCTGACAGAGTATTTCCATAAATCAATCTAATACTCATTTCTTAAATATCACGACATTTATTGTTTTGAATTTCCTTTGGTTTACATTTTTATTAGGCTTTCATATAAAATTCGTTGTAAAATTATTTAAAATGTTGTCGAATCCTTTTAGTGGAATTGAAAACTGTCTGGAGTGGGTTTACCTCTAGATTAAAACAGATTTTTTAAATATAATCATTTTGGTGGGTTCCATGATGAGGCACGTAACACAGTTTTCTCTCAGTCTTCTACGGATTTTCGTCTTAATACATTAAAATTCTGCAAACCGACTGACTCCTATTTTTGTGTCTCCATGAATTACTATCAATTAATGGTCACAGATGACCCCAAGGGCGAGATTTACACCAATTTTCGTTCGGGCTGTATTCACGGTGCCACGAAAAATGGTTACGGCGAAAAATCTGTTTGGCGAAATATGAGTACATGAGGAGACAGTAACAATTTAGGAGGATAAGTCGTAAATTTGACAAGCGAAAAAACTGTACAAGGCAAACTTCAGTTGTCAACCCAGGTCATCTATCTATAAACTATTTGCTAATAATTTTCAAGGTTTTGGATTTTCTCAGTCAAAATGAGACAAAAACGTTTTCTCTCTTTATTTATTTGTCGTGGTGATAAGTTCTATTTAATCGGAAGAGACTGGAACTACAATTTATACGAACATTAGACTAGAGTTACGCTTAGAAGAAAAACAAAGTATATTAAGTCGGTCGAAAAAATTTTTAAAAAAAACAGCACAAAAATACCTAGAACTATAGACTGTCTTGTTAAAGATCTCTTTCCTACGTCCGAGAAATGGATTTGATAAGACCAAAGAGATCAGATGGTAAAATCAAATAAATTGTAATATAGTTTAGAGTTTAAAACATTTCCGTAAAATTAAAAAAAATATATATAAAACAAAAAAAATTGCAGAAGCTACACACTCAATTTAAATACGCCAAAATGATATAAACATATCCCTATCATTGTTTGCCAGTTTTTTAGCCTGGAAACGTGTGATGGAAATCAGGTTTAGTAGATACAATTTACAAAAATCTTCAGCCCCAAGAAACTAAGTGACATATGTTTAGCTCAGAGGTAAACTCATGTATGTAGCTCAATGATTTAAAAAAAATCCATGAATGCCTAAAAGTTTAACGCAGTTTTCACCTGTCACAATGTTCTGACATCATAGCTTTCCCTCATTTTCTGTCAAAACTTGATCCTGTATATAACTTGACTATCTATCGTAAGATTCCTGGTGTACGCAGATTTCATTGTACGTATCTATCTTGTATTCGTTTTCACTACGAGCGATTGTCACATAAGGCCTATTCTCTGAAATAGACTTAAAATTATTACAATTTTTCAAAAATATAAAACCTGCTGATATTGCAATGATTCTGGGGTTATTAACACAGAAGCTGGGTCGGCTATGTTAGCAAGAATGTAAGACATGTAAATAGCTGTTCGGTGGAAGTGGAGGCAGTTTTAATTGTACAATTACACGTTGTGTGTACAATGCTCTTGTATCTTTGATATCATGAAGCAAAAACTGGTTTTACCTATTGCAAGGCATTTAATTGAAGTAACGGAATGCGAACTATTTACAGTTGGAATTGTAGACTACTACGAGAAGTTAGACTCGCTTCACCCAAGCGCTCTGCGTCGCTCCATTGCTTTCATTTAGTGCAATGAAGGTGTTGGAACACAGTGACGCACGAGTAACTGTTAAGAAATTGATAATATACTTTACAATCTAGAAGGCGCTGTTTAGTTATTGGCATGTCGTGATAGATGGGAAGCTGATCTGTCTTCTAAGTGAAATTCATTCACTTCATAGATTACACTTTTCGTGTTCCTTATATCTAAACACATATGACGTAAGCAGAATACTAATAATTTTGAATTTAGATTGTTTGAAAAAAGTATGCCAAATATTTTTGGCATTCTGTAATTTCTTTTTAAAGCTTAAAATAAGAACGGATTCATTTGTCGTTCAAGTTAAACGAAGAATAATAAACGAGTGTCCTAGACAATCCGAAAATTTTTATATGGGTTGTCATAGAATTTGTATACCGCTTCAAAAAGTATTTAAAATAAAAGTAAATACTTGTTTTAATATTTAAAACCTCTAATAGGTTTTTGGAGGTATCGAGAGGACGGTTGACTGTAGCATCGAATTCGCACATCTTGCAAGAAAATAAAGATGAAGAGAAAAGTTATTACCGCGGCGAAGATAATTCTAGTGAGGAATATGGCAACACTGTCAACCCAGATTGTCATAGAAACCAGAGGGGCCTGATTGGGTAAAAGTAATGATCAGTACCTCTACGGCTATGGATGGCAATATTCTTTTCTAATTTTAATTCTAAATAAAGGAATTACTCATTACTTTGCCTAAATCAACTGAAAACGTTTTTCTAATTATAGGTATTTTAGTACCTGTAATTATTTACTTAAAACTTCCTTTAAATAAATGGTCATTTCGAGTATAACGGGGGACAGCCAGCAAAGATGTCAGGTGTGAGTACGCGCTTGAAACGGCTTCGCCTAGATTTACGAGCCGCATCTAAAGGTTGCTTACTCATCATTATGAGTTGCGCAGTCATCCTTTCCTTATTTTATTTCCATTCCCAAGTCTGCACGTCCGAAGTATTTTCACATCAGTGTTATCCTACTTTGAAGTACCAGCCTGCAATTCCGTAATACCATCCAACAATATAGGAACAATTTGTCAATGCTAGGAGACAGGCCTCGTCCCAGATACATCAGCTGATTAAAAACGTTTTTTTTCATCATGACGATAAATAAGCATGTTTTAACTGGATACTTCAAGATTATCATCGATAAATCCAGGGCATTCTACTTTCCATTAAATATAATTATGAATATATTGTAAAAAAGGCAGAATTTAAGGACAATCAGCAGGAATATCATGGTTTTAAGGAAAATGAGTCATTTTGTTTGGAGAAGAAAATTTGAAGCCAGAATATACTATACGTAAAACTGACAAAAAACATATGATGAGACTCGGATTTTTGAGGATGAGCACAAACGTAAAATATTACAGTGATCATTGAGCATACAATACAGTTATCTGGATCTTCACTCAGATCAGTTTTAGCTATAGTAATGCCAATTCAGTTTGTATTAGTAAGCAATCTACAACAGGACGCTTCTCAGATCCATGTAGCTCTCAAGCCAATTGTCTTAGAGAATGATGTAGGTTCAGCTGTTATTCCGATCAAATGATCGTAAAAATATTATAATGATGGGTATTGAAATCTAGCAAATAATTCACTACACGGGACACTTAGGTTCCACTTGGGACTTATGTAGGACACCACTTTTCCATCCTGTAAAGTAACTGTACCATCACAACAGATTGCTCCCTAAAACCCTGTGCACGTTTTAGTAGCGTAGATGGAAATTCATAGAGGGGGGGGGGGCAACTATGCACGAAGCTCTGTTTTTCTTCATAGTCAGTCTCTGCTATTCAAAAGGTTGTTTGAAACGTTTGACTGTTAGTTCAAATAACGTTTAAACCGATTATCCACTATTTATGACACTTTAAAATAATATTTTTGTGTGTATGGTACTTTGAATGTGTTACTATTGATCTCTCTCTATATAACGTATTTGTTGATAAAACCTTTTCAGTTTTCTTAAGTCACTAAAAGAATTATGTTCGAATTTTATCTCCAGTCTTAAAATTGAATGACATGGTGAAAAGCAGAAGGTTTTACAGATTATTTCCACGTCGTGAAAGAGCGATAAGAAACTCGTGATATGGATTAGAGAGAGGAAAATATTGACTCTAGTCCATATCAATATTTTAGAAAATAGTATGGAATAAATACATTGAGTAAAATTAAAATACATTGAATAAAAAATATTTTTTTAAAAATTAAATGGTTTAAAATTTTTTTATAAATGTTGAGAAATTATTTATTTATTATGAATATTTTAGTATACAAATTAAAATTTTTACGCCTTCAATTGTTATTTCTTAAAGTGTATACATATTGTATATATATATATATATATATATATATATATATATATATATATATATGCCTTTCAATCGTTAATAAAATACTTTTTATTTATCTACTCATGTTCAAATATTTTTTTTAACTTTAGGTAAATGACACTTATGTAAAATTAAGGTTTCTCTAATATTAATTCATTAATTAAATTTATTAATTAATTTGAATAATAATGAATTTCGCTTTCTATTTTGCCATAAGTATATGCATATTCTTGAAAGAAGAAGAAACTCAAATAAAATACTTCTTTGTTGACCTAAGTAGAAAGTGGTTTATATTTTTTTGTTATATTACAGAATGTACAACTATATATTACATCTTGTTAAATATACAAAATGAACTATATCGATCAGACAACAGGTAGACATCTTTCGCCAATCCGGTTGTGAACAGGTATATTTCAGGTGAGCGACCTTACCCACGCGATGGCACATCTTTCTTCCATTCTCATTACCAGAGGGTCATTTTTCTAGCTTTACATCTACTCTTGCTTACCACAAGAGCGTGTAACGACTAGACACCTCTTTAAGACGACACAGAGTAATTAGGTCTATTTGCTCCGTGATCCTGCACATGTGGCGTTATGAACCACTTTATACCCTCTACAGAGGGTTTGAATTCCCAAACCATAATTATATTTATTTTCACAATTCGTATCTATCATTAGTAGGTGATAATAATAATACTACAAAACAAATTCTTGTGGGAATTATTTTAATACTGTAAAACAGTGCAAAGGTAGATCTATACCTGAGTATGTTTTAGAACAATAGAGTATAATACAACACAATACAAATTAGTTAAATACAGAATGCAGTTAATACATTTTTATAAATTTTAGTGCTCTGAGTCTGGCGCAATGACTCGATAGCTATCAATGGCACAGAGCAATAACATTCAGTCTTACAGTCTAGTGTTGCACAGTGTAGTACGGTCATGCCTTACCAGTGCAGTTATTGTACGCACACACATGCAAATGCATGGGATAAGTATAGGTCGTGAGATATCCTGTAACATCTAGCTATTTATGCACCTACTTTAATTAGAGAAGGGAATATTCACTCGGGAGTAAGTAGGGGGCTGACTTCCCCTCTTGCTGGTATCAAGCTTCTTTACTTACCTCACGACTTACAAAGTAGAAGATATTATAGTACACGAAAGTCTATCATATTTAGGAGATTTAAGAGAGCGCAATATAGATATTTTCAAATAGACGGAAAAAAGGTTTATAATTAAACTATAATCCAAAGCATTCGAAAGGTCCTGATAGAAGGAAATGGAACATCAAGTACTCCTTAAAACGTAGAGAGAAGTTTAAAAGTAACATTTCATGGAAGAAATACATAAAATTATAAAAGAATCGTTGGTAGAAGCGAGACAAAAAGTGACAACAAGTATAAGCCAGGTTGAAACTAAAAGGAACGTAAGAATAAACAAATTAATTCAGTAGAAAGGAAAACAAGAGCCGAATTGAAAGAGACACTATCTGCTGTGCTGAAACTAGAAAACCAGCCAGATAAAGAACGTAAATTATTACAGTTTTAATACAAACTACAGAAAATAATAAAACAAAGTTAACTTTTGAAAAGAAAAACAAGACGAATTGGGGAATGTAAGAAGTAAGACGTTGAAAGATAAACAGGGAGGAAGTAAAAAAATGTAAAAAATGACGCATAAAGTAAAAGGTATTAAACTTAAATGAGAAAACAAACAATTTCTAAAAACTGCAGAGATAAATTGCGAGAAAAATCATATAATTATCATAAGAGCTCAAACGGAGGTACAAGAAATAACGAAAAAAATAAATACAATATGCACTACAAAGAAGGAGGAATAACAAGTCTCAGATAAAGATGTTTCAAATCGGAAACAATAGAAAACTATAATAAATGCTCAAACAAAAATTAAATAAGTGAAATCTGGAACATCTTCAACATAATCCTAATTTCAAAAAATGGAGATATTAAGCTACTAAATAACTTTAGTCAATTTTACTGGCCATCGTAGATAAGTGAACCATTTACAAAAATATTAAACAAGGTAAAAATTATATTTAGAGTTGATTTACTTATTAATGAACTTGGCATAAATACTACTTACTGATGTTTTACAGCAGATTCGTTTCACACTTGGTCAGTGCATTGTTCAATGCTGTGAGTTACTGACAAGACTGTTGCTGAACTAATAAGTAAATCTTAAGATCCACAGCCCAGAAACTGCAAAAAATAGAGCAATAAGCAATCAGTATCAAAACACCTGCAACTCCCTCCCGACAATCTTACTCGAAATAGCCAGAGAGTATTATTTGCCGCTCTAAGAGATGCTACTGACTTTAAATGACTGAGCTTTAAATAACTGAAGCTTTGATAATAGATACACACAAATCATAAAGATTATCTACAGTAACCTACGTACTCTATGAATACAAGACGGTTAGATTTTGAGTCAGTGAGTTTTAACTTGCCCCAAAATCTTGAAAGCTACGTTTGAAGAGGTGCTTAAAGAATTACTTAAGAATTACTTGAGAATTGCTTGAGAAGGCAATATATAAACAGAAGTCGTTAATATAAACAGATGGAGACTCAGTTATTTGAAATGTGCCGATGCTGAGGACTAGTGTTAATGTCTAATAAATAAGAGGTCATACTAAAAAAAAGACAAAAGTCATAACAAAACAAAGAACTAATATTAGAAAGTTTTAATAGCAAACAAGATGTTGGAATACGAGAAGGAATATATTAGGGTAGATGATATAATACTAGAAACCTATATAGACTACCGAGATTAAACGAAGAAATAAATTAGCAAGGAGAGAAACAAACGAATGGGAAAATTTTCCAAAAAATGAAAAAACTATATCTTTAGTAAAAACTATTCATATCTTATCAGTGTAACTTGTCTTTCTTCACACAGTCTACTCAATTACGACGATTCAGCAAGATCATGGTGGTACAACTTAGCAAAATCGAGACAGCGCGCTGTAGCGATCGGACGGCAGATTTAGCTGGTGAGGGTATATAATACAATATAATAAAGTATAAGAGAAAGAACCGAATTGATAGATGTTAGAAGTTATGAGGAGGGCAAAGATATGGAAAGGGGCTGGTCATGTAATGCGGCAACTAGATTAAACAAACCTATTTAGCAAGTTTCAGATAAAAAACCTCTTAAATCATTTTTGATGTTTTCGACTATCACCCAGTATAACTATTATTACCTTTAAAGGATAGGAACGGATTGTGACTCTAAGTTGGATCCAAGTAGGGAGTTGGTAGGTAAAGTAGGAGTTATGTAGGGTCGCATACCTAAATATATTGTCTTGCCTATTGGACTCATAAAAACATCACTGCTCCTTACATACCGTTGTAAAGAGTTTATTAAGTAAGGCTATATGGAGCTGGTTAGACTAGGAGAAAAACTTGCTGACCCCTTGGTAACGGGAATAGCGTTACTAGGGTCTATTCCCCATCGGGTTGAAGAATGGTGTCTTCGTGTTACCAGGACCATGAGTGGAACCGTGCCCATTGGGGGAATGGTATAAAGAGAATAATTTATTGATCCAGCGTGGAAAGAGACAGCGTAGATCTGAGGCAGCTGGAGAAAACAGCTACCTGCAGCAAATTCCCGATCTTACTGCTACAAAATACGGTTCTGTTGAGGTAATTTAAATACAATGTTCACAATAAAATACCTTGGGCATCACCAGTAGACGACATTCAGTATAGCTACATAAACTGGCGTTGGGCGCAGTAACAATCAAACGAATATCTTGGCAGACATGTCAGTACAGTACGAGCCATGAACAAAATGTGTTCCACTAAACACCGGGTCTTGTTTGCCGACTTTGTTAAAAATAGCCTCAAATGACGCTTTTAATATAAACCAACACAAGTTAAAATGAAAACACATTTCACCACAGTTTAAACAAAGTGTTTAATTAGATCAAACAGTTTACTGTACACATTCCGCGAACGAGCGCAATAACCATTGACCAGTTTTGTAAATAGTTTTGCAGAGCTTAAATATAAAGTTCTGCAACGTTGAACACTAACAGTTTCTCCTGCTTTCCACGCTTCTGGGAAGCATATAATTGTAACAGGCATGTTTATTGTTTTGTTGTCTGCAGATTGCTTTGTTTGCTTAAGAAGAATTAGAAGGGGAAATATATGTTCCACTATTAACTTGGCTGTTTACATCTTCCAAGTAAGCGGAGGAATTGTAAACAAGCTTATTAGTTTCGGAAAGCGCCATGTAAGACGATTTTAATGAATTAGAAAACAACCTAATTTATTTTTCTTATTACCACTTTATGTAAATATCGAAACGATACTGCTGTATCAACGGACATTAGAGAGCACTAAAGCCGAAATAGCTTCAATAAAATAGGCAATTTAGGAGAATTTCTCTCTTTATAAACATTCTTTTCCATCTCACAAAACTCATGAAATTACTAGAAGCGTATAAAATACCGTGTTAGAGTTCTGAAACTATGTAAATACAATTTAAAGTTTTGAAATAGAAATAGGTACAAGTTAATATTTTAAAAACTATTAAAATCAAAGGTTTAGCAGTTTTGCTAAACGGAAATGTTTTATTTGATATTATTTTATTCAATATTCAACATAGCTACTGGTTTATACTTATACATGTTAACATATACTACATAAACACTTGCTTTGCTCGGTTCAAATTGACAATGGGGGAAGAAATATCTCTCAAAACGATTTCCCTGATTTAGGCAAAAAGTAAGTGCTACTACAAGTGTGTGTTTACATACAAATACATATATATATATATATATATATATATATATATATATATATATATATATATAAAGTATATACACTGTTTCTTTGATTTCCCAACATCAATTATACACAAATAAAATTTGAAACTAGATTTAATTACTCTCAAAACATTGGCCTCGAATGTTTTGCTTATAACATATTAGGACAACGATCTAATGATGAAAAATAATAAGATCGTTCCAATATTTTAATTAAGGTTCCTGAAAAGGTTGGAAAAGAAAGTTCTTTGGTTAAGCCCTAAATGAGTTTAAAAATGGAACTCACACCATTTAATTTTTCCAGTAAATATTTGCCTAAAGTAACCATATGGAGCATTACTATCATTTACAGCAGTCAAATGATATTACAAGATTACAGTAGAACCCAATTATTACGGACCCTGATAAACTAGACGTCACCTTTTTTATAAGATAAAGTCATCCGCCAGCCACCTAAACTGGCCAAGCAGAGTCCGCACCATCGAAACGGGTAAACGGCTGCTGAATTGAATTACAGTAATGTAATTGAATATACACTGTCATTTAATTTTACATAACAATAGGCGCACTGAATGTGTTACTGATTTTTAATCGATGTAAATAAAGCTTACACATGTTTGAATCAGTTTTTTTTTCAGTTCCTATTATTAGTTCAAATTTTCCCTATACAGTTTCCTGAGTGTTACCGCTTTTGCGAAACCGCGAATAATTGTACCTAATTTGAAGGAAAATTAGGGGGTTAGGTTCTGAAGGGAAATTTACAAATAGGAATACAACATAACTTCTTTAAGTACAAATTTACTAAGTAAATATACCTTGAATCATTTCGTCGAATTCTTGGCGCTCGATTTCATTAAAATCACCCCCGTCTAAGTTATGACGAAAGTCATAACTCTAAGTTATGAGCAATTTCTAAAATATAGCGTAGTCACATATAGTGACTGAGACCTACCTTTTCAAATATAATTTGAGTGAATCTCCTCTCTGCTCCAACTGTAAAACAGAAGAGGAGACCCTGGAGCATATCCTCCTGCGATGCTCTTCACCAATTCCATTAAGAGAAGCTCTGCTGTCTGCACTGGGAAGCCAGAATAACATAAAACAATATTGACCAATAAACAGTTTTTGGACCTTGGCTGCATCAACTTATTATGGACATCGGTCCATCGGAATCACATGATCCTGCACGTCGTAGCAAGATGAAAAAGAAGTAAGTAAAGTAAATGAATACAAACTAATAGCTCAAGTAGAAAATGAAATCAATTAATATTAAATACTATTTAAATTTAATATTAAATTTTTAATATCATAAAATAATTTCCAAATTATATAATTATTAACAGGAAAGTTTAATCATAAACAGTCAAACTAAATTAATAATATTTTTTAACATCTTTTAATTCAACAAAATGAAACGTATCTATAACTCATAAGTAATTATTTGAAAAACTGAGTGAGAACTTTAAAGTTACTCTTCTATGAAATGATGGTTTCGACCGCGACAGCAAGTAAGTTAATAGTTTTTACTTAGTTCTTTGAATAATTACTTATGATTTAATCAATGAAATCGAGATGACTACAACAACCAACCTAAAATTACAACTGTTTTATTTTGGATAAGTTACAAGTTCTGTAACAGGAATATTCGGGCCAAGTCGCAGAACCAGGTTCTGACTGGCATTTCTCGTCTATCAGAGTTACAGCCAGATTGGCATTCACACACGGAACGAAAACTGTGATTGCGTCTTTTGCAAATTTGAAGGAAGTGTTTCATTGACGAGCCCTGTAATTTTAAGTTGTTTTGCGGAATTCGTAAATTGATCATAAATTACTCGCGTTTGACAGTTGTCTATTATTATGAGTCTATCACAGTGAGTGAAGCTTTCACTTTGCAGATTCAAAGAAAATTGCTGTAAATAAAGTGTAGTTGAAAGAGAGAGAGAGAGAGAGAGAGAGAGAGAAAGTGAAAGAGATATAGAGAGGAAAGAGAGAGAAGGTAAAAGAGAGAAAGAGAGTAGGAAGGGATTTATGTAGAAATTTTGTTAATTCATGTACATAGAATAACATTCACTAATGTAACTAAGTTGCCAAAATTACTCATTATTTTCCATTACGACAAATATTGTATACAATTTTTGTATAATTATTTCATGTACTAGCTACTAAAGGCACACCAGGAACTTTCTAGATGAGGAACTAGTCTTAATACCGTGCGGTTCGTCATGTGACAGGAGACACACCGTGTAACCATTAATTTCCATACAACAGCTGTTTTTTTGTCGTTTAGGGGGTATAATTAAATAATTTTAAAATCAATTTCCTATAAATCGATGAAATCGTTCATTCAGTTTATTTATGCACAATATTGTGGCACTTGATATTTATTTTCTACTTAGCCTATTAAATGTTGACATATTTTGAAATTTAAATTTAATAATATAAAGGTTATAAAAACTAATAAATAATGTACTTCTTCTTATAACGTTACGATACATTCTGTGATGTGTGATCTTATTATGTCTACGGTAATGCTCTAGAATGTGAAATACTACAAGGAAAGTTATAGATTACTACTAAATATTTGTAAATATTGCATGCGATATTCTATATTATGTTATTCAAACGAATGGTATATGTCACATTATACTTACTAAAAGTAAACATATTTTTAAACATTGATAATTTAAACTGTGGTAAAAGTGTAATAGAGCTGTATGATATATGTGTATATATATATATATATATATATATATAAATATATATATACACACATATATATATATATATATATATATATATATATATATATATATATATATATATATATATAGAGAGAGAGAGAGAGAGAGAGAGAGAGAGAGAGAGAGAGGGTAGAGGGGGGAGAATAAATATGGGTAGGAGCTATACATATTTATGAATACAATTCATAAATAAAATAAATATAATAATATTTTTTAGTGCCACACACACACACACACACACACACACACACACACACACACACACACACACATCTTATTTAATGCGACTATTATTTTTGTGAACGTCAATAAAAGTGTAGAATAGTAAAGTCTCATAAGAAATAAGATGATAGAATCATTACAATCATTTTTAAATGTAAAAAATAGCGGTTAATGTAAACGCGGTTTTCATCTCTTCATACAGGTTATGTTTACAACGTCTTATACATGGTCAAAAATAAGACATATTTAATTCCATTAATTGGTATAAATTTATGTTTAACAATTACTCACTTATTGTTTCGTATATGATATTATTTTCTGAATTGTACATTAGCAGTAAGTTAGAGAAGTACATTTAATTAATATTGCATTATTTTCTTGTAAGGTAAGTTATTAAATATAGTTCTAATACACAGCCATCATAATGACTTAAATATACTTATTAAAGAAATTAATTTTCAAGTCTATTCAATATAATTTAAAAACTGATAAATTGTACAATTAAAATTTAATAATATAAAGAAGAAGTTACGTTTTTCAGCGTGTAAGTTTTATGTTTTTCATCAAGACATAAAATATAATATAAATATCTTATGAATACATAAGAAAAATAAATTCCTTTATTGTAAAGATATTTTATATTTTTAACGACATTTTAATGACCAACGCTTACATATTGTAACTTTATTTCTCGTCAAAATAATTTTCATTTCAACCATGTTTTCCTGGCACAAGTGGCCCAAATCCTTGCCTAAAATAAACATAATAAAACAGTATGTGTATTGGTTTCAAAAGAATAAACGAGTCGTTGAATTTAGAAAGTACAGTAAACTCTCTATAATCCGACTCTTCACCTATTTAGTCCCCCAGTAATCCGGCGTTTTCATCAGGGACGGAAGATGTAAACATAATCAATATATAAACATAACGTTTATATATTTTTCACTGCATGTCGACGTCAGTGACCGAGTGACCTTCACGCCGCTCGATTTTAGTTCTGTAGCTTGTGATATATAAACGATTTCGAGCCGTATGTTTTTGCAGTAGTTATGTACAGTGAGTGATTGTTACTGGAGTGCAAGTGAACATGTCGTTTCAGTTTAAACGGAAACATATTTGAATTTTGTTTTTACCGTTAAAGATAAGGTAACCTTTATTGTAAAGTACAGACCAGTACATTCATTATAGTTTTATTATTTCAAGTACAGTACAGAACTATTTTCCTGTTTTCTTTATTTTTGGGCACTACATATAAATAGTGTACAATGTACATTGTGTTTTAATGGTCCCTCTAGTAATCCAGCGTTTTCAGTAATCCGGTAATATCCTAGCCCCTTACCCGCCGAATTAGTGAGAGTTTACTGTACAGTATTTGTTTTGCTGCTATTATTAAAAATCTAATCTCACATATATACTTAATGTACAGACAGAGTAGACTACAAGAAAACACGTTTCTACTGTATATTGCTGGTTATTGAATGAAAGGTCAGTTTATTAAGTTCCATAGTGTAATAGTTACGAGAGAACAACATTTATTAAAACTTTAGTTTGATCTTTACAAATTAATATTACAGGTTAAACCGTGATGGGATAAACAACCCTTTTCAGTATCAGACTATTGTAATCCGTCATCTGCAAACCTAAACCCAGAGTACTTTGCTCTAAATAAACAATAATTGCACAAGTGAAGCTTGCACGAAGTACTGACGAAATAATTGCGTCAGTTCCTGCGCAAAGTGTCGCTTGGCAAAATGCCATTGGCAAAATAAAAGCGCCACGTTGCTCATTAAGATAGGTTAAAATTACAATATTTTAAAGACATCATATTTTAGAAGTTAAATAAGGTCCTACAGTTACGACTTCCGTAGGGTCGTTTGTTTTTGGAAAAACGAAATGTATTTCCAGCAGGGAAAAATGTATTTTTGTAACTTTAGGCGATTATGCAACGATATTCAAATCTCCTCACAGTTGGTATTCTGTTGAATAGATTTAAGCATTTCAAAGGAAGAAATAGTTGATTTCTCTGTGAATAGAAAAATTCTGTGTTTTGGAAGACTTTGCTATATTCAGAACTCTGTAATTGTTAGGTGATTATAGAATCGAAATAGAATTGCATAATCTACAGTTATTTAATAAAATTATTAATATTTAACTGAGAAAATTAGGCCTATTTTCATTATTTAAATTTAAATATATATACAAAAAACTGGAAAGATCACAACGGTAAACATTATATCTTACTAACAATTGTTTATTAAAACAAACATATTAGTTTAGTAAAACAAACAGACTAGTTTCGACGACGATGTCATCTTCATCAGTATTTCCATAAGTCGTCGATACTAGTCTGTTTTAATAGACCAATGTGTAGTAAGATTTAAAGTTGACTGTTTTAAATTTTACCGTTGTGAACTATTGTTACTAGCTAAGCTCTAATTAACTTAATAATTGAAAAATATTATATTTGTATTGTGTCTAACTGTAGTCAAACATTTATATAAATAAGATTCATGTTTATTTGACCACTCGTAGTAACAATTGAATAAATGATAAGATGGTTGAATATTGAGTCAAAATTGTTTTATTTATTTATTGCAACATTTCGGCAACTGATGTTTTGCCCTTATCAAGCCTGTAGTGCTATAAAAAACAAAGTCCTTACATTTAGACTTTAAATGTGTAATGCGAGGAGGCAAACATCGAATTAAAGTTTTAGTAGTGCGGAAAGGGGAGTTAGTACAGCTGTAGCTCAAAGGAAATTTTTGATAAAGTGTAGGGTGTTTCATGTTTTGCCTCCTCACATTACACATTTAAACTCTAAAAGTAAGGTGCTATAAGAAACGAAGTCCTTACATTTAGACTTTAAATGTGTAATGTGAGAGGCAAACATCGAATTAAAGTTTTAGTAGTGCGGAAAGGGGAGTTAGTGCAGCTGTAGCTCAAAGGAAATTTTTGATAAAGTGTAGGGTGTTTCATGTTTTGCCTCCTCACATTACACATTTAAACTCTAAAAGTAAGGTGCTATAAGAAACGAAGTCCTTACATTTAGACTTTAAATGTGTAATGCGAGGAGGCAAACATCGAATTAAAGTTTTAGTAGTGCGGAAAGGGGAGTTAGTACAGCTGTAGCTCAAAGGAAATTTTTGATAAAGTGTAGGGTGTTTCATGTTTTGCCTCCTCACATTACACATTTAAACTCTAAAAGTAAGGTGCTATAAGAAACAAAGTCCTTACATTTAGACTTTAAATGTGTAATGCGAGGAGGCAAACATCGAATTAAAGTTTTAGTAGTGCGGAAAGGGGAGTTAGTACAGCTGTAGCTCAAAGGAAATTTTTGATAAAGTGTAGGGTGTTTCATGTTTTGCCTCCTCACATTACACATTTAAACTCTAAAAGTAAGGTGCTATAAGAAACGAAGTCCTTACATTTAGAGTTTAAATGTGTAGGGGGTTTGATGCTTTTCCTCCCCACATTACACATTTAAACTCTAAATGTAAGGAAATGTAAGGACTTTGTATTTTATAGCACCTTACATTTAGAGTTTAAATGTGTTATGGTAGGAGGAAAAACATCAAACTAAAATGTTAGTAGTGCGGAAAGGGGAGTTAGTACAGCTGTGGCTCAAAGGAAATTTTTGTAAAGTGTAGGGTGTTTTTATGTTTTTCCTCCTCACATTACACATTTAAACTCTAAATGTAAGGTGCTATAAGAAACGAAGTCCTTACATTTAGAGTTTAAATGTGAAGGGGGTTTGATGTTTTTCCTCCTCACATTACACATTTAAACTCTAAATGTAAGGTGCTATAAGAAACGAAGTCCTTACATTTAGAGTTTAAATGTGTAATGCGAGGAGGCAAACATCGAATTAAAGTTTTAGTAGTGCGGAAAGGGGAGTTAGTACAGCTGTAGCTCAAAGGAAATTTTTGATAAAGTGTAGGGTGTTTCATGTTTTGCCTCCTCACATTACACATTTAAACTCTAAAAGTAAGGTGCTATAAGAAACGAAGTCCTTACATTTAGAGTTTAAATGTGTAGGGGGTTTGATGCTTTTCCTCCCCACATTACACATTTAAACTCTAAATGTAAGGAAATGTAAGGACTTTGTATTTTATAGCACCTTACATTTAGAGTTTAAATGTGTTATGGTAGGAGGAAAAACATCAAACTAAAATGTTAGTAGTGCGGAAAGGGGAGTTAGTACAGCTGTGGCTCAAAGGAAATTTTTGTAAAGTGTAGGGTGTTTCATGTTTTTCCTCCTCACATTACACATTTAAACTCTAAATATAAGGTGCTATAAGAAACGAAGTCCTTACATTTAGAGTTTAAATGTGAAGGGGGTTTGATGTTTTTCCTCCTCACATTACACATTTAAACTCTAAATGTAAGGTGCTATAAGAAACGAAGTCCTTACATTTAGAGTTTAAATGTGTAATGCGAGGAGGCAAACATCGAATTAAAGTTTTAGTAGTGCGGAAAGGGGAGTTAGTACAGCTGTAGCTCAAAGGAAATTTTTGATAAAGTGTAGGGTGTTTCATGTTTTGCCTCCTCACATTACACATTTAAACTCTAAAAGTAAGGTGCTATAAGAAACGAAGTCCTTACATTTAGAGTTTAAATGTGTAGGGGGTTTGATGCTTTTCCTCCCCACATTACACATTTAAACTCTAAATGTAAGGAAATGTAAGGACTTTGTATTTTATAGCACCTTACATTTAGAGTTTAAATGTGTTATGGTAGGAGGAAAAACATCAAACTAAAATGTTAGTAGTGCGGAAAGGGGAGTTAGTACAGCTGTGGCTCAAAGGAAATTTTTGTAAAGTGTAGGGTGTTTCATGTTTTTCCTCCTCACATTACACATTTAAACTCTAAATATAAGGTGCTATAAGAAACGAAGTCCTTACATTTAGAGTTTAAATGTGAAGGGGGTTTGATGTTTTTCCTCCTCACATTACACATTTAAACTCTAAATGTAAGGTGCTATAAGAAACGAAGTCCTTACATTTAGAGTTTAAATGTGTAATGCGAGGAGGCAAACATCGAATTAAAGTTTTAGTAGTGCGGAAAGGGGAGTTAGTACAGCTGTAGCTCAAAGGAAATTTTTGATAAAGTGTAGGGTGTTTCATGTTTTGCCTCCTCACATTACACATTTAAACTCTAAAAGTAAGGTGCTATAAGAAACGAAGTCCTTACATTTAGACTTTAAATGTGTAATGCGAGGAGGCAAACATCGAATTAAAGTTTTAGTAGTGCGGAAAGGGGAGTTAGTGCAGCTGTAGCTCAAAGGAAATTTTTGATAAAGTGTAGGGTGTTTCATGTTTTGCCTCCTCACATTACACATTTAAACTCTAAAAGTAAGGTGCTATAAGAAACGAAGTCCTTACATTTAGACTTTAAATGTGTAATGCGAGGAGGCAAACATCGAATTAAAGTTTTAGTAGTGCGGAAAGGGGAGTTAGTACAGCTGTAGCTCAAAGGAAATTTTTGATAAAGTGTAGGGTGTTTCATGTTTTGCCTCCTCACATTACACATTTAAACTCTAAAAGTAAGGTGCTATAAGAAACGAAGTCCTTACATTTAGACTTTAAATGTGTAATGCGAGGAGGCAAACATTGAATTAAAGTTTTAGTAGTGCAGAAAGGGGAGTTAGTACAGCTGTAGCTCAAAGGAAATTTTTGATAAAGTGTAGGGTGTTTCATGTTTTGCCTCCTCACATTACACATTTAAACTCTAAAAGTAAGGTGCTATAAGAAACAAAGTCCTTACATTTAGACTTTAAATGTGTAATGCGAGGAGGCAAACATCGAATTAAAGTTTTAGTAGTGCGGAAAGGGGAGTTAGTACAGCTGTAGCTCAAAGGAATTTTTTGATAAAGTGTAGGGTGTTTCATGTTTTGCCTCCTCACATTACACATTTAAACTCTAAAAGTAAGGTGCTATAAGAAACGAAGTCCTTACATTTAGAGTTTAAATGTGTAGGGGGTTTGATGCTTTTCCTCCCCACATTACACATTTAAACTCTAAATGTAAGGAAATGTAAGGACTTTGTATTTTATAGCACCTTACATTTAGAGTTTAAATGTGTTATGGTAGGAGGAAAAACATCAAACTAAAATGTTAGTAGTGCGGAAAGGGGAGTTAGTACAGCTGTGGCTCAAAGGAAATTTTTGTAAAGTGTAGGGTGTTTCATGTTTTTCCTCCTCACATTACACATTTAAACTCTAAATGTAAGGTGCAATAAGAAACGAAGTCCTTACATTTAGAGTTTAAATGTGAAGGGGGTTTGATGTTTTTCCTCCTCACATTACACATTTAAACTCTAAATGTAAGGTGCTATAAGAAACGAAGTCCTTACATTTAGAGTTTAAATGTGTAGGGGGTTTGATGTTTTTCCTCCTCACATTTAAACTCTAAATGTAAGGACTTAGTTTTTTATACCACTACGGGCTTGATAAGGGCGACAAATCACTTGTCGAAACGTTGTAATAAATAAGTAAAACAACTTTGACTCGATATTCAACCGTTTTATCGTTTATTAAATTTATATAAATAAATATATACAAACTGCATATATAATTGAAAGATATTTTATTTTTATAGTGCTTATATTGTTGTCACTAAAACCTAGCTCTATACTGTACTTCGCACTTTTGAAACCAAATTCCGGGTAGAGGTTTCTTTAGTCCTTTTGCAAGCCTCTCTACTTAGAATGACCCTGCTCACACAATGCCATAACTTTCACCTAATCTAAGTGTCAGGGGATCATTACATCCTTGCCACAGGGCTATCTAATTTCCTTTACCCTTCTCTAACGCTCTTCATACAAAGGGGTGTAAGGCTGGGCAACTGTTTATAACATCTGTAGAAAATGGGTTTACTTCAGATATTCGATCCTCAGTAAGTGATGCGACCCTCTCCCAGGGGCTTATTGTCGCCTGGTACTAGACAAAGAAGAAATTAACGCATAGCGATGCCAAGTTGATGGGAACTTTCAAAAATTGCATGACAGAAAAAAGAAAACTTTTAACCCTGTGTAAATCTACCTCGGAGGTATAAAAAAATATTTTGTGTTCTTTCTTAGATACTTTTTGGCATGTTAAATTAATAAACACTAAGCCAATTTTGTGCTACACATTAAATTTTGTTCAAGACAAATAAAAAAATAGTTAAGGGAAATGGAAAATTTACTTTAAAATGCATGAATCAACTCACACTGAATAAATAATCTCATTAAACTGTATGTTAATGCTTGGGCAGAATTAATTAGTTCTTGGTGGTTAACGCAGTGTAAACCAATTTCATACAAAATAAATCATTAAACCAGCGTAGAGTTTAACATTGATTGATTGCCTCAAATTAATACATCATTGTAGGTATGATTAATACGAACACGTATTGCGTAACCAAGGGAAGCTTACTCAACAAAGCACCTGATTGACTGGAACATCTGTGGGAACTACTACATTCAAGGTTAAAAAAATTACAGGTAAAAAAGATTGTGTCACTGCCTCTGTCATCAGCTGTCGTGTCGTCATGACAACCAATGATCGTCACTCTCGCCAAAGTCAAGGTTATTCGAGCAAGAAATTCTATTTGCCAGGAAAATACGAGTTCAAGGATTTTCGTACTAAAACAAATACTTTGCTTAAATATAATTAATTATATCAATTCGTATTAACAACTACTAATATTAGTAGAAACAACAACAAAGAATTGTTTTATTAATCTGAAACGTGTTTCAGCAATTAAATTGAAGCCAAATACTAAAATTGTATGATTTTTATTATTAAAATACGTTTTCTCCACAAAGGCGTCATCTTTATTTAGTATAGCGTCATTTATAACTCATAACTAATAACGTTTATATTAATAAAATAATTTAGTGTGCGTATTTGTGTTCGAGTTGTTATTTTAATGGTTATCTTAAAATATTTTATATATTGTTTATAACAAAAAAAATAATATATTATAGTATAATAGAATATGAAGTCATTCATTTCAATTGCGATGTCATTTAACGATGTCATGTAGAAAAGCTTTAACTGTAATTTCAACACTTTAGTTATTTTAAAATCGGATATACTTTTTTAAAATCTTATTAAACTTTTGCTGCTCGTCATGAAAAGCAATTAGATTTCGATACTTTTTTAAATGTTAGGAAATAGTATTTCCTTAAGTTTGACATAAATGTCAACTATGATGTGTTTACACAGGTTAGTATGTAAACACAAGAAATATATAACTGTATGAAGCAACTGTGGCGTAATGTTTATTTTTAAATAAATAAAACCTCTAAACCACAAATAACATTTATTTAAACCTTATGTACATTTCAATTGCCCAGCAATCATCTTCAGAGGCATTTAAAAAATACAACTCTGAAGATGATTGCTGGGCAATTGAAATGTTCATAAGGTTTAAATAAATGTTATTTGTGGCTTAGAGGTTTTATTTATTTAAAAACAAGAAATATACACAACTCATTATTATAACACTTTAATTTCATTCGCATTTCATTGAATTATGCCTTCATCACGAGTGATGCTACCACAATAAGTAAAATCACTGTCAAAGTCATTGTGGTAGCATCACTGCTGATGATGACATTAGTTATTGAAACGCGTATTGTGGCAGCTTCTCTGATGATGACATAAACGCAAATGAAATTAAAGTTTTATAATTGTGAGTTATGTATATTTCTTTTGTTTATAACCTTACGTCACAAGCCAACTCCAATACTGTTTATAGGTTAACAGGTATTATAATTCAAATTTATGCCAATAAAATTTATCTTTAAAAATAATTTCTTTGCTTTCTTTTCACGTTACATAATTATTCAGTTTGTCTTGCTTTTTGAAAATTTCTCGTCGTGTTCCAAAATGGCTTTGTTATTTAAACTTGGTTCGTGTTTTGTAAAACTTTGTAAACCAGATTCTTATGTGATTTCTGTTGGCATTGATTGTTGACAGCTAGACCTGTTTTTGCCATCGTTCTGTCAAGATAAAAGTCATTTTTTTCTGAAACACACATTCTGCAAGGTGGCTACAAATAATGACGTTTTCTGAATTCCGCTCATCGTTGATGCGAACCAAGAACTTGCAATATGTTAATATTAGTCTTACTTATTAGACAGACAACACCTAAAATAATTATAACATAACAAAAATATGATTTTTTTTACTTTATAGGCTTTATTATTTCTTTATTTTTTGGAGTATCTAGCAGTAACCAAATCTGAAACAAATTCTTTCTTTCATTTATAAAAAATGAACAAATTGCCAACAAAAGGAAACAAATTTCTACATTAATAATCATATAATTATAACAATTATATGGAAAGTAACTAGAACGTCACTAACGTGAAGAGCATTTTGCTATAAGTCAATGTAAACAAAAAGTATCAATACAAAAATTTATTTTTAGCAGTACAGCACCTTCATACATTTACCGATATAGTCACGGTAGATGTCAAGGGACTTGTAGCGTGTAACCAGTTTCTCGATGCCCATGTTGTACTTTTCAGCCGCTAACATTTTTATGATGGTATTACTTCTCTGAGTTCTTCATCACTGTCGAACTGTTCCGCCCAAAAATTCATTCAATTTCTAAAACTATTGAAAACAATTGGCGCATTAGATCAATTCCACAAGAAGGGTGGGCAAAGATTTCCCACCCAAATCTTAGAAGTTCTTCCTCTATTCGTGCATTTGTATGAATGAGATTGAGCATTATCGTGGATCAAAACATTGGTTTTTCTTTCCTGAGTTTTGAGGGGGATTTTGAGTGATGTCATTCCATACATCGGTGCTTTATCTATAAATATTGATTTATTTTGTGCGTTCAAAAAGTGAATGGCACTTCACACTAATTTCTATTTCACACAGGGGTTTCCTATTGGCGTCGCCGTTTTTCAACATTCACACAACACACAAGCGTGACCAAATTGCTACGAAACTCTACTCAAACTGATGCAGTAGACTGAGTTTGCTGCCGCGCTGTCTCAGGGGATTGGAGGAGCAAACGTCCTTTGCTTTCTGGACGGGGTACTGTTAGGAGCATGATAAACCGAACACGGTCGAACTGGGCCCACGGTCAAAACATCCCTAGGCGGATTACCGTCAACCCAACAAGGGTAGGGGTTGAATTGGGCCCCTGGTCAGTCGGGGAATATTTATCATTAGTTATGAGATCGGGTAACATTAGTTTTGATAAGTGATCCGACATTCGTTTTTATTTTAATGTACGATAGAATTTTTAAAAAAAACATAATGTAAGTAAATAGACACATTAAAACTTTACTTAAACATTAAGAAATATAACATGTATTAAACATACTGTATTTTCATATTTTAATTATTAATTAATCTTAGGAATAATCTTACTCAATAACGTAATGTGATCAATGTCTGTTTCAACTCAACATTTTACATCAAAATCCAGCGGAAGGATTTTATTTCCTAATACAATTTTATTGATTTTAACTATGGGGCTAGTGAGTCACGAGGTTAAAAAAAAATAGTAAGACTTCACGATTTTCAAATAGTAAGAAAACAATCACATTTTAGATGTTTGAATATATTTAAAGCTAAGGTGCATTCCATTTTGTACTTCATGATTGTAGAGGTATGGGCCTAATTCGGCAATGCCTCCGAACTGACCATGTGCCTAATTTGACCGTCGTTTTTACGATTCTAACATGCCGTGGGCCTAATTCGACATCACCCGATAAATCTACACCGATGACAAATATCGGAAAAAGCACCCCGCACAAAGGAATTGAAACAAAGCAAAGTAAAGAATATTTTATTATATCATAACAAGATTGTGATAAACATTAAATAACTAAACTAAAACAATATGATCGACAAGATTATAAATGGTGTCACAATACGTAGAAATGTAAAAATATGTAAAAATAACTAATTTGTTACGCCATTCTTGAGAGCCAAAGACTGAGGCTGGATGTTTTCTTGGTGAATTAATCTAACGTTCAGATAGAGTAATGAAAATCTGCATCAATGCGTCGGAACACGGCATCATCGGTTCGGCGGCAAACATAGCTTGTATTGTTGCGTCCAGCTAACCGTGCACTTGCACATATTTAAAGATTTCTTGTTATTTCATATCGAAGTTAACTTATCGTCGAACATTAGAACAAATTGAACATTTGTTGAATACCATTGCTTTTTTCGCCTCAACAAAGACTGCCGTAGTAAAACAACTTACCCATGAACTGCAAGACTGTCCCGGACACTTTTCCTGCTGCCATTGGAGGACAGTATGTACACCAGTCTCGTATCGTAAGCATATATAATATATTTATTGTTCATTACTTGTCATTACCACATTGATATTTATTAATGCTGATATTTGATATATTTTTATTGCCTACTATGTATGATACTGTTATTGCAGTTGAAATCAGTTTAAATATTTATAAAGTTAATAAATAGTTTTAAGGAACAATTTGTTTGTTGTCCAATGGAATTTATTGTTTTAAAGTGGTTTTATATTACATTCCCTGCAAATGTTAATTCATAATTCTTTTATTTTAAATAATACATTAAGGCTAGTGTATCTATGCTAGAACTCTGGACTGTTTAAACCTTATTATAAGTTTATTTAAATTGAAACTTCTTCAAAATATCATCCCTACTTCACTCAAAGTACTGAATAGACAATTTTTAAAATAAAATTCAATTTAATATTATTGTGAAATAATTTTTTAAAAAATCAGCGAATTTTCTTGTAATTTTCAATTTTTCTTTCTATGTATGGTGTTGGACTATTATTTTTTTTTTGTTACTATTTATACTTTATCTTATTTCGTTGCTTTCATTGTGTTGTAGTTTCTTTTCACTTTCCATTTACATTGTCCGTTTTTGAAGCAAGTTTCGATACCGTTATTCCAATTTGTTTATTCATGCTTTTCATTAATTTTTAGTCCTAGATCATTATTTAAAACATTGTGTGGTAACCATGGCAACAATTTAAAGTTGAGCAATGATGATTTCGACGACAACCAGATGTAAAAGTTCATATACATCTTTGAAAAGTAAATATCTAGCTATTGGAAAACTGGATCACTGCCAAATTAGACGTCGAACATGAAGACACTCAGTTCGAATCTGACTTGGACCAACCAAAAATCCTGTATTGATAACAATTTTTATCCACTACAGGTTTTAAAAAATGTATCTGAACTTGATTGGATGAATAAAAACGTATTTTATTAACGACTGAAAATTTGTAAAAGAAATTTCGGTTACAGATATTTGTTTAGCATTACTAGTGCCCATCTATTGTAATAATTCGTGCATGATATTAGCTTAATTTCATTTCTAAATTTCAGTATTTTGAGAATACCTTTAAGAATATATTATAATTTAACTTTTGTTATAATTAAATTTATATTTTAATGTTATTTATTTACCTTAACTATTTAATGTCCCACCTTCAGGTTTATAAAGAATTAACAATCTTATCAATTTTTAAACATCACTTGCATTTATTCTCTTCAATTAACTCTACACATTATTCCAAATTTATATTAATATTTTGCAGTGACAGGATTGATATATTAACTAATATTACAATGATAAAAGGTGGACTTCTGAGGCTTTAGATTTCTAATAAAATAACATGACAAAAAAACAGTATTAAAATTTTATTCTTGCTCTCGGGTCGCTATTACGGGAACTTTGCTTTTAAATTAGAAATGGTGAAACTAGATTAAATTTTATAAATGGTAATGAAATGAAATTTGTTCTGATCTAAATATAGATGTCTGTTGGCTACACTTATATTCAAATAATACTTATTGTTCTGAAGAGTCCCTGGAATCTTGGCCTTTAGTTATCTTTTGCACTTACACTTGACACACAAAAAAACTTACTTTTATATTTCTAAAAAAAAACTTTTACGTCGCACTTTTTTAAAATTTACTTATAAAAACTCTTTACTTAATTTAACAATTTATTCTTTTCTTTTTACTACACTCCCATCCTTGTTCCCACCAATCCGTCTGCCTTCATTCCGAGTTCCCTTCAAAACTTCCCTCTCGTCTCCCGATTATTTTTATTTAAATCCCTAATCTCTCCCACTAGCAATGTGTTCTTTGTAAGTTTCCCACAGTTCTACAATTAGCTTAACCTAACGGTACACGGTTATTTTCCCAGGCTATATCGGCCGCTGGATTTCCCTGTCTTAACAAGCTGTACCCTTCTTTATTGTTTATGGTTGCCGCACTCAACTTATAGCTTTCCTGGAAAAGGATACTGACATGGTACCTGCTTTATTGGCACTATTTGTGTCTTTCCTGGCTTAATCCTATAGAAAATTATTTTAGCGACTAACTGAAATTTTTCTAAAGCCTCATACTTTATGTTATAATATATATATGTATATATATATATATATATATATATCAGGAGAGTATGAGTTAATAGAAGGGTTTAATAATAGCATGAGTAGTGCCAATGTCTGTATATATCTTAAATAAATTTTAAAAAACAAATAAAAACGTAACAATTTTGTAGGATTTTTGTTGGGTATTTCAAGGCGTAAAGCAAATGTCTGAAAGTGATTTCGGAGATACCAGGTGGATTATGGTGATTAGGACAGGAAAACGAACATGTGCTAGTACGGATCGAGTCAAATAGCTGGGCGCCTTATTTGCACATGCGCGCCACACACCTTTAACCGTCACCCGACATACAATATGGGCTCCCAAGCATTATTTCCAGTCCATCCAGTCAGCATTACTGAGGACGACGGTCACGAGCTGACTGTACAGGTTATAACGTAGGGGAGTGTAGTGGGAGCAACTCATACCACTACCACTCCCTTACACGCTAAGCTAAGAGGCGCCGGACACGAGCTGACTGTACAGGTTATAACGTAGGGGAGTGTTGTGGGAGCAACTCATACTACTACCACTCCCTTACACGCTAAGTTAAGAGGCGCCGGACACGACCTGACTGTACAGGTTATAACGTAGGGGAGTGTTGTGGGAGCAACTCATACTACTACCACTCCCTTACACGCTAAGTTAAGAGGCGCCGGACACGACCTGACTGTACAGGTTATAACGTAGGGGAGTGTTGTGGGAGCAACTCATACTACTACCACTCCCTTGCACGCTAAGTTAAGAGGCGCCGGACACGACCTGACTGTACAGGTTATAACGTAGGGGAGTGTTGTGGGAGCAACTCATACTACTACCATTCCCTTACACGCTAAGTTAAGAGGCGCCGGACACGACCTGACTGTACAGGTTATAACGTAGGGGAGTGTTGTGGGAGCAACTCATACTACTACCACTCCCTTGCACGCTAAGTTAAGAGGCGCCGGACACGACCTGACTGTACAGGTTATAACGTAGGGGAGTGTTGTGGGAGCAACTCATACTACTACCATTCCCTTACACGCTAAGTTAAGAGGCGCCGGACACGACCTGACTGTACAGGTTATAACGTAGGGGAGTGTTGTGGGAGCAACTCATACTACTACCACTCCCTTGCACGCTAAGTTAAGAGGCGCCGGACACGACCTGACTGTACAGGTTATAACGTAGGGGAGTGTTGTGGGAGCAACTCATACTACTACCACTCCCTTACACGCTAAGTTAAGAGGCGCCGGACACGACCTGACTGTACAGGTTATAACGTAGGGGAGTGTTGTGGGAGCAACTCATACTACTACCACTCCCTTGCACGCTAAGTTAAGAGGCGCCGGACACGAGCTGACTGTACAGGTTATAACGTAGGGGAATGTAGTGGGAGCAACTCATACTACTACCACTCCCTTACACGCTAAGTTAAGAGGCGCCGGACACGACCTGACTGTACAGGTTATAACGTAGGGGAGTGTTGTGGGAGCAACTCATACTACTACCATTCCCTTACACGCTAAGTTAAGAGGCGCCGGACACGACCTGACTGTACAGGTTATAACGTAGGGGAGTGTTGTGGGAGCAACTCATACTACTACCATTCCCTTACACGCTAAGTTAAGAGGCGCCGGACACGACCTGACTGTACAGGTTATAACGTAGGGGAGTGTTGTGGGAGCAACTCATACTACTACCATTCCCTTACACGCTAAGTTAAGAGGCGCTGGACACGACCTGACTGTACAGGTTATAACGTAGGGGAGTGTTGTGGGAGCAACTCATACTACTACCATTCCCTTACACGCTAAGTTAAGAGGCGCCGGACACGACCTGACTGTACAGGTTATAACGTAGGGGAGTGTAGTGGGAGCAACTCATACTACTACCACTCCCTTACACGCTAAGTTAAGAGGCGCCGGACACGAGCTGACTGTACAGGTTATAACGTAGAGGAGTGTTGTGGGAGCAACTCATACTACTACCACTCCCTTGCACGCTAAGTTAAGAGGCGCTGGACACGACCTGACTGTACAGGTTATAACGTAGAGGAGTGTTGTGGGAGCAACTCATACTACTACCATTCCCTTACACGCTAAGGTAAGAGGCGCCGGACACGAGCTGACTGTACAGGTTATAACGTAGGGGAGTGTTGTGGGAGCAACTCATACTACTACCATTCCCTTACACGCTAAGTTAAGAGGCGCCGGACACGACCTGACTGTACAGGTTATAACGTAGGGGAGTGTTGTGGGAGCAACTCATACTACTACCATTCCCTTACACGCTAAGTTAAGAGGCGCTGGACACGACCTGACTGTACAGGTTATAACGTAGGGGAGTGTTGTGGGAGCAACTCATACTACTACCATTCCCTTACACGCTAAGTTAAGAGGCGCCGGACACGAGCTGACTGTACAGGTTATAACGTAGGGGAGTGTTGTGGGAGCAACTCATACTACTACCACTCCCTTACACGCTAAGTTAAGAGGCGCCGGACACGACCTGACTGTACAGGTTATAACGTAGGGGAGTGTTGTGGGAGCAACTCATACTACTACCATTCCCTTACACGCTAAGTTAAGAGGCGCTGGACACGACCTGACTGTACAGGTTATAACGTAGGGGAATGTAGTGGGAGCAACTCATACTACTACCATTCCCTTATACGCTAAGTTAAGAGGCGCCGGACACGAGCTGACTGTACAGGTTATAACGTAGGGGAGTGTTGTGGGAGCAACTCATACTACTACCATTCCCTTGCACGCTAAGTTAAGAGGCGCTGGACACGACCTGACTGTACAGGTTATAACGTAGGGGAATGTAGTGGGAGCAACTCATACTACTACCATTCCCTTGCACGCTAAGTTAAGAGGCGCCGGACACGAGCTGACTGTACAGGTTATAACGTAGTGGAGTGTTGTGGGAGCAACTCATACTACTACCATTCCCTTACACGCTAAGTTAAGAGGCGCCGGACACGACCTGACTGTACAGGTTATAACGTAGGGGAGTGTTGTGGGAGCAACTCATACTACTACCATTCCCTTGCACGCTAAGTTAAGAGGCGCCGGACACGAGCTGACTGTACAGGTTATAACGTAGGGGAGTGTAGTGGGAGCAACTCATACTACTACCATTCCCTTACACGCTAAGTTAAGAGGCGCCGGACACGAGCTGACTGTACAGGTTATAACGTAGGGGAGTGTTGTGGGAGCAACTCATACTACTACCATTCCCTTGCACGCTAAGTTAAGAGGCGCCGGACACGAGCTGACTGTACAGGTTATAACGTAGGGGAATGTAGTGGGAGCAACTCATACTACTACCATTCCCTTACACGCTAAGTTAAGAGGCGCCGGACACGAGCTGACTGTACAGGTTATAACGTAGGGGAGTGTTGTGGGAGCAACTCATACTACTACCATTCCCTTGCACGCTAAGTTAAGAGGCGCTGGACACGACCTGACTGTACAGGTTATAACGTAGGGGAATGTAGTGGGAGCAACTCATACTACTACCATTCCCTTGCACGCTAAGTTAAGAGGCGCCGGACACGAGCTTACTGTACAGGTTATAACGTAGGGGAGTGTTGTGGGAGCAACTCATACTACTACCATTCCCTTACACGCTAAGTTAAGAGGCGCCGGACACGACCTGACTGTACAGGTTATAACGTAGGGGAGTGTTGTGGGAGCAACTCATACTACTACCATTCCCTTACACGCTAAGTTAAGAGGCGCTGGACACGACCTGACTGTACAGGTTATAACGTAGGGGAATGTAGTGGGAGCAACTCATACTACTACCATTCCCTTGCACGCTAAGTTAAGAGGCGCCGGACACGAGCTGACTGTACAGGTTATAACGTAGGGGAGTGTTGTGGGAGCAACTCATACTACTACCATTCCCTTACACGCTAAGTTAAAAGGCGCCGGACACGACCTGACTGTACAGGTTATAACGTAGGGGAGTGTTGTGGGAGCAACTCATACTACTACCATTCCCTTGCACGCTAAGTTAAGAGGCGCCGGACACGACCTGACTGTACAGGTTATAACGTAGGGGAGTGTTATGGGAGCAACTCATACTACTACCACTCTCTTACACGCTAAGTTAAGAGGCGCCGGACACGAGCTGACTGTACAGGTTATAACGTATGGGAGTTTAGTGGGAGCAACTCATACTACTACCACTCCCTTACACGCTAAGCGAAGAAGCACGCACTATATTAATGTAAAATGAAGGATCTGGAATTCCCTCCCATAAAACATCCTGCCTTACGTATACTCCTCCTTAGATCCAGCCCAATACCAAACCCCGTTTCCAACATTCCTACCCGCAGCCAGTGTGTGACAGATGCTGCATAAACTCGCGGGGGGCACCAAACTCCCTCCATCTCTGACTAACTGACAAAAGCTTAAGTAGCGACGCTCATCTTCTTCTTGTATGTGTACTAACTTTCTATTGTTACTTTAAGGTTATAATAACTTATATTAGTCTCGTCTAGTGTGATTTTGTAATTCATTATTTTTTTAATTTTATGTTTTGGGATTCCTTTAAAAATGTATGGAAAAACGCGTGGCGATTAAACACAGTGATATGCTAAAAATTTATGAAATTAGCGCAGACGAGATTTATGGCTACACAGATTTGTTTCTATACGAGATACAGGATGCCTGAAAAGTTGTCACGACTGAAAACCTTCTACTGGTTTATTTCCAGATCTACCATCAATCCCCTACCAACAGTAATTTTTGCGTTGACAGTCGTCCAGAGAAATTACACAACGCAGTAAAGGGCTACATAACGTGATTGTGGTAAAACAGATAAATCCTTCCTTTCTGTACAGGACTGGTTGTAGGTCTTTTTAATATTGCAATCAATAATAAAAATAAGATTACAATGGTTAGATTCGTTTGGAATAAATCTATCATTGGATGTTGGCTTTCTATAAATATCAAGAACTATTTTATCTCTCTAAGAGATAAAAGCCTTTGTAACCAACACAAATTTGCAGCTTTCAATTCTTTAGTTAATAGGTTGATTAATATTCCTTTGAGTAAAAGACGTTTTGATATTGAATTAGAACATATTAAAAGTACAGCAGAATTTAATGGTTATGAACGTAAAATTATTGATAATATCCTTAGGAAGCAAAAGATTAGGATTTTTGGAAGAAATTAACAACATTACCTTTGGAAACTAAAGAAGAAAGCCGTTTTATTAGTTTACCTTTTGACAAAGTTTTAACCAAAGGGCTGGAGGGAATTTTTAAGAATGTTAAATTGAGAGTTGCGTATAAAAATCATAATAACCTTAAAAATTTATTAGGTAATGCAAAAGATAAAGTAGAAACACTTGATAAATCAGGGATTTACCAAG
Organism: Prosapia bicincta; assembly: GCA_036971475.1. NCBI lineage: Eukaryota > Metazoa > Arthropoda > Insecta > Hemiptera > Cercopidae > Prosapia > Prosapia bicincta. The sequence goes on from JBAIZL010000001.1 coordinate 322,245,548, forward strand.
TTAATTGTAAGGATTGTGATAAAATGTATATTGGGCAGACAAGACGAAAAGTAATAACTAGATATAAGGAACATATTAGGGATATTAAATACCAAAGACCTAATAAGTCTAGTATTGCTGCCCATATTTTAGAGGCCAATCACAATCTAGATGTTAATAATGTCAGGTTAATTAAGAATGTTAGAAGTAATAAGTTGTTAAATAGTTTCGAAAGTTTAAAAACTAGTAAACATAAACCTGAGAATTTATTCAATTCTGATAGAGGTCCTATTCCTCATTCAATTTTATATTCATTTGTTAAATAAGATTATGATTTTTATATTAAATTTTGTGTTGGTTATAATTTCAAAAAACAATTTTAATTATGTATTTATTGTATTTTTAATGTATATTTTAGTAAGTTGACGTAAGATATCTTGCTTTCACTCGATGGGCGTGGCTACGCCTTGTTTAACGGTGGGGCCGCGGCGGTCGGAGTGGGAGTGACTAGTTCTGTAGATTATAAATAAGGTATTTTTCTAGCGTTAATCAGTCTTTGTATGTTATCCCTCTGAGGATGGTTACTTTGTAACTGAAATGTACATAAGGGTAAAATAAAGAAAGTTTGTGGTTAAGAGGTTTTTGTGTATTTATTATTTGTCACTGTATTCCTCCAATCACAATAAACATTTCCTGTACAAACAATGTTCTTCCATAGTAAATGGGTTTAGCTTCTAAGAGCAGCAATTTTAACAATGAACTGATCTCAAAAGATGATCAATGCCGAGTTTATTGTTTAAATATTATACAAGAATGTTTCGGTTATATTTTAGGTGGTCCTTTTCAAGCTTTCAAATCTATAAACATAAAACAACTGTGAATCTAATTTTTAAGTTATAACGATTATTGTTTTATGTTTATAGTTTTGAAAGCTTGAAAAGGGCCACCAAAAATGTGGCCGTAACGTTTCTTGTATAATATTAAAATATTTGAGTTCAATTCATTCTTTAATATTGTTTTCTTACGAAATTATAGATTTTACTGTTCGATAGTAAGCTTCTTTGGTTCTCAGCCAAAAGTGGAGTCTTAAACATTTACTCACTGAATAATGGTGTTTTGAACTTTGTGAATCCAAGTTTTATACTCCTAGAAATAATAACTCACTGAAGACTTTATTCCCTGCATTAATCTAATCTTAACATTTCCTAGAATATATGGCGTATATTAACCGCCATACTTCCTAAAGTTGTTTTGAAGTTAAATTCGGAGTGGTTCTGAGAAAGTTCTAAATATATAGTGTGTCCGATGCCGCTGGCCGTGCGTCACAGTATTGTGCCTTTAGATCGGGTTCCAAAACGTCTGGCAGCCCATGCCAAAACATATTTAGCAACTATGCAATCTAAATCAGGGAAGTATAACAGACACGGACGGATCGTATATGGCTAACCGAAGGTCAAACTTGGGACTGAATCAGTTCGGCGTCCGGCCTGTCCAACTGACCTCCACAGTCCGTCTGCCTAGGCTGGATATATCGGAACAAGTTTTTTTTTACTCGAGTCTAGCATCAACCCGTGCCAATAGAAACACCCAAACACGCTTGCCAACATTCCCGATAACGTGCGCCAATTTCCAACTCATTCAAAAACTGTTTCACGTTTGGTCTCCACGCTACAGTTCTTCCGCTCCCATGGTGATGATACATATTTATGATAAGCTATATTTCAGAGCAATATTTTATAAATGATCTGTAGAAAGCGTGACTTTAAAAGCTTTCATGTGTAAGGCAATATATTATATGCTAAATAGTGGCTTTATAAACAAACAATAACACGTAATTAAGAAAATATTATTCAAAAATATTGTTAGACTGTATAAAAACGTGACACACAATAAATCTTTTAAAATTATTGTACATAACGAAATACGTATATTTAACGATAACAAACTGTATCGAAATTTTAAGTAACTGTCCTAGATAAAATCTTTTTGATTGTAGGCTACTAGGCAGCCATAATGCCAAGATCTGTGACCAGGCTGCTTTGGGAAACTAAGTGATAACTATTTCTATAAGAGATAATCTATATATAATGTGATCAAGCCGTGTACCGTAAGTGATTTTTGTTGTTCGATCACTTCGTACGTATTTTGTCTAGTAAATTTGTATATTTCATATTTCTCTACTTGATTTTTCTGTGAATGTTGGTTATTTATAGGTTATAGTTGATGTTACATAACATAATTTGTTTGAAATTTGTGTCTTGTTCTACAGTTTTCTAAAATACACAAAAGATCACAATATTGGTCTCTTTCTCTTTGACCAATATATAATATAGTTTTTGTGTTGTATTTAAGTTGGTTATTTGTTTTAAATGTGACCTTGCATCGTACACTCAGGGGAGTCCTGTTTGACAATTTGTTTGTATGAACTTACATTTAACAAATAGATAATATGTAACTAGACATGTAATCATTATATTAGTGAATTAACTTTTTTTATTCATAACAAAATAACAAAATTCGTTGCTTGGTAGACAGTTTATAATCACAGGCCTACCCAGAGGGGAGCAGGGGCAAGTGCCAAGGGACCCGTGTCCGGAGGCTCCCGGACAGGTTGGTGTTATTTTTACTGCGGAAAATAATTAATAATGTGGCGAGATGTATAAAAGAAGTAAACACAATATATCAATAAAGTATAAAAAGTGCAATGTACAATTTTTCCCTCAAAGGTGGCAAATCCTTAGAAAGGAGATAAACTGTTCCCTACATGCAATTGCAACTACTAGGAGGTCAACGCGAGTTGATTCAGTTAAGCCCTTCGCTAAACATCTCCTTGGAGTTAAATGGGCTGTAGCTCTATGTTTGAAACTAAATATGCCTGTTAAAGTTAAAACAGTTTTTTTAACTAAATTAGATTTATGTTATATTTATTTAGCACATTTAACAACAATATGTCGATTGTAAAATAGCTACAATATTTCACCTCAGCACAAATGTAGTTTTATTTGTATCCCATAATAATGTAATAATAATTTATTTATAATGTCATGCAAAATACAGGGTTGTATAGGTCTATGTTGGAAATAATGAAGGGGTCCGTACTCTCTGGGCGCATGAGTTTGCCCAGGGACGGAAATTTCTCTGGATGGGCTAATCATAGTTTTGCCTTACTTAACATCATCACACGTATCTTTTCTCTAAAAGAAAGTGAAAACTTACTTATTGAAAAAAGAAAATATAAACCACATGAACAGTGGACATCAGAACCTTAAAGCATTTAAAAACGACGCTAAGCAGTCCCTCAATGCTTCCTAGCTAACAGCCTAGGTACTGGCGATGTTGGCTTGTATACTGTATAGTAAACACATTTTGTCAAAGTTTTCATCTTAATAAAAGTTGAAATAAATATTGTATAAATACAAATATTTACTTTTTACCGCTATTTTATATCTTTGAAAAAGATAAAAAGTAAATTGGTTTAGGGCTAACAACATAGGATTCCAACATGGAACTAATCCACCTCTCTCTGGTATGTCAATTTAGTAAAATTAATGTCGTGTTTCTTTATGTAAATACTAGCGCTGTATAAGATGGGCAAACAAGAAAAATATCGTTATAAAAGTTTTTTTTAATATAGTATTAAAAATTCGTTAAACATTACACCTTTAACAAGTTTTTAAATATACTGCATTATCTTAGAATATATGTATCTAGAAAATATATTTAACCATCTTTCATGCCTAAATTTGTTATAATAAAGTTTGTTTGGTTGAATTCCATTTTAAAATTATTAAAAAAAATAAATTAAATTAATTTATATTATTATTATCGTCTTTTGGTTTAGAGATAACTGTTGCATATTACATGAAACTAATGTAACAGTCGCACTCCTCAGCTCAGGGTTCTAATTAGTTGGCAACAGAAAAAAATTAAACTTTTGAAAAAATGATCGAATTACCCTGTCCAGCTCTTTTTTAACTACCAAAAAATTTGACAAAGGCAGAAAATAAGTTTTTTAAGACCTCTTTTATAGAGGCTTTTCCCAAAGGATTTAGACGAGGAATATTTTACTTAAACAACATTTTACTCCAAACAATCAATCAAAAACCAATCGATTGACGTTTCTACACTCTTACTCTCTTAGAGTTTTAAATCTTCTAATAATTGGTTTTTAATAGCTATTGTTAAATTTAGCTTTCAATTGAATTCACCTGTATTGACACAGTCAACAATACGGGTATAGCTCATTGTTGTTTGCTTCAAACACTTTAATTGAATCTCAGCCTATCCTTCAAACGCGATGTAGATGGCTGTGGGCCAAGAGAAAATTTTGTATTACCAATTTATTAATTACAATGGGAATATAGCTAAGAGATTTGTAATATTTAACTTTACATTCATAAAGACACATAAGGCCCATATAGATTAGCATGTCTCTACAGAATCGCATGCCCATACAGAATTATATGTTTATACAGATTCCCAAGCCCACATAGATTGACCTGCCCATACAGATTCGCATGTCCTTAGAGATTCATCTGCCTATACAGTTTCGCTTGTCCATACAAATTCATCTGTCCATACAGATTCGAATGTCAACTCAGATTTGCATAACCATACGGATTCGTCTGCCCATACAGACTTGAATGCCTACTCTGAAATTCTTTATATGTTTCTAAATTTAAACGACTTCGGTTTACCCCATCTTTGTTTATAATTTCAATAATTGTAATTGTTGCTATTAATCTTTACTTGAGAATAATTCAGTTATAAATTCATAGTCTAACCATTTTCACCTAATACTTGGACAAGTACTAATATATATGACTATAGTAGCACTTAGTTTGTTGTTCAATGAAAATAACCATCTCGCGAAATATGTCCCATTGTCAACTCAGACCGTACACATCTACGAACAATGGGTCACATCTCCTGAAACTGTCGTCCTCATTAAGCACAAAGTAATTCTTTCTATAGGCAAATGTCATATATTGATATATGTCCAAGTTTTAAAGTGTAAACTAGTACCTCAATATTAAGATGGAATGAATCATTATTTGTTTTAATTTAATATTACAGTTTTAAAATTAAAATACATTTATCTGTTGCATAGATTCAGTTAATGATGACTATAATAATAACACAACTAAAGATATAATCAGTTTTTTAATCACAAATGTCTTTGCGACCAAAATACTATTCTAATTTAACAAAATGGTAACTAGACACTAACAATGGTATAATGAAAAAATATGTAAACAATATATACAATAGGCCAATACAATAAATACTAAATGTGACTCTTTTAGTTAAGTTTTAATTTTGTGAAACAGTAATATGTATAAGTAATTAAAATTCTTTATTTTGTAGTAATACAACCTAATATCAACCTTATCGTGTTTTGTGTAAACTAAACTTTATCTAGAAAAGGAGAGCACGTATAAAGATTAGACTTCCCTCCCACGTAAATCGATAACGACAGGCAATTTGCGGGAGATAGTGTTAAGAGCAAACTCCACTTCGACATGAATGCATCACAGCTAACTTGACGTAGTTGTAACATGAATCCAGGCGGCAACTATTCTTTTACATATTTTAAAGTAAATATGCTGTTTGTAAATATCACATTCAGGTTTTAAATAATACAAGTTTTAAATAATTTTATAGATTATGTAAAAATGGAAGTAATGAAAAAAATATGTTGGAATAACTTGTCAATATAAATTTTCTTCCAATTTAATTTTATTTTACAGTGCTTGTCGTTACCCTCACCATATCTTTAATTCTTTTCTATTCTTCTTTTAGTTTCACCCTTTATTCTTTTTTTCTAAATTCTCATATAGAGTCATAATTAGAATTCCCATTTCCTGTTTATATACGTAAATCTTGACATTAGGTTATACAAAATGTTCTTTTCTCACGTCGAAATTTTTCACGCCATTTTTTTCGTGAGCTTCGGTGTTTAAATTACATTTATTATGAGTAGTAGAATGTTTTGTTATACATATTTTCTTTTAGTTTTGCTGCAAACAAATATTTTGGTTATACAACACTGCATTTTTTTTGCTTCACTTCCCTCCTTTTGTGAATATAGCTTCTGTGAGTTATTTTATGTCCAGTTTTCCATTCTCAGTAAACGTCAAAACACCTAAATTTTACTATTTTATTCAATTGGCGCATTGAATTTCACGATTTCGAAACAGTTCACAAGGAAACAATTTGTCGACACAGATATATCAATACTTTGGAAAATAGGAAAGCGTATGGACAACCTTCCGCGGACGTTTCTACAGAAACGTTTGTTCGCTACAACTTCGTTGATACTGTGTTCAATCAGTTCCATGCTAACATGACTATCATGGTTTTCTACCACTCTTAGCTTTTTCATATTAACTTTAGTCAAGCGTTTCGGAAAACGTCCATCATTCAGAACTGACTAACTACTGTTCGGTCCACAATGTGGTGCTTATAATATAATCACGCACAGAATTATAAATGCTGATTTTCCGAAACGCGTTGACTAAAGTTAAAACAACAGTACTAAAAATTGCCTAATTTCATAATGCTCGACGTTTCAATGTACAAACTATATGACACTTGAAACTATATTTTAACAGTTATTCGCAAATAATTTTTCAACTTTTTTCGTCTATTTTCCATCTTTTTCGAATGCTTTCGATTGTATAGCATTTTTTGCCCTAAAGTACTACTAAATAAAGAAATACAGTCGAACTTCTTTATAACGAACCTCCAAATAACAAGCTCATCTAAGTAACAAATTTGTATGGTGTCCTTGACATTTTTTTTAGAAATTAGTATTATAATATGTATCTACGTTACGAATTTTAGACTTCCCAATAACAAAATATTTTCTCCAACTGAAGAAAAAATGTTGTGATGTATCGGCAGCTCACAAAGGTATTTCTAGGAAATTGTTAGTTTTCAGCAGGAAGTGCAGTGAAACCAAGAGGTGGTCAGGTACTAGACAATAGGATTCATCTAACACTGGATACAGTACTGTTGTTTACTACCTGCCCTCAGTAGACTATACGTTAGTAAAAAACGGATTCGAAAAATTCTGCATTTATAGCTACATATTTTTTTCTTTTCTAACCAGTGGGAAAGGACTTCTTTCTCACATTAACCATTGCTAGTTCAGTTACTCCGTTTCAGTGATTTAGTCGAGCTTTGAAAAAATGTCAAAAGAAGGTTTTGAAGTGTTGAAAAAAATGAACGTTATAAAAGAGGTTGAAGAAGGTGTAAAGAAATTGAATGTTTCAAAGAAATTTCGTCTACCTTAGAGTTCGCTATCGACTATACTAAAAAATCGGGATCAGATTTTAACAAAATATGGTTTTATTTAAATGCAAAGTGCAACAACAAATTACTAACTATTTCAAGTAATATTTCGAACAATAAAAACGAATGAAAAGTGTTATTTTAATAATTTGTGTTGCATTTATTTTTTTTCTTTGATTACGTCCTGTGTAGTGTATAGTGCAGTTAGTGTTGAGTGTGTACTGTAATTAATAAAGTCAGTTAATAAATTAACGTACTTAGTGTCCTTCGATTGTAGAACATTTTTTGTCCTTAGGTACAAACCAAAAAATAATTATGAAGGTAGTTATTCACTTTAGTTTTTGTGTCTTGCAGCCTCTATATCGTTAATGCCCCAGTGTTTACCTAAGTGCTTAATTTCTTCAGGTTTACGTAATCTACTTCTATACAGACCTCCATAGGTTACAGTAATTAGTTTCTTGTATGTTACATTAAAATAAATCGCTCCACTAAATGTGATATTGGCATGGCTAATTTAGCTGAAGTCTGTCGTAACATGCTGCAACGGACTGAAGGTTATTTTTAGATTAGAATTTTCCCAGAACGTCAGAGCAATGAATAATTGTCAGTCTTACTTTAGTGTTTAGTAAAATAAATATGAAAAGTTAAATTACATTAAGTATTAAAATAAGCTGGATGCGCAAATGGTCTAGACTTGTTTTTTAAATAAAAACCATTTCTACTGTATTGGTCGCGTATCGGGTATCCCTCTTCTAGCAGAATTATCTGTGTTGACGTTATGCTACGGTCACCATATTATATATATATATATATATATATATATATATATATATATATATATATATATATATATATATATATAGGTTTCATATATATATATATATATATATATATACATGTGTGTGTGTGTGTGTGTGTGTGTGTGTGTGTGTGTGTATGTGTGTGTGTGTGTGTGTATGTGTGTGTGTGTGTATGTGTGTGTGTGTGTGTGTGTGTGTGTGTGTATGTGTGTGTGTGTATGTGTATGTTTGTGTGTACAGAAATGTAGATTATTCATAACAATTTACTTTATGACATTCACAAAATTCAACAAATATTATTGTACTGTACTAGTTGACAATCTTTCTGGTTGCTGCAGGAATCGATACCCACAGGTGACTCAATTTACAAACTTTTCTCAACACCACACCAGTGTCATTTTTGAAATTACTGTTAACATAGATTTACTTAAAAAGTATGTTCCTCAAATTTCAAATATTAAAATCTGAAATTTGAGCTTAGTCTATGAATAATGGTAGTAGGCTAATTAAATAATAACACTCACAAACAATAATTTATTTATTCATGCGTGTTTCAATGAAAAAATCATCATCTGTGAGTAGGCATATAAAGGCACTAATTCTAAACTACAATTTAGAATTTGTGAATGTATATAAATTAAATAAAGGTGTTAATAAGTTAGTTGTGCACATTTAAAAGAAATAAATTTAGGTACAATTGTTACTCAATTAACTCAAGTTTAATTCTTAGTGTTAAGTTACATAATTAATTGGTGTAACTAATTATAACTATTCAATTAAAATTTTCAGTTTAACAATTGTGATAATTAAACATAGAGCTAACTCAACATTTAAGGCTATTTTGTTTTTAAGAAAAACTACGTTTCTAGAAAAATATTTAAACAAAATTTAAATGTAACCTAACTAGAAACCATATTTTTTTATACAACATAAGCTCATATTTTATAATTATAATTATATAATTAAAACTATTCAGTACAATCTAAACCATAAGTGTTATTCCGCTTTGGAATATGGTTTGATCCAGAATTTGTTTTTTATTTGAAGATGTAGTCATATCTATTTAGGACTTGAGCTGATTTTCCCTCACACCCTTCGTTTTTAAATATAATACAATTTAGGTGCGCAGAATGTATTTGTTTGTAGGCCACGTGCCAAGTCGTAAAAAATTGGAAATTTTGACAGTAACCAGACCTTGTAGTTCTAACTCGCAAGCAAATGCCTTTATAATATCGTACTGCCAACGTAACTGAAACACTGAAAAAATATACAAATAATGAGATTATACATTCTCAAATGAAAGTTCACAACAGTAAGTTTCATGCATTTAACCTATTTCTGCAAGGCTTAATGTGAGTTAAATGTAAATTAATTCTCATTGTAATTTATAAAGAGCTTTTAAAACAAACACGCTTACTGTTATACGGACACAGGGAATAGACTACAAAGTAAACGCCATCTGCTTACTTTACAAGTAATAAAAAAAACAATTTTCCTCAAGGTGTACGAAAAATAATTTATTTTAGTTACTTTTGGTTAAATAATTATAATTAATATAAATATGTATATACAAATAACTTAATTACAAAATTAAGGGGCAAAACTTCTTGCCCTAGTGACAAATCATTATTACAATCAAATTCCCATAGTATGCAATCCACAAACGGTTCTGGTTAGAATAGTGATCTTCATATACCTCTAAAGGAAAAACACTTACAGCAAGTTGGCTCAGTACTGGATTTCAAACAGGTAGTCATAAAGTTCTAATCCAACCTAAATAGAACATTTTTAAATTAAATATAATAAATTTATATTTTTTATTAACTGTAATAAAAAACTTTATTAAAAAAACGTTTCAATCTCTACACGTTCAAAAATAATGTATTTGAAATTTATATTATTGAAAATTTGAACAATACATCCTTGTATACATAAAGAGAGTAAACCTATTGTAAAAGTTAAAAAGAAGAGCCATTTTTTCAACAATTACTGTTCTGTTAAAATTCCAAGCTCAAAAAAATTCTAGAGTAACCTTTGTATGCACTAGTTTTGATTGAGAGCTTCAGCGCATTGCAGAATACAAGTGGAGTATCTTAAATACTTTTGCGAAATTGTTGAACAAGGCGTCTTATATTAAATAAGAAAGAAATATAAGTTATAAATATATTGCCGAAACTAATATTTGTTTCATTATTATTCTTTTATGTAACTTCTGTTTTAAAGAACACATTAACAGTTCCTTTTAATTGATATTGACATATCGTACATAATGCAACGTAAAGGACATATCTAATTATTGAATTTAACCAAAGTGCCGGGTCTGACAGTCAAACAAATAATCCTGCCTTAGGAAATGAGAGGTACGCATCATCTCGAGTTCGAACGCGTCTATTCTTTTCCGCTACACTACTATAGACTACTTTATTAAACACACACACACACACACACACACACACACACACACACACACACACACACACACACACACACACACACACACACACACACACACACACACACACACGCACACACACACACACGCGCACACACACACACACACACACACGCACACGCACACACACACACACACACGCGCACACACACACACACGCACACACACACACACACACACACACACACACGCGCGCGCACACACACACACACACACACACACGCGCGCGCACACACACACACACACACACACACACACACTTTTAATGTAGTTTAAAGCCTTATAACATTAGGAGGGATAAGATCTAAGACACAAACAGACATATATTTGTAAACGTAATTACCAAAATAAGACCAGAACTAGAAGCTTCAAACTAAAAAAGAGAAAAGTAAGCGATGTAGTTTTTCCTTTAGAATTGATTGATGTGCAAAACAAAGGAGGTTGAAAAAAGGTAAGTTTAAAACAAACATAATTTGTGGAGAACTGTATTATACAAATAAATAAAACAATTTCACAATTAAGCCAAATATGATACTAAACAATAAGTCATATGGATATGCGCAAGGCGCGTAACGTCTTAACATATTGTATGTTATACTAAATTGGGTCATTTGATATGTTATACAAACTATAATCTTTTCAAACCACTACTGTAAACTCAGTGACAATTTATAGGAGGGGGGATATTGCGACAAACTTAGCTTTGGTGATCTATTAGTAATATGCTATGTTCAGTTTTGGTAAACATGAAATGGTGGAAGTTGAAACATTTTATGGAAGAGTAAAATAGTTGATAGGCTATACCTAAGTGAAAATTATTGACAGGCATTCAAAATATACATAGCTTTACTCATATTAGAGAATTTTTAATAAACAATCAATGTGTATTCTTAAAATATAAGTGTCAAAAATAATATTAAATAAAAGAAATTTTTTATTCATGAAAGGCTTCTGAATAAATTGACATAAATCGATAGTTACAGCATGTAATTTATTTCCAGTCTTCCACCCGACAATGTGACAAGATAAAAGGTCTGGACATAGGACAAACAGAGGGCGTCTTGACAAGCGCGGAAATGGAGAGAGGCAAAGACATAGAAGGATATGCCGGAACCTCTCCGTACAAACAACGGCAGTAGTCTAGCCTAGCAGGCCACACGCAAGACTGGCTCACACACCCACATCGTAAACATAACGGGTCCTTTTAATTTGGTAAATGCGTTCGACCCAAGGAGTAAACAGGCTATATCGCGTCGGGTTTTATAGTTGCACAGTTAATTTACTGATTTTTGTATCTGATTTACTTGCTTGGAGAAAAATATTTTCACGCTATTATTATTCTTAGGTTAATATATTTAAAATAAAGAGCTATTTAAATTTAATAAGCAAATTTATTTTTTTTTAGTTTTAACTTTCATAACAATAACAAATGCAAAAAATACAATACATAATTAAAAACTTGAAATGTTAAAAAAAAGTTATTAAGAAAAGCGGAATCTAGTAATTATTTATTTAAAAAGTAAATATTTTAAAACATGACTGGTCAGTAGTAACAGTTAGTAACATAGGCAGTAATGACTTCTAAATGTGTGTGTGTGGCGGAGGGGGTTGGTGGAAGTTTGGTTTTAACATTTCGTAGGTACCGATTGACACCTCAAGGGAAGATCTTTACTAAATTTGACAAAGTGGAAAATTAGTGAAAAAAATTTTGTCTCAATTTAAACGCATCAAATTTTAAAGACATTGGATATTACACATTGAGTATTAAACTTAAATACAAGTTTATATCTCAAATATGTGGCCAAATGAAGTTTCGTCGTTGAAGTCTTTACGTAAATAAAATTTGCTAACTAAAGCTAACCGCTTCACAAGTGAAGTACTTCCATTTTTGTATTTCATACCTCCGTTAAAGTTTTATCAATAAACTTAATATTATTTACCTGTTATAAGAGAGGTTAAATGTTTTGTGATATTTTCAATTTTTCGTTGTTCATGTTTATTTATTATATGTTTTATTATTATTTTGTGAGTGTTCCATTGGAGTTTTCATACCATAATTTTCTCATAGTAATTTCTGTTGTAATGTCACATAGTTCCGACAACTATATAAATACCACTTCAATATATATTTTACAAAAAACGACGTTAAAAAAGTACTATTAATAAATAATGTAATAATAAAATAGCCTTGAAAATACTAAACACCTTTTCTATAAGCTACAGCTTTCTCACAATCGAATGTTTACAGCCTTTGTCAAAAAAAAAATAATCCCTGTTTCATTAAGTTACATTTAATTTCTACAAAAGAATTATTCTCTTAAGCGTTTACTTCCGGTTAATCTCCGTAATTCCACTAATGATCCCGTCCCCCCAACCTCTGGTAGCCCTCCTGGGTCCTGGCATTACCTGTACTATACTTTCTAATAAACCAGTTTGACAGCGCTATTATGCCGAAATGCTACCTTAGACATTTTCTCCTGGTATAATCATATGTTAACAAATTGGTTTTGGTAATAATTTGACCTCTACAAAATAAAAATATCACACTTCCTAGATTTTGACTTCTGTCCGATCAAATTCAAATTAATAAATATTTTCTGGCTCTCGCAGTACCACAATTATACGTGTATTAACAATATTAGCCAGTCACTTTATTTATACATTTCAGTAAATAAGTTTTACAACTCCCTTGATAAAAGAAGTAATATCAAAAAACTTCAAGTCGATTCCTACTTAGATCATTAGAAAAACATTTATTTTAGTTACTTTTTACTAAATAATTACAATTAACATAAATTTGTATATACATATGAAAGAATCACAGTTTTAAGTGACAAAATAAAAAGTGAAATTAAATATATTTAATTCCTGAATTAATATTGAAAACAAACAATTTAAAGACAACTTCTACCGAGGTTAGGTTGACGAAATATTTTTTATTGTACTTACTTTTTATTTTATAATTACAATTAATATAAATATGTTTGTAAATATTACAGAATCACAATATCAGTGGTGAAATAGAAAGCGAATATCATAGCAATTTTCCATTTTCTTCTGTATGGTGTTTACCTATTATTTTTGTTTGCTACTATTTATTCGCTTACTCTTTTTCGTTTCTAAATTATAAAGCTGATGGTGGTATATAATTTACCATTCTATCTACCTCTTCTATGCTTCACTATTGTAAGGAACATATCTGTTATAGTTTCATATAGGTCTACATCTTTAATTACTTTAACTGATTTCTAGCTATGGGAAAGTTGGTTAAGCGCCATAGTGCTGGATTTCAAATATATAGTTCTTCAGTTCTAATTTAACCATGATATCAAGTTTTTAGAATTTAATTATTGAATAAATATTTGAAAAAAACTATAGTAACATTAATTGTCCCCCACTATAGGTTTAAAAAAATGTATTTAAACTTGTTTTTATGAATAAAAACTAATTTTATTAATGGTTGAAAATTTTTACAAGACATTTCAATTACAGATATTGGTTCAGCGTTACTATTGCCTAATAATTCGTATATGATATCAGCTTAGTTTCATTTCTAAACTACAGTATTTTGAGAATATCATTGCAAAGCACGTTTTATTAAAATTGAAGTCTAAACCTTTCCTGATAATTTATCAGTTTACAAAATTTATTTCTGATTTATCTACTCTTATTCATCTTACACTATGGGAGTTATGAAAGAATAACTGGCTAGAGGAATATTGGGATGACGTCACTGACCAGTAAGCGTTTAACTAACTGTCGTAGTACCTGATTACAGACTGACCAGACACTCAAGTGTTTCCACGAATTAAAATTTTTAAAGTGACATTTGCTTACCGTATATTAACTTTTTGCAAATTTGTTCATTTTTTAATAAATGTTATTTTTGGGAATGTCAAAATATAGGCCTACACTTATTTGTGAAACGTTATATTCAAGTATCGGTTTTTAAAAGTGGGGAGCTATAGCAAGGGATTTAGCCAGCTGATGTGCCCGACTTTATATTTAGATTGGCGGGGGGCTCGCTGTCTCTTGATTTTGAGCCTCACTCGTGCACCGAGAGCTCTACGTTTCAATCCGCCACAGCCATTGTGTCTTGTTCACAACTGTGGCTAGATGCAAGAAGGCGTAGACAGCTTCCTTTCCTCTCCACTAGTCGGCGAACTCCTGTGATGCACACTCAAGTCTTTTGCTATAGCTTTTGAGTTACAGTTATCTCTACTAAATAGATATTTCATATACTTTAAACAAATATATGTGGAAATCAATGTCTCAAAGTTGTGTAACATTTAGGAAACACAAACTTTGTTAAGTAGTCACGTAATCATACGCGATGAATTCAACTTCCTACTTTTTATTTCGCAAATTCCATTCATTATTCTTGTATGTATTATAAACGCCTTCCGATAAAAAAATTTCTACATGATGAAATTAAACAATGCATTTTCAACTAAAAACAGAAATTTAATCGCCTAATAAATATGCGTTTCCCCAATAAACCTTTTTGGGTGTTACTTCAACACGTATAATTAGTTTCATTCGTTGAGATAAACATTAATTACTGCGACCATAATAGTCTCAGTTTTATTTTAAATATGTTTCTCTGCGATAAAATTATGCAAATTATCAACTGCACTGTTATTAATTGTAAAATGAATAATGAATGACTGCATACATTAAACCTTATGCCGTAGTTTGTTTTGTTATCTTTTGCTTATCCCTCTCTAAGGATTGTACTTTATTATTTATAGCAGTAACAAGTAAACCGGAAACGACGCTCCCAGTAAATTAGTTTTTATTAAAGTTTACATTTAGTAGAGATTATTCAGAGTGAAGTTTAATTTATAACCAACTCCTTTACATTTACAGTTTCAAAAACCTCTAATAGTGGCTCTAATGTTGGAAGAATGTTTCTTAGAATTTTATTTTTAAATCGCCTTTTTTGAATATTATAGTTTTTTATACATTTTGGTATCAGGGACTTTACGTTTTTTGTTTTAAAATAAGCAAAACTATACTTGTTTTTTTAAATGACTATTTCTTGAGGCAGGCATGACTGTTTATGTGTTTCACGAAACAAAATCATCGGCCTCCGTCACGTACAAGATTTTCATATTTTAGCTTAAATTAAGAGATAACGTATGATTTAGTAAACAGCTGATTTTAGTTTGTAAGTTATGTTGTAGAAAAGCTGTTTTAACACATAGTTTTTGTTACTTTATTTATACATTATTAAGTTAAAAAATTATTATTAAATATTTTTTAATCAGTTGTAAATATATGAATTGATTTATATTTTGGCAAATCAATTCAATTTAATTATGAGTTATATATTTTTATTTAAAATTTTTAAATGGAACTTTCTTTGGGCGTTTGAAACGTTTTGGGAAACAATGTCAATTAAATTTCGTTAAATAAAATTTTATATTCGGTAAATATTTCAATAACTAAATGTTTACTATTAACTACATTATTTTGATTAATAGCTACATTAACTAGATGCTATTATTTTTTAAAGAATGGTTTCATCAATTCTATTTCATCAACACGATTTCCACTAAATTTACCAAATTAGTGTGATTAATTTACTTGCAATGAACACTTTAATTTATAATTCAGTAATGTACAATTTGTTTTAATAAGGCTATTTTGCCAGTAGCTAAACTTTTTAATCACTCAAGAAGCATAGATAAGTAGTCACTAATATTCGTTCACAGTTCAGTTAGAAGTACGGGGCAAGCAATTATAGTGCATAAAATTGCAGTTTCCGCACTACTAACCTTTCTAATGACATTTATTTCATGAAATTCGATTGAGTCTTTAAAAGTTACTACGTACTTTGTTTATATCGTCAATTACGGATTGAGTTATTTCACACAGTTTATGCTTAAAGTTGACTTTAGCAAAATTTATATTTTTATATAAACCTTGTGTTTTGTACACTTTCTTTACAACGTTGTTTTCTCAATGAATAACACTTTCTAAGGCAAAGTATACATTATTATAAGTGTATCTAGTACTACATTTTGTAGTAGCTGAATTTAGAATATAAACCCATTTCGTAGTTAAAATAACTTGCCCTCCTCAGCTAAAAATATAACTTTTTCTATTGTTATGAATCACTTTACATAAGACAACTTGTTTCTAAACGCAAAAAGTTTTAACATTATAGATTTATAATGTAAATTACTTAATAAAAATCTATGTATATAGTAACAATACTTTAATTCTCATACGAAATATTTTTAGCCCGCGTAGTAGCATGGAAACCCCTATAAGTTTTTTACTGCCCACTAATATATGGCCATAGTTATATATTACAACTTTTGTTTAAAAGAATCGATATTTCTGTCAGTTGTCATGTTATGGGGTTTTAAATTTTGATTTTAAAATCTTAGTCTGGAACAACTGCTGCAACTGAAGGTAACCGTAAGCAACAACACGAAACATCGCAAAGAAATTAATTTTTACAATGGTAACACAATGAATGAAATAAATAAAAAGTACATAAAAAGTATAACCATAAAATAAATTTATAAATAAATAACTGACCATAGGATGTGTAAAATGTTTAAGTAAAATTATTACATAAACGACTTTACCAGGTCCATAGTTGAATCTACTTGAGTCAATTAATGGTTTAAAACTTGAAGAAAACTCTTTAGACACAGAGGAAGAACAGGCTAATAGCGGCTGAGTTGACTTCAGCGCTATAAAATTATTGTAGCGTGAAAGTAGTATTTATCCAGCTTCACGTTTTTATGAAGTGTATTGTTTCACACATTTTTTCCGAAAAACAATAAAGGAAACAATTCGTAATGCGCGCCTTCCAAGTGTTTTGTTCAAACAAAAACCTAATTTATGTCAATTGTCCAGTTTGTTTCCTGTGCTTGTATGATTATTTCCAATACTGTTACATTGTAGCACTTCTAGGAAAAAAGAAGCTTCTAAGGAGGTCCTTTTGTTTACTCTTCAACAATAGGGATTATTGTAAAAGTATAAAGTTCAGTTGAAATGAAAATAACTTTTATTAAAAACGTTACAAGAGTTAAATATCTATTTTATATACTCAAATGAATATAACATATTGTTTGTAATTATATATTTCTTACAATTATCTATGAGTTTCTCGATATCTAAATACAGGTTCTTAAGCTTTGCATTTAATTTATATATATATATAAAATTTTTCCTTGCGAAAAACCAATTTTGGTTATCATTGCCCAACAAAGTAAAATGTAAAGGCATCGGATAAGTAGGCTAATGAATTTATATCAAAATCGTACCTATGTAGACTATTTGGGTCACAACTTTATGTGTACATGGGCGTTTTTAATGTTTCGTTGTGTTTTATATATGAAACATTGTGTAACATACTCTACTTAATTTTCGTCTATCGACTGATGGTCAATAGACCTATTAACACAGAGAAAACGTCTATAGTTCTAATTCTATTAGATATATATTTACATTTTCGGTAGATATAAGAATAGGACTCACGCAACATCAAGTAGGCTATAAATTTCACGGAATCAACACTAACTTTAATAAAATTAAAATAAAAAAATTGTCAAATTAGTTTACAAGAAAAAAAATAATTTCCAAAGTATTGCGATGTTATATTTTTAGCATAACAATCGAGCTTAAAGTTATATGAACCTACAAATGTGAGTTAATAAATTTCTTCTATTAGCTCACACTCTCCTTATATATATTATACCTTGCTCACATTTTCAATCGTTTATAAAATACGTTTTATTCACCCAATCAAGTTCAAATACATTTTTTTAAACCTACAGTGGATGCCAATTGATGTTAATACAGTATTTTCCAAATATTTATTCAATAAATAAATTATAAAAATTTGTGAGGTCTAGCCGGATTTGAACTGAGTAGTCTATCTTCTTGTTCAAAGTCTAGCGGGTTTTGGCAATGCTCCAACTTTCCCACAACTAGAAATGTATTTCTCAAAGGTGTATATGTGTGTGTGTGTGTGTGTGTGTGTGTGTGTGTGTGTGTGTGTGTGTGTGTGTGTGTGTGTGTGTGTGTATGTATGCGCATTTTTCTTTTGCTCCCATCTGGTTGTCGTGGAAACCTCTATTGCACAACCTTAAATTGTTGCGATGGATATCACTCAATGTCGGAAATATTACTCCAGGATTAAAAATGAATGAAAAGAATAGAATAAGCAAACGAACTTAATTAACGCTATCGAACCTTGCTTCAAAAACGGACAATACGAAAGGAAAGGGAAAAGGAACTACAACATAATGCGAGCGACGAAAAAAAATCATATAAATAGAACAAAAATTATAGTCCAACACCATACATTGAAAAGAAAATTGTAAGGAAATTTTCGCTTTCTATTTTGCCACTTAAATGGTTATTCTGACATATTTTTATTAGTTGTAATTATAAAATAAAAAGAAACTAAAATAAAATTTTTCTCTTTGATTTAAGTAAGAATTGACTTTAAATTTTTGTTTTCATATTACTTATTTAATAACAAAATGTGATTGACATTGATCGAAGCAAATGTATAATTGTGTGTAAATTTAATGTATTATATATTTAGCGTATAACTGAAAGTAGGCCTATTAATTTTGCCTAAATCAAATATATTATATTAGTAATTAAGGTTTACATTTGAATATTATAAATAAATAGTCAAAGAAATTATAATTTTAGAATATTTATAAAAAACTACTGAGATATATAGCTTATAATCAGTAAGCCTAAATTATCACTGATGATATGACAGACCATTGTTTTTATCATAGCTACTGATAAAGGTCCGATCAAATACGTCTCAGTGGCTTCATTTAAATAATTTTGGCTCGTCTTTATTTATAAACGGTAAATTTTCGTTTATCTTCAGGAACAACTAATTCCAGGAATAAATGTTTTTATGAGAATACGTCTTCAGCTGAGTATGAATATGTTTTTCATGGGAGAAAAATCATCTCATGCGTCACGGGATGCTCTTCGTATTTTACCGTAAAGTAAGTGATAGGGTAACATAAAATTTCAATCAACAGCCGTTGAAGATTTTAACACGCGGGTAATGTTATTTTATATAATTACTTAATTAGTACACACTCTCCCTATATATGTATAGTAATTGTTTAGTTTGCTAAACCCGGCCTATATTTTCATAAAACATTCAGAATAATGTAAAAAGGCTATTTTTATTGAAATTATTTTTTTCTGTGCCTAGAAACATTATTTTCTCTAAAATTAAAGTTGGGTAAAATTTTCAGTGCGGATGGAGAAGTTGTGATGGGTCGCGGAGTGATACAAATGTTTTTTTACGTCACAGTACTGCGCATAAGGTTGTACGCATATATATATATATATATATATATATATATATATATATATATATATATATATATTATACATAATATATATATTTAATTTTATATATATTTAAATATATATATATATATATATATATATATATATATAACGAAATTCATTAAGTTAAGAAAACTGTGAGAAAATATTTGAACTTGTGGGATATACCTAGCTAGCGCTAGTCTATTGTCAGATCTATCGGCAGAAATAAGTTACTGCACACACACCTGCAAGTCATAAATAAAAATAATTCGAAAAGGGTTCATTGTAAGTAAACCAGGACGTGCCTCGTTCATGGGAGAGAAGCTTTACCTAGACATCCACGGACCAGGGAGATTTATGACTAGGAATCCCTGAGAATACTGAAAAACACATGCACCTGTGGGAAAGTTCAACAAATTCCCACTAAGCCAAAAAAGGAAAGTGAGGAAAGTGTCAAAATTTCATAGGCTAGCCACAATTTGAGCGCCATAAGGGAGCCAATCAAATTTGAAGAGGGGATGAAACCCATGCGGATACCAACCAAGGGAAACAGGAGGAAGACAGTCAATTTTCAGTACTCGAAAGGGTCAAGTGGTAGGACTCGAGGAGTCATAATGCAGGACTCGAGGGAGAAGTAATGTTCAGTTTTAGTAAGAAATATCAAATTCAAACAAAGTAACGTGGATATTTAAAGTAAGAGAGATTAATAGAGGGAGATTAAAGGGTAGCCAGGGAGATTATTAAATAGAAAGTGAAGTATACAGAGGAAGATTAAAGGGTAACCAGTGAGATTAAAATAAGGGAGTGATTAATAAAGTCAGTTAAGGAATAGAAGCATATCGAGAAATTAAAAAAGTGAAATTGATAGGAAAATATTACTAAGTGAATTTGTGTCAAGTGAAGTGAAACAAGGAATCACGCAAGTAATAAGCAATACATTTATTTTAACTTAAAGCCAACTCTCTAAAGTAACAAACATTAAGCATCTTTTTAACTTTAAAAATTCCTTAAAAAGTCATAGTTAATTGAAATATAAAATTTATCAAACCAAGTGCAGTAATTTATACACGCCCTTAGATAGCTAAAAGAAAGTATATTTAGAATTGTTAAAAAAATCAACAGTAAAATAAGAGTCTTGATGCCTATCTGCAAATATTAGAGTTAGTAAAAGAATTATATGAACTACCTGTAAATGCAATATTGATCTCAGGATAAAATAAATCTGTAATTATAAAAGCAAGTAGCTGGGTTATTAATTTAATTTCCTAAGAGTAAAACATATTATCCTGTAGAGAAGCATTAAGTGAAGGTACGTTATATAACAATTGTCGCCCAACGTGGTTGGCAAGGTTCGTTATAATATATAAGTAGGAAGTGGCTTACCCTAGCATAGCCACCCCTAACTCGGCCGCTACGTAACCTAGGACTATAGGGGTAGTTTTGGATGATGCAGGAGGTCATCGCGCACCTGATCCCAGACCAAGGGGTGGTTTTGTCCACGTTTAGAGGGGTAGGGGGTAGTTTTTCGAAAAAAAATTTATTTTAACCTTACTCGGCCGCTACGTAACCTAGGACTATAGGGGTAGTTTCGAATGATGTGGGCGGACGTCGCGACCCTGATCCAAGCCATAGGGGTGGTTTTGACCACGTTTAGTGGGGTGGGGGGTAGTTTTTCGAAAAAAAAAACTTGGCCGCTACGTAACCTAGGACTATAGGGGTAGTTTCGGATGATGTGGGCGGACGTCGCGACCCTGATCCAAGCCATAGGGGTGGTTTTGACTTTAGAGGGGTGGGGGGTAGTTTTTCGAAATAAAAAAAAATTCCAGCCAACTAACCTAAGCTAGCCAAAATGGATCAAACCTAACCTAACCTACGTGTTGACGGTGACCTCGGCCACGTTCAGGACCATCTCCGGGGGTTGCTCCGGGGGCGGATTGGGGGTGGGGGGGGTAGTTTTCGAAAAAATTTTGGAAAATCGTGTCTTGACCGATAGGGTGAGTCTAGAGTGCATTATCGCTACTGTAGGGGTAGTTTCACCTAGGGGTAGTTTTTACAAAAAATACGAAAATGCCAAAAATCGATCGGTTGGACCAACAGACAGTACGGGATACGTGTAGAGTCCAGTACGGGCTGCTGCGGGGGCGGTTCACCTGGGGGGTAGTTCTTAAATAAAACACGAAAATGCCGAAAATCGATTGGGTTGATCGAAAGACCGTCCGGGATATGTGTAGAGTCTATTATGGACCATTGCGGGGGTGGTTTCACCTGTGGGTTGTCTTCAGAATGCCAAAAATAATAGGCGGAATAGCTCCGGTGGAGGGGGTAACTTTTGGAAAGACTTAATGGTTATCTGAAGTAAGGCCTCTTAGGTAGTGTAACCCAGGAATAGCTCCGGTGGAGGGGTAACTTTTGGAAAGACTTAATGGTTACCTGATGACGTATCAGCGCTCGAGCAACTCTATGCAAGTAGTAGGCTCACCCAAACTATAGTGGTCTACCCCAAATGAATCGGGTGATGAGGGGCCCAGGGTAAACGACTGCCAAACTCAAAATTTGTCTATCCTACTAAATTAATAAACAATACACTCAGCCTTTAAGTAAAGCTACACAAGAGCAGGGCTAGGATGGTTGCTATACCAACTACCAAGACAAATACCCCCACCAAGTCCTAGGTAAAGCTACCACGGAGTTAGACCTTAGGTAAAGCTAACACGGAGCAAAGCCTCGTGTAAAAGCTATCCCGAAGCCCCGCCCTAGGTAAAGTAACCCAGGAACTAGACCTCCGGTAAAGCTACCACGGAGTTAGACCTTAGGTAAAGCTAACACGGAGCAAAGCCTCGGGTAAAAGCTATCCCGAAGTCATGCCCTAGGTAAAGTAACCAAGGAACCAGACCATCGGTAAAGCTACCACAGAGTCGGAGCTTAGGTAAAGCTACCACAGAGTTAGACCTTAGGTAAAGCTAACACGGAGCAAAGCCTCGTGTAAAAGCTATCCCGAAGCCTTGCCCTAGGTAAAGTAACCCTGGAACCAGACCATTGGTAAAGCTACCACGGAGTCGGGGCCTAAGTAAAGCTACCATGGAGTTAGACCATAGGTAAAGCAAACACGGAGCAAGGACTCAGGTAAAAGCCATCTCGAAGCCAGCCGATAGGTAAAGTAACCCTGGATTCAGGCATCAAGTGGGGGGTGGTTATCAAATGAAATTACCAAAAAATGATCGGTTAGATCAAACGACCAACGACCTACATAGAGTTCAAATAGTCAACAAGTTGAATCGACCAATCACAACGCAGGGGCCCGGTAGGCCTTCGTAAACGGTCAATGTAAGACGAGAAGGCCTATATAACGTGTTAAACCAATATATATGACAGCCCACATAATGTGTTAAACAAATATGCAAGCCTACATACATACTATGCTAGGCCGACATACTATGTCGGTAAATCACCGGCCAAAGCCTATATGAACTGAGATAGTTTCACCTCATATATCAGGTAGAACCACGGGCAGGCAACCGTATAATATGGGGAGTACTATAAGGTATAGCTAAACCAATATATACGATAGCCCACATAATGTGTTAAACAAATACGCAAGCTTGCATACATACTATGCTAGGCCTACATACATGAATCCCTAAATGCGCCTACTATGTCGGTAAATCACTGGCCACAGCCTATATGAACTGAGATAGTTTCACCTCATATATCAGGTAGAACCTGGCAATCGTATAATATGGGAAGTACTATAAGGTACATCTACCAATGCATAACCTATCAAGCCCACGTAAAGATTTAATATATCTGATGACGTACGAGCGACATGCGCACCTATAACCAGAGTGGCCTACCCCTAAATAAAATGACTGATGCGGGGCAAAGGGTTATGATTGCCAAACTCAAAATTTGTCTATGCTACAAAATAATAAACAAAGCAATAAAGCCCTGTCGTTTCAAGGAATACGCTCGACCGTGTGTTAGACATGTACAGACTTGCAGCGATAACGCATTATCTAAAAACCGCAACGACGGCCGGTGACCGCTATAGCAGGCTTGAAACCCGCACGGCTGTGTCGTTGTGAATCTAGGCGCATGTTTATGATCTGAATACTGTATCAAATTACTATGTAATATCGTCATACCACGGTATACATATATATAATCAGAAATCAGTGTAAATAATCAAATAGCATCAATGGATATATCCTATAGCTGCAAATGTATCTAGATATAAAAGGTATATATGGAGAAACACTAATAAAGAGGCACGTGATAGTCCACATAATGTGTTAAACAAATATGCATGTAAACCTGCATACATACTATGCTAAGCCGACTTACATGGGCCTACTATGTCTGTAAACCACTGGCCAAAGCCTATATGATCTGAGCTAGTTTCACCTCGTCTATCAGGTAGAACCTGGCAACCGTATAATAAGGGAAGTACTATATGGTATAGCTAACAATGCATAACCTATCACGCCCATCACGGTCAACAAATATTACAATATAATTTAAAAAGTCGCGCAACCTATATACATACAGTGCTAAGCCAACATTCAGGCATATATACTATGTTAAAACAGCGTGCAATATACTCTAAATAGCCAAATATACGTTGTTAAACCAATATGCAGGTTAACCTATATACATCCCGTTACCCACATATGCCTATATAATATGTTAAGCCTGTATAAATGATTGCCCTTATAGTGTGTTCAATAAATATGCGTGTAAACCAAATAAATACTCTGGTAAGCCAACATGCATGCTATCATAGATAGGCGTATATACTATGTTAGGCCTACATATCGCGTTAAACAAACATGTGTAAGCCACCATACATATTATGCTAAGCCGACAAGGGCCTGAACACATTATATCCACTGCATAGTTTAGCTAAACGGCTATCACACACTATCCTACAGGTACCACATAATACCTGATCAATAACACATAGTATCCAATGCATAGCCTGACGAAGGTTTAATATATAGTATCCAGAGGCCTCGCTAACGATTAACACGTTGTATCCATAAGGCCTACTATGTCGGTAAACCACAGGCCCAAGCTTATATGATCAGAGTCCGACACACATTTTCACCCCGTCTATCAGGTAGAACCTCGGGCAGGCGGCTGTATAATACGGGAAGTACTATATCGTATAGCTAACAATGCATAACCTATCACGCCCATGACGGTCAGCAAATACTACAATATAATTAAAAAAAGTCGCGCAACCTATATACATACAGTGCTAACCAATATAGGCATATATACTATGTTAAACCAACATGCAATATAATCTAAATAGCCATATATACGCTGTTAAACAAATATGCGTGTAAACCTACATAAATACTATGGTAAGCCAACATGCATGCTATCATACTATGTTAAGCCCAAATACATAATAGAATACATAATGTGTTAAACATATATGTGTGTAAGCCAGCATAGATATTATGCTAAGAAGACATGGACCTACAAAGTATAACACATTATATTCGGTGCATAGTTTAGCTAATGGATATCACACACTAACCTACAAGCTGCCCACAAATTACCACATAATACCTGATACATAGCCCGGATAATCATTAACGCATAGCGGCCGATGCAAGTCATGACTAGGGCTAACACAACATATTCAAACCATAGCCTGACTAGGGCTAACACATAGTATCCGATGAGAAGTATGAATACAAAGTAACACATAATATCCGTTGCATAGCTCGGCTAAAGTTCGTCATATAGCACCCGAAGTATAGCTTGACAAACACATAGCATCTCATGAGCGGCGTGATATAAGGTAACACATAGTATCCGATACACAACCTAGGATCGAATATGACGTCATCCAGGTGGAGAACAAGATGGTGGCAGTGTTGATACCGACTTCAAAAGGGCTATGGCCTGTGTAGGCTAGATCAAATAACCAACGTTTCAACTAAACTACTGTCATACGCGTAGTTTAACCAACCAACATACGTGAAGTTCAAACGAACAGCATTGACACCAAGTCCAAATAGGCTATGGCGGCTATGCCCAGATCAACGTATCAGCTAATCAAAATGAAAAACTTACGCTAATCAACCAACATCTACACCGAGGTCAAATGGGTTATGGTTAGCGAAGGCACTGGCAAAAGCTTTAAGCCTTAGACATAATTATAGCTATCAACGCATACCAAAATAGCTATGCAGAAACCGTCAAGGCCATTACACATATTGTACAGGTATGTTCTCCATCAAACCGAGACTTTAGACACCATCTCTGTAAAACAGCTAACAAATTATACTCTACCACAATAGGTATGTCAAAACTGTTACCGGCTCATAATCTAAGACAGTGGTTACGTAACGCCCTTTATCAATTTAAGACCTTAAGAGATATCTTCGTAAAGACAGCTACCAATCCATACTATATCACAATAGTTACGTTAGAGCTACCGCTGCTCACCCTACCATAATAGCTACGTACAGACGGTTAATATTGTATAACCTATCACAAGACTTATGTAAAAACAGCTAGGCATAACCTGTCACACAATAACTGCGTAAAGGCAGCTAACAAGGCCTACCCCATTAAAATAGCTACGAAAAGATAACAACCAATACATACCCTATCATATTAGCTATGTAAAGACAATAAATGCGTAAAGGCAGCTAACAATGCCTACCCCATTAAAATAGCTACGAAAAGATAACAACCAATACATAACTTATCATAATAGCTATGTAAAGACAGCTAAAGATGCATAACCTAACCCAGCAATGATTGCTATTAAATAATGAACCATTACACTAGCCACGTAAAGACAGCTACCAACATCACAATAGCTACGTAAAAACAGTTATCGATCCGTGACCAAGATAATACTTACGTAAGATCTATATCAGTGCTAAGACAATAACTCCGTAAGGAAAACCTACCACTTCATGAACTACGACAACAGCAAGGTGTGGACGGCTACCAATACATTACTTATCACAGCTACCAACACATAACTCGGCACACTAGCTAAGTAAATAGCGCTACGATTGAATAGCCTATCACACAGGCTAATTGAGGGTCACTAACTAAACCATCACAATATCTCTGTACATGGCAGATGGCGTGATGATCCTCATCTTTATCGCACACCTAACAGTAGGTTAGGTTAGAAGCACTCTGGCTAGCTT
Organism: Prosapia bicincta; assembly: GCA_036971475.1. Lineage (NCBI taxonomy): Eukaryota > Metazoa > Arthropoda > Insecta > Hemiptera > Cercopidae > Prosapia > Prosapia bicincta. The sequence continues at coordinate 322,272,598 of JBAIZL010000001.1, forward strand.
AGGTTAGTGGGTTGAAAATAATTTTTTCTAAAAACTACCCCTCTAGACGTGGTTGAACACCCAACAGTAGGTTAGGTTAGAAGCACTCTGGCTAGCTTAGGTTAGTGGGTTGAAAATAATTTTTTCTAAAAACTACCCCTCTAGACGTGGTTGAACCCTCCCCCAAGGCTACGATCAAGGTCACATCGACCGCCTGCATCATCCAAAACCACCCCTAACTTCTACTACCACAGGTCAGTGATGCCCGTGATGGAGATACGACCAACCTTTGAAAGTTGCGTGGTTCCTTGTTTCACTTCACTTGACACAAATTCACTTATTAATATTTTCCTATCAATTTCACTTTTTTAATCTCTCGAAATGCTTCCATGCCGTAACTGACTTTTAGAGTCAAGGCCTTTATTAATCACTCCCTTATTAATTCCACTTACTATTTAGCTATCTCTCTTATTTAATTTCTCGTATACATATTTATATATCTTGTTCAAATTTTCAACAGTTCATAAAATACTTTTTATCATCCACTCAAGTTGAAATACATTTTTTAAACTTTTAACATATGGCACTTTAATTGTATGTTAATATAGTTTTTTTAAAATATTAATTAATTAACCAAATTTTTTCATTGATTAGTTTTATTAATTAATTTCGCTTTCGATTTTACCACTTAATATTGCAACCCTGTCGTTTGTATATAGGCTACATAATTATATTAATTGTAATTATATAAAATAAGTAACTATAATGAAATTATTTGGTTGACCTTAGTAAGAATAGACTTGAACAAATTTTTTTAAATATTTGTTTTTGAATGGCATAAATTGTTATTAAGTATATAATACCTGTTATTAGGCCTAAGTATAATAATTTATTTAGATTTGGATAAATCTTACTATAATTAATTAAATTTAATGATAGTCAGTTGTTTCCTCCAATTTTTGAAATGAGAACTTTTTAGGCGCTTTAAATTTTTTTAATACTCAGTTCAATTAAGTTAATGAAGTAAAATTTGCATCAACATGTAATAATTATTTTCTGTTACCAACGTATTTTTATTAACTACAATAACTAAATTCTATTGAAACCCCTGTTGAGTACAGTTTTTAAATAAAGAGTTCACTTCTCCACTAATTTTTATTTAAACATCATTGTTGTTTTAATAGTGAGGTTAACCTATTACACTGAAACCAATCTTTCAAAAAGATATTTTTTATGGATAATTAATCTTATATTGAAGATTTTTTATGGTTAATAAAAAAGGTAGAAGAAACAAAGCACAGACTTCCATCCCTCAAAACTACTCAAGACTAAAATAAGGTAGCAGAGGGCTATAATCTGTTTACAGTTAGAGTAGTTATAATTCGTTTCTCCAAGTTGCCGCGCGGTGGTGCCGCCAGTAGACCTGCCTCAAATTGATGGCTAATCACATACCGCCCGTGTGTCGATGAGTTCCGCTAAGTCGGTAAAAAGGATATTACAATGTGTGACGAAATTACAATGTATTTGTCAGAGACACTCAAGTCGGCCGCCAGGGTAACTGTAAACTGTGACATAAGTAAATAAGCGAGACGAGATTAAGTAATCGTTAGGTAAACTTGGACAGAGTCATGACTGATAGCAGTAGTGGCTATCACAACAGATTAGACTCTGTAAACACAGACAGGTAAGGTTAGGTTTAATGGCTGTGACAACAGGTAGATAAACAACAACATTATGTCTCCAGGAAGGTTAATTAAACTTGACAAGTAGAGTATAATAATAGGAAGCAGTGCTCTTGGATTTAATTGGCTTAAAAGTAGTTACTTTACTCTAAATGGGAAGTAGAATAAGAAACATATGACAACATTACTACAGAATAAGTAACAATTCATTGAATGATAGAATTACAATTTTCTAAATATATTTCTGTATAAATATATATATATTGTGCCATCCACATTTAAAAAAAGTTTATATGTATTTATATACAAGAATATAAATATATATATATATATATATATATATATATATATATATATATATATATATTATAACATAAAGTACCAGGCTTTAGATTAAATTAAGTTAGTTGCTAAAATAATCATATGTAGAATTAAGCAAGGAAAGACACAAATAGTTTTTCTAGTGCGGACAAAGCAGGTACCATGTCATTATCCTTTCCAGGAAAGCTATATGTTCTGTCCGGCAACCATAGACAATAGCGAAGGGTTCATAGTGGTTGAGACGGGAAATCCAGCAGCCCATATAGCCTGGGAAAATAACCATGTACCGTTAGGTTAAGCTAATTGTAGAACTGTGGGAAACTTAAAAAGAACGTTTGTGGTAGTGGGAAAGATTAGATTTTTCAATAAAGGGTCGGGGAATTTAGGGGTTTTTTTGAGGAGGGTCTCAGAAGAAGACGGATTGGTGGGGTCCAGGATGGAAGTGTTGTAAAGGGAGAAATTAATTAAATTAAGTAAAGTGTTTTTTTTATAAGTAAAATTTAAAAAGCGAGACGTAAAAGTTTTTTTTTTTTTGAAATATAAAGTAAGTTTTTTGTGTGTCAAGTGTAAGTGCAGAAGGTAATAACCAAGGCCAGGATTCCAGGGACTCTTCAGAACAATAAGTATTATTTGAATATAAGTGTAACCAACAGACATCTATCTTTCAGTTCAGAACCAATTTTAATTTCATCAAAATTTATAAAAATTATTCTAGTTTCACCATTTCTAATTTAAAAGCAAAGCTCCCGTAATAGCGACCCGAGAGCAAGAATAAAATTTTAATACTGTTTTTTTTAATGTTATTTTATTAGAAATCTAAAGCCTCAGAAGTCCACCTTTTATCATTGTAATATTAGTTAATATATCAATCCTGTCACTGCAAAATATTAATATAAATTTGGAATAATGTGTAGAGTTAATTGATGAGAATAAATGCAAGTGATGTTTAAAAATTGATAATATTGTTAATTCTTCATAAACCTGAAGGTGTGACATTAATAGGTAAAGTAAATAAATAACATTTAAATATAAATTTAATTATAACAAAAGTTAAGTTATAATATATATATATATATATATATATATATATATATATATATATATATATATATATTTGCATATAAACTATATATCACCTAAGTGACACCATATATTCTATATAACTACCGTAGGGGTATAGCGATATTAAAAGTGCTAACGTCTAACCTCTTTGTGTGGGGTATTGCGACATAAAAGTCCTAACCTCTGACCTCTTTGTGGGCGTATAGCGATATACAAACTTCTATCCTCTGACCTCTTTGGGAAGGGGGTATAGCGATATATAAAGTGCTAACCTCTGACATCTATGTGGGGTTATATCGATATAAAAAGTGCTAACCTTTGACCTCTTTGTGGGGGTATAGCGATATAAAACGACTGACCTCTTTGGGAAAGGGTTATAGCGATAACGTCTAACCTCTTCATAGGGGTATAGCGATATAAAACGTTCTAACCTCTGACCTCTTTGGGAGGGGATATAGCGATATAAAAAATGCTAACGTCTGATCTCTTTGTGGGAGTATAGAGATATAAAAAGTGCCAACCTCTGACATCTATGTGGGGATATAAGGTCTGAAAAGTAGCAAAGTTAGTTATCTTCCCATTTCTTTCTGCGTGTAGGCATTAACATGAACTGGATCGTGTATGGAAATACAGATACTTAGACCTATAGCTGAGCAAGTTCATTCCAATGATGCCAACATAAAGTCTGAAAAATACCAAAGTTAGTTATCCTCCCTTTCTTCCTGCGTGTAGGCATTAACATGAACTGGGTCGTGTATGGAAATACACATAGTTAGACCTATAGCTGAGCACGTTCATTCCAATGATGCCAACATAAAGTCTGAAAAATACCAAAGTTAGTTATCCTCCCTTTCTTCCTGCGTGTAGGCATTAACATGAACTGGGTCGTGTATGGAAATACAGATACTTAGACCTATAGCTGAGCAAGTTCATTCCAATGATGCCAACATAAAGTCTGAAAAATACCAAAGTTAGTTATCCTCCCTTTCTTCCTGCGTGTAGGCATTAACATGAACTGGATCGTGTATGGAAATACAGATACTTAGACCTATAGCTGAGCAAGTTCATTCCAATGATGCCAACATAAAGTCTGAAAAATACCAAAGTTAGTTATCCTCCCTTTCTTCCTGCGTGTAGGCATTAACATGAACTGGATCGTGTATGGAAATACAGATACTTAGACCTATAGCTGAGCAAGTTCATTCCAATGATGCCAACATAAAGTCTGAAAAATACCAAAGTTAGTTATCCTCCCTTTCTTCCTGCGTGTAGGCATTAACATGAACTGGATCGTGTATGGAAATACAGATACTTAGACCTATAGCTGAGCAAGTTCATTCCAATGATGCCAACATAAAGTCTGAAAAATACCAAAGTTAGTTATCTTCCCATTTCTTCCTGCGTGTAGGCATTAACATGAACTGGATCGTGTATGGAAATACAGATACTTAGACCTATAGCTGAGCAAGTTCATTCCAATGATGCCAACATAAAGTCTGAAAAATACCAAAGTTAGTTATCCTCCCTTTCTTCCTGCGTGTAGGCATTAACATGAACTGGGTCGTGTATGGAAATACAGATACTTAGACCTATAGCTGAGCAAGTTCATTCCAATGATGCCAACATAAAGTCTGAAAAATACCAAAGTTAGTTATCCTCCCTTTCTTCCTGCGTGTAGGCATTAACATGAACTGGATCGTGTATGGAAATACAGATACTTAGACCTATAGCTGAGCAAGTTCATTCCAATGACGCCAACATAAAGTCTGAAAAATACCAAAGTTAGTTATCTTCCCATTTCTTCCTGCGTGTAGGCATTAACATGAACTGGATCGTGTATGGAAATACAGATACTTAGACCTATAGCTGAGCAAGTTCATTCCAATGATGCCAACATAAAGTCTGAAAAATACCAAAGTTAGTTATCTTCCCTTTCTTCCTGCGTGTAGGGATTAACATGGACTGGATCGTGTATGGAAATGCAGATAGTTAGACTTATAGCTGAGCAAGTCATTCCAATGATGCCAACATAAACTCTGAAAAGTACCAAAGTTAGTTATCTTTTCTTTCTTCCTGCGTGTAGGCTTCAACATGGACTGGATCGTGTATGGAAATACAGATAGTTAGACTTATAGCTGAGCAAGTCATTCCAATGATGCCAACATAAAGTCTTAAAAGTACCAAAGTTAGTTATCCTCCCTTTCTTCCTGCGTGTAGGCATTAACATGAACCGGGTCGTGTATGGAAATACAGATAGTTAGACTTATAGCTGATCAAGTCATTCCAATGATGCCAACATAAAGTCTGAAAAGTACCAAAGTTAGTTATCCTCCCTTTCTTCCTGCGTGTAGGCATTAACATGAACTGGGTCGTGTATGGAAATACACATAGTTAGACCTATAGCTGAGCAAGTCATTCCAATGATGCCAACATAAAGTCTGAAAAGTACCAAAGTTAGTTATCCTCCCTTTCTTCCTGCGTGTAGGCATTAACATGAACTGGGTCGTGTATGGAAATACAGATTGTTAGACCTATAGCTGAGCAAGTCATTCCAATGATGCCAACATAAAGTCTGAAAAGTACTATAACATAAAGTACGAGGCTTTAGATTAAGTTAGTTGCTAAAATAAATCATCTGTATAATTAAGTAAGGAAAGACATAAATAGTTTTTCTAGTGCGGACAAAGCAGGTACCATGTCACTATCCTTTCCAGGAAAGCTATAAGTTGAGTCCAGCAACCATAGACAATAGAGAAGGGTCCATAGTGGTTAAGACGGGGAATCCAGAGGCCGATATAGTCTGGGAAAATAACCGTGTACCGTTAGGTTTAGCTAATTGTAGAACTGTGGGAAATTTACAAAGAACATGTTGGTGGTAGTGGGAATGATTAGATTTTGAATAAAAACTAAATGATTGGGAGTTTAAGGGAGGTTTTGAGAGGAGTCTCAGAGGAGGACAGGTTGATGGGGTCAAGGATGGAAGTGTTGTAAAGGGAGGATTTTGTTAAATTAAGTAAAGAGTTTTTTTTATAAGTAAAATTTAGAAAAGTGCGACGTAAAAGTTTTTTTTTTAAATATAAAGTAAGTTTTTTTGTGTGTGTCAAGTGTAAGTGCAGAAGGTAATAACCAAGGCCAGGATTCCAGGGACTCTTCAGAACAATAAGTATTATTTGAATATAAGTGTAACCAACAGACATCTATCTTTCAGTTCAGAACCAATTTTAATTTCATCAAAATTTATAAAAAATATTCTAGTTTCACCATTTCTAATTTAAAAGCAAAGCTCCCGTAATAGCGACCCGAGAGCAAGAATAAAATTTTAATACTGTTTTTTTTATGTTATTTTATTAGAAATCTAAAGCCTCAGAAGTCCACCTTTTATCATTGTAATATTAGTTAATATATCAATCCTGTCACTGCAAAATATTAATATAAATTTGGAATAATGTGTAGAGTTAATTGATGAGAATAAATGCAAGTGATGTTTAAAAATTGATAATATTGTTAATTCTTCATAAATCTGAAGGTGTGACATTAATAGGTAAAGTAAATAAATAACATTTAAATATAAATTTAATTATAACAAAAGTTAAGTTTAAATATATATATATATATATATATATATATATATATATATTTGCATATAAACTATATATCACCTAAGTGACACCATATATTCTATATAACTACCCTCCCCCCACCAAAAAACTCTTACGCTTGTATTCCCAAAACTCTATTACACCTCCCCCCACATTTTAAACACATTCTAAACTGCACCCATAAATAAAATAAGCATTACTTTCTCAAATAATAAATTATTATTAAAATGAACACCTTAACATTTATTTTTTATATCCTAAATTTTATCCACTCTAATGAATTATAAGAGAACCCTATTATTTTTACATTGGATCTCTTCTCTTTTGTATGGCGGATAATGGTACAAGATTGATATCTAATGTTACTAAAGTAATATTTAAAAAATTACTTCAAAAAAATTTTAAAACAGAGAAATGTTACATTATATAGCTCAAGGTCTATCAATTTGTTTATCCACGTCCAGGACTACGTTATTAGGGGGTCCGGCCTTAGGTCAACCGAGGGTGGATAAAGGTCCGATTGCATTACCGAACTAATCAAACGTGACATAGAAGGTACGGAAAACTAACCATTCGTATGGTTCTAAAGGTCTCAAGTAGCTCTGGAAAAAAGCGGTCGATACCAAAGTGTCCGTTTGGAGTTCGTCTTGTCCTAGGGATTGACTAGTCGCCATTCCAGGCCTTACAGTAAGGTCGCAAGTCTTGGTACCACGGGCTGTGACACCAAGCCCCCTATCTCGGGCCTGGGGTTAGCCACCCAACCAGGAGTCACGAAGTTGAGGTTGGAATCTTTGCGACATGTTTTGATTCGTGGGAATATGCTGGACTAGAGATTTTCTTCGTTAACTATCTTTAGTTTTTTCACAAGGAGGTTAAGTCGTAAGACTCTTGTCACCTCTTCTTTTTTCTCCACTTTTCATTCTTCTTCACTCATCCACAAAACATAATACTGGCTAGATTTTACATTATAAAAAGTACTAACAATTGTGATAATTTTAATGATTAAGTTATTTTTTGGTTGCTTCTTTATAGCGCTCTCTGCAAGTAAATTTAACAGAGCTTAAGTGGGTAATTTCCTAGAACTGTCGTAGGCAGAGAATCTAACCTGGCATATTAGACAGTCAATACATTGTTATACACGGCTTAATTAGACTAGTTGACATATAAACGTTTAGATCCAACCTCTTACCCAACCGGAAATATTTATTTTTATATTTTTACAAAATATATTGTAATTTTCTTAAATTAAGTCGCCCCAAGTACTTGTCGGGGAAAGTTATTGCTCATGGTACACGAGGTTAGATGTGTTTGTATTTCGGCCAATTTACGTGTATTTTATTTGGCAAGGGTTTGAATGTATTTTTAGGATGTATCGCTCTAAACAATGGCTCTAAATGTCAACAGTTATGTGAACATAGTTTTGCGTCTTGGCTAAATGTGACATTCTTCACTTCCCCGGGGAAATGACAAGACGTCTGTTCTTTGTTTCCTATATACTTCGCTTTATTGTCCCAGCTAACATGTCCTTTTGCAGACATTTCTGTAAAAATAAGTCATTTGTAAAAAACAAACAAACACATATCAAGAATGTTTTTAAATTCTCCTGTAACCATTATTGTTAAAAATAAATTGTTAAAACTGTTGCAAATAAATTTTTAAGTATGATTATAATGTAACATTCTCTCTCTCTTTCTCTCTCTCTCTCTCTCTCTTTCTCTCTCTCTCTCTCTCACACACACACACACACACACACATACACACACACACACACACACACACACACACACACACACACATACATACACACACACACACACACACACACACACACATACACACACACACATACATACACGCATTTTTTTATAATTGCTTTTTTCGTATTAATGGAGGTGAAGGGATCTAAGTACGGAAATCACAGCTGATAAAAATAAAATTATTGATAATTTCAGTCGTTTAACCACCCCGATGGAAATATAAGAACCCTCATAATATTCCCCCTGATAAAAAAAATTTGATACCTCCCATCTCCCTAAAAGGAAAATTATTCTTCCTCATATTTGTACGTAGCAAAGTAAATTGTTAATTTAGTACATTTTAGAAACGTATTTGAGGTCGGCAGCGTTGGAGAAAGATTGAGTTGATGTTGTAGTTTGTAGGTATACCACAGTTCAAAATTTTTAAGAGAAACGTCGTAGAACTGTTATTCTCAATTGTCATGAAAACAACCAATTCATGTTCGAGCCGAAGCGTAACAAAGTGGTCGAGTTATTTTCGACCATAGTTGATGAAATACCTTTGTAATTTTAATTTTACTATAACAACTTCAAAACTTTGCCTATTATTTAACGCATGTTTGCAGTGTTACGAAGTTATTGTGTTAAAATCTTCCTGTTTTGAGTTTTTAGGAAACGAAGGATTTCTAAAAAAAAACAAGCCACCATATCTGATATACTAAAACTCACCACCAAATACGTGGAATATCCATAGCCAACACATTTGTGTTAGAAGTACTATTCAATAGAGGGGTTTAAAACTATCCATGTGAACCAAACGTGTTAGAAATGTGATTAATTTAATGTGAATTTTAGGCGATAAAAGGTGAAAAAACTTTATAATACTGATGACTGTTGTTGAATCCTAGAAACCATTACTGCTCCTCAGGCATCACCATATGTCTATTGAGTATATACACCAATAGAGGAGTATACATTTTTAAATTTCAATGAAATAGTATTTAATTAGTATTAAATACTAATAGGTAGTTATATACAACTATTTTCAGAAAAACATAAAGTCAAACCTGATAATTTATAACCAATAAGGTTTTTAGCAATAGCTTTATTTGATGTTAATTGTTATTTAACAGTTATTAGGCAATTAGATAATCCAAAAATTATATAGACTAGTATATCTTTAATTTACTCACAGTCTGTATAACCTAACCTAACCTAAACCTTTTCACATTCTTATTTATAGACACTATCCACACCTAACCTAACCTAGCCTTTTTGAGAGTGTATTTATAGACACTAACCACATCTAACCTAACCTTTTTGAGAGTGTTATTTGTAACACATCATTATATTATTACCACATGATGTAAGTTTAGTAGAACTGAATCCTAATACTTTTGTTTAATATAAATGTTTTGTTATGTTTTTATAGCTTTGTATGTTTTAAATATAGTTCAGATGTGGTTCAATTAATATTCAATACGTGACATTATGTGTTTTATGAAATATAGACCTGATAGAAAATGAGAAGTTGTGTTATTGAAAACTTGAAAATTTGCATAACCTAATAACCGTAACACTGCATTAGCTATAAACATGGTACGTTTCATCATATTTTTCATGGAAATACATTCCATAACAAAATTATAATTTTATTCAGGTTTTAATTAAAATTTATACTCTTGTTTTTTGCTCTTATATTATAGATATTGCGACATTACAGAGCAAGTAAAACAAATTTAAGGGGCTTACAGAACAAATAAATATTTTAAAGCATATTATTGATCATTATTGAAGTAAAACATTAGTTTGACATTCATATACAGGTCAAATTTTATAAGTTGGCACTTTGGGGTTGCGGGCCTTGACGAGAGGCCGAAGGTTTGGGGAGGGTGGAGGTGATTGCAGGTAATTTTCAAAGCATCCAGCTTCGTAAACAAAGCATGGACTGATGGAACTTTAAACGGTGTCAACACTCCTGTATCAAAAGGAGAACGGCTGATTATTGTGAACGCTGAAAGTGGCTTTAAATGTTCATGCAATGTGGAAGGCTGGTATAAAATCAGAAGATTAAAATAAATAATACAAATTATACAACTGGGTGAGTAACCAACTGATTCCAAACCTACAAACAAAAACTGTTCTAGTAATAGACAATGCTAAGTACCACAGTAAGCAAATCGTCAAAGCTCCCACGTCAAACAGCAGGAAAGATGAGATGATCAAATGGTTAACAGCAAAAAAGATACTTACGTATTATATGAAGGTCACTTTACACAGCGCGATGCGGGAGTTACGTTACGTTAGGTTATCATAAATATGTTACTATTACTTTTCCTGTTACATTATGAATCGGACGATATCCAATGAGCCTTACTTTCGGAAAAAAACACCGGTAAAACGGAAAAGTAATACCGAGAGTGTTTCCGTAACAATGGGTATTCGGCGGTAAATCGACCACCGGGGGAATTTCTAGTCAAAGTTCCAAACCGTGATACAAAAACTTGACCATTAAAAAAAAACATATTGAACCCGGAGCAGCAATTATGAAAAGTAACATACTTATAATAACCTAACCTAACGTAACTACCGCAGCGCTCTCTATAATAGTGGCCTCCGTATAATACGTAAGTACCGGATAAAATATACCTAATGAAGAATCCATGCTAAAGCCGCAGCTGTAAAAAATCATCGTGGAGAACAAGACAAGATCTGTACAGTGCCAGATGAATTGTTTAGGGGAAAAGGTCATACATTTTTACACTTAGCCCCCTATCATACAAATCTCAACGCGATTGAGATGATTTGGGCAGACGTGAAAATTTATGTTGCTACACACAAGACATTCAAATTTCTAGAAATTCAAAAGCTATATGAAGAAACGTTTTCCATAATAGGCCAATACCAATGGAAGCTAAAATTTAACGTTGTACAGAACGCTGAGAAGGCGTACGCCGCCAGGAATCCCGCAATAGATAAATGTGGGAAAGGATTAATTATTTTGTTACTTATCCATACTTTATAATTTATAATATAAATAAACAAATGTAAATAGGGCGTTACAGAAGCGCGCTAAAAGAATTGCCCAAGGGTTGGGACAGATAAGCAGGAGTTAATGGCCCCAATGAGGGATGATGACAATGCCTGATGTTTTATAGACGACGAATACACAATTTCTAGCTAAGAGCCAAGGCAATCTTATAACATTTGACCTCTATAATAACTTGTTTTAGCTTTAAATTTAAAGGGCTTAGAATAGTCAGCTCAGTAAATACTCTGGAATTAAAGTGTTATTAAGGTATCTTCTCTAATTATAAGGATACTTTTATTTTTAAAATCATATGTTTAATCAGAAATTAGTGATACGATAAAAGCAATGTCGATTGACACAATCGATTGGCATGCATGTAATGTCAGCAGAAAGGCTAGTAGTTCGGAAACTCAGTTTAAAATACATTCAAATTTCCTACCGCGTATTGTTGACTAAACTGCGAAGGCCAAATCCGAAGGCGGATTAGGAATCTCCGCTGGGAATAGGTGATGAAAAGAAGTTAACCCAGCATTGATGAAGCGAGACTGACGTACCCATTCGTCTGAGGAGTTAAAAAAAAAAGTAGACAAGGAAGAACGAAAACGTGTAAAGAAAGAGTTATTTTAATAAATTTGAGGTAAATGTTCAAGTATTATGAAATTTACGTCGACTTGGCTTGAGCTCCAACCTTGTTTTTGTTGGTTTTTGTTGCTTGTAGTTTTCTACAGCAAGTTTATCATCTTCCCCTAGTTGTTGATAAGTTAAGTGAAACATTAATTATGAAAACATTCGTGTTAGTCATTTGCAGTAGACAGATTTGTAAAGTTATAACTTGTTAGTAAATTTTGTCTTTCAAAGCCGTAACATCTTAACGGCCATTTTTTAATCAGGACATGGTGACGATGGTTTATTCTAAACTAAATCTTGTCTTCGAGGATAACACCGAGCGGATGCCTTAACAATGTTCACTTTTCAAAACATTGTAAATTTCAGGATTAATAACCAGTAGGAAATGGATTCAAGTGACAGTTGATTATGTTATGAATAGAATTTTGTAAAGCCGGTATTTTTAATCATTGTGGTTAACAAACAGAACGTGGACAATAAATAAAGCTAGACAGGAGCAAGGGCTTGTTATTGTATGCTAATATACGCACGCCGGCCATGTTTTATATTTGGCCTTGTCATAACACACTCGCTTCTGTTATATGTTTTGTGCTAACAAATTATTCAGTCACAAATAACGTGACTTCTGCGCCCTTTAATAACTCAGTACAAATATTTAACAATTCAAAAAATGCTGGACCGGACCAAGAGATTGGAAAAAACTTCTGTTTTTGAAATCTTTAGAACAATTTTAGGAAAAGATAATTTTTCGTAAATCTATTTTTTCATAATATTACACAAAAACTTTTAATTAATAATTCATAGTGATTTCTATAACTTAGAAGTAGGCGAAAATTAAAAATTATTCAATTCCTTCTATTAGTTTATACTCTTCTTTTATATATATATATATATATATATATATATATATATATATATATATATTGTATTAAATATGGTGATATTTTTTCTTGTAATATAGTTAATAAATTAAAAATATTTCAAAAACAAGAATACTTTTAATGAATATATTTATTCAAAGCTTTTCGACGATAGAATTTTGTAAAAATATTTTATTAGATAGTTATTTTCCTGAAGATGCTGGTACTATTTTATCGGCTAAAAGCTTTGAATAAATATATTCATTAAAAGTATTCTTGTTTTTGAAATATCTTTAATTTATTAATTATATATATATATATATATATATATATATATATATATATATATATATATATATTCAAATTTTAGATCGATAATAAAATACTTTTTATTCGTTTACGCAAGTTCAAATAACACTTTTTAAAACTTGTAGTGGATGAAGCTTTCTCAAATAACAAGTAACAAAATTTAATAATTAATTATTTTGGCTTTATATGGGAGAAAAACGTTTCACAAAGGGGCAAGATATGCAATATAGCTATTTAGTTTCATTTGGGTTAAAGTCAGTGATAACATAAGATTTCATAAAACACCTGATTTTATGTTATAGGTTAAGTTGTAGCACAGGTGTTTTAACACATAATGTGTTTCTTTATTTACATGAATTGTATTTAATAAAAAGTACTAAAATAATGATTTTTTTATTTCTAAAATACAACTTTGTCTAAAATAAAATTAAAAACTCAAGTAGAAATTGACTTGAAAGTGGTTTTGCTTCAATGACTTGTTTTTAAATGATAAGCACCAAGTAAAACTAATTTATTTTAATAGTAGAAATTCAAGTATAACAAACAATTTAAGTAGTAGGCATGCAACACAACTACATAGATACTTCATATAAGATTATAGAATATTGTAAGAATTTTCAAGATTGTCTACTTCCCTTAAAGCATTTAATAGATTTACACTAAATCCCTGATAGACGTTCCCAAATAATATGTTTCCCATAATATGTTCCATAATTTCCAAATGTTTCTTATAATATGTTCCCAATTATATTCTTGATATGTTATTAAAATGCCAAATGTTCGTATTTCACTTAAACTTTATTTAATGTCTGTTAATAACTATTTACTGTTAATAACTAAATAACTAGAAATCAGAGTTCTAGTTTTAGAATGTATTAGTATTGGTATTTGATCTGTGATCTGTCATTAACCTTATTAACCTTAATAACTAAATAACTAGAACTCAGAGTTCTAGTTTTAGAATGTATTAGTATTGGTATTTGGTCTGTGATCTGTCATTAACCTTATTAACCTTAATAACTAAATAACTAGAAATCAGAGTTCTAGTTTTAGAATGTATTAGTATTGGTATTTGGTCTGTGATCTGTCATTAACCTTATTAACTAAATAACTAGAAATCAGAGTTCTAGTTTTAGAATGTATTAGTATTGGTATTTGGTCTGTGATCTGTCATTAACCTTAATAACTAAATAACTAGAACTCAGAGTTCTAGTTTTAGAATGTATTAGTATTGGTATTTGGTCTGTGATCTGTCATTAACCTTAATAACTAAATAACTAGAAATCAGAGTTCTAGTTTTAGAATGTATTAGTATTGGTATTTGGTCTGTGATCTGTCATTAACCTTATTAACTAAATAACTAGAAATCAGAGTTCTAGTTTTAGAATGTATTAGTATTGGTATTTGGTCTGTGATCTGTCATTAACCTTATTAACTAAATAACTAGAAATCAGAGTTCTAGTTTTAGAATGTATTAGTATTGGTATTTGGTCTGTGATCTGTCATTAACCTTATTAACCTTAATAACTAAATAACTAGAACTCAGAGTTCTAGTTTTAGAATGTATTAGTATTGGTATTTGGTCTGTGATCTGTCATTAACCTTAATAACTAAATAACTAGAAATCAGAGTTCTAGTTTTAGAATGTATTAGTATTGGTATTTGGTCTGTGATCTGTCATTAACCTTATTAACTAAATAACTAGAAATCAGAGTTCTAGTTTTAGAATGTATTAGTATTGGTATTTGGTCTGTGATCTGTCATTAACCTTATTAACCTTAATAACTAAATAACTAGAACTCAGAGTTCTAGTTTTAGAATGTATTAGTATTGGTATTTGGTCTGTGATCTGTCATTAACCTTAATAACTAAATAACTAGAAATCAGAGTTCTAGTTTTAGAATGTATTAGTATTGGTATTTGGTCTGTGATCTGTCATTAACCTTATTAACTAAATAACTAGAAATCAGAGTTCTAGTTTTAGAATGTATTAGTATTGGTATTTGGTCTGTGATCTGTCATTAACCTTATTAACTAAATAACTAGAAATCAGAGTTCTAGTTTTAGAATGTATTAGTATTGGTATTTGGTCTGTGATCTGTCATTAACCTTATTAACCTTAATAACTAAATAACTAGAACTCAGAGTTCTAGTTTTAGAATGTATTAGTATTGGTATTTGGTCTGTGATCTGTCATTAACCTTATTAACTAAATAACTAGAAATCAGAGTTCTAGTTTTAGAATGTATTAGTATTGGTATTTGGTCTGTGATCTGTCATTAACCTTATTAACCTTAATAACTAAATAACTAGAACTCAGAGTTCTAGTTTTAGAATGTATTAGTATTGGTATTTGGTCTGTGATCTGTCATTAACCTTATTAACTAAATAACTAGAAATCAGAGTTCTAGTTTTAGAATGTATTAGTATTGGTATTTGGTCTGTGATCTGTCATTAACCTTAATAACTAAATAACTAGAACTCAGAGTTCTAGTTTTAGAATGTATTAGTATTGGTATTTGGTCTGTGATCTGTCATTAACCTTATTAACTAAATAACTGGAAATCAGAGTTCTAGTTTTAGAATGTATGAGTATTGGTATTTGGTCTGTGATCTGTCATTAACCTTAATAACTAAATAACTAGAACTCAGAGTTCTAGTTTTAGAATGTATTAGTATTGGTATTTGGTCTGTGATCTGTCATTAACCTTAATAACTAAATAACTAGAACTCAGAGTTCTAGTTTTAGAATGTATTAGTATTGGTATTTGGTCTGTGATCTGTCATTAACCTTAATAACTAAATAACTAGAAATCAGAGCTCTAGTTTTAGAATGTATTAGTATTGGTATTTGGTCTGTGATCTGTCATTAACCTTATTAACTAAATAACTAGAAATCAGAGTTCTAGTTTTAGAATGTATTAGTATTGGTATTTGGTCTGTGATCTGTCATTAACCTTATTAACTAAATAACTAGAAATCAGAGTTCTAGTTTTAGAATGTATTAGTATTGGTATTTGGTCTGTGATCTGTCATTAACCTTATTAACTAAATAACTAGAAATCAGAGTTCTAGTTTTAGAATGTATTAGTATTGGTATTTGGTCTGTGATCTGTCATTAACCTTATTAACCTTAATAACTAAATAACTAGAACTCAGAGTTCTAGTTTTAGAATGTATTAGTATTGGTATTTGGTCTGTGATCTGTCATTAACCTTATTAACTAAATAACTAGAAATCAGAGTTCTAGTTTTAGAATGTATTAGTATTGGTATTTGGTCTGTGATCTGTCATTAACCTTATTAACCTTAATAACTAAATAACTAGAACTCAGAGTTCTAGTTTTAGAATGTATTAGTATTGGTATTTGGTCTGTGATCTGTCATTAACCTTAATAACTAAATAACTAGAACTCAGAGTTCTGGTTTTAGAATGTATTAGTATTGGTATTTGGTCTGTGATCTGTCATTAACCTTAATAACTAAATAACTAGAACTCAGAGTTCTAGTTTTAGAATGTATTAGTATTGGTATTTGGTCTGTGATCTGTCATTAACCTCATTAACCTTAATAACTAAATAACTAGAACTCAGAGTTCTAGTTTTATAATGTATTAGTATTGGTATTTGGTCTTGCTCTGTCATTAACCTTATTACATTAAAAACTTTCGTATTTTTGTTATGCTATGTTCCTAATATCCTACGATGTCGTAGAGGTTCTAAGTTCAATGGCATTTTGTGTGACATTCGACTTGCTCTGGGCTTCCTATGATAATATAAAGAAGAGGTTTCCATTTCCTATGCTTGCCATCCTACTACGCTTCACCATTTTCTGAACTTACAGTATTTGTAAAATACAAAATTCAACTTACAGATTGTTGTCAGTTTAATTCTTGATATCTAAGTATATTGTAAGATCTTTTCCCTAATTTTGGATATTTCTAGTCTACAATTTTGTATGATCCTCCTCAATTAGTGTGTATTTTATCCTAGTCTTGCTGCCCGAGAATGTTGTAAGATGGTCCAAGTTCATGTAAGATCTCCTCAATCTTTCCTAGTAAGAATTCAGAATGCTTTTCTAGTTAGTATTTTATAAGAAATTACTCGGTTTCTTTGCTGCTATCATATTATGTTGTAAGAAGATTCTGAACAAGTTTCCGCCGAGATTTATTTTTACAGAAGCCAGTTAAATTGTGAGTTTTGAGTCGTTCGAAAAAATAAAAGCAATTCCGAAGCGTGTGTTATTTGTTTCATGTACGACCTCTCATTTTGCACGTGCTGAAATACATTTTATCTGGAACAATTTCCTTACTGGAGCAAACCAGCCTGCAAACTAATAAAGTATTAGTAAACATATTAATCTGTTAAAATATTATAGTTTATGTTCCATTCTTTAATTAAAGTTATGTGTTTGTGATATCATCAGTGATGATGATGACGTAATGTCATTGAAATGCGTTTGAGAATATAGTTTTATAATGTGAGTTTTGTATATTTCTTGTGTTTTTAACCTTAACTCACAAGGCAGCTCGAATACTGTTTACAATGTAATAGTAGTTTAAAATAATGCATATAGCTAAATGCAATGGATTTGAAGTTAAACATTTATTGTATATTTATTACCAACACCTGGTTACACTTTGCGTAAGACCTTAGTACTCGTATTGTAAACTCTATGTGCAAGTAAAGTATTATTTTATTTTATAATAAAGATAGTGCATTAAACTTTTGATAGTGTGACTTATCTAACTAACGTGTAGCCTATTTGAGTATATTTTAGAAACAGTCATCTGGACACACTGACTTTGCTCATCACTCACAGATGAGATGTCTCTGAGAATACCTAATCTAAGTATTTCAAGATAAGCTAAAAGTCTAGACATGGTGAGTTTGTTGATATTATTAAGCGAATGTGAAACGTATTTATAAAAAAGGTTATATATAACGAATCGCAAAGCGTCTTCCAGATTCCATTTCAAGCTGTACATTTACAGCAGCGGTTTCCAAACTCTTTGGTACCACGCCCCTTCCTCTTGAAAGGAAATCCTCTCACGCCTCCCTCCAACTCACGCTATAAATAAATGGCATTTTCATATGAAAAAGAATCAAATATTATGTATATTGAAAACAATAGTGAGATGCTTGAGCTTGCATTTCTTACACTACCATGCCTATTTTAGGTTGTATTTTAGTAAAGACACAATCCAAGTCATTAGCAACATCAAGTTTGTTCCTAGAATATTAAATGTATTTAATTTATCTTATTATTTTCCAAACTGGTCTTGCGCCCCCCTGATTTGCATTCATGCCCCCTAGTTTGGGAACTTATGCTTTACCGCAAAGAGTCGCTCATATAGTCAGTCTAGCTCAGTCTTTTAATCTACCGTGGTTTTTCTTAGATGTAACATCTCATCAACCCGTTATTGACTTTTCGCAAAGCTAATTTCAAAATAGTCCTTCGAAGCATATACTAATTCCAGTTCAGCATTCCCTGCGAGACCTGTTGCCAGTTCTATTATCCTGTTACTGTGATATTCTTACAATAACTCTTTAATCTATTTCATCGAATTAAAATGGGGTGTTTAAATGTTGCAACCCTTGGAACGCAGTTATGTAAATCATAATAACTACACATCCTCTACATATATAGAGTCTAAGTCGATATTAAATTTGATCCTCATATCAAACTGAGACTAATAATAATTATTATTCTACCAGGAACAACCAAGTACAAAATTTTCGAATCCCTCACCGCTTGCAAACATAGAAACCTCTAATTGCGTTAATCAAGAGTGAAGATTTAAAACGTTGTGCCATCTTAAAAAAGGGAGACATTTTCAGTGTTAACTAGCCATAGTCCTGTAATAAGACAAATCTATAATAAAAGATTTTAACAATATTTTTTTCTTTCCTTGTTTAGAGACTTCTGTTTAGAAAGGAGAACGTTTTTATTTCATGAAGTTCTTTGCAGAACACGTTTTCCTCAATTTACTGCCCAATTTTCTTCCAACAAAAAAATGTCTTTCTTTTAAGTGACGAAAAACCTGTTGTAGACTAGTAAATTCAAGTCTGGTAGTAAATTGAGTCATAATAGTTATTGCCGTAAATAAAATTTAATAATGAGTTTAATAGCTACAATAAACTGTTCAATTGATGGTACAGACCTATCACAGTTCATTTAACTACTGTGGTATGTAAAAGGAGATTCAGCAGTCAACAAATTGAAAGTAGGGCAAATTTAAATAATATAAAAATAGTAGTTTTTAATTCTAAAAGTTACTTTATCAGAATCATTTAAGTAACCTTATAAATAAACTCTTAATTATTTAATCACTTGAACATTCCTTGATGACTATCCGAAATTTAAATTTTGTAAATTTGAAAAAACTTATTGAGACAGTTAGTTACTTATTGTCTCAGTAGGTTTTTGCAAATTTAAAGTTCGGATGGTCATAAACGAATGTTAAAGTGATTAATTAAGATTCACGGAACGTAATGGACTACAAAATTCAAAAGTCTTAATTATTCTCTTGAATGACTAAGAAATAACTAAACACAAAAAATAATTAATGATTTCTTGAGCAACTGTGGCCTATGTTATAATATTTTAAATAACATACCCAATAACCACAAAATAACTTTATTTAATCACTTAAATAAATAAGTGATATAATAAGTGATTAAATAAAGTTATTTTGTGGTTATTGGGTATGTTATTTAAAATATTACAAAAAATAAAACTCAACCTCCCCAATGAAATTAATTAATTTATTATAACACATGATGTACATTTCAGATAAGAGATAATTTACTCAGAAGTACTGAACCATTGGAGTAGGTCTACATCTAAAGAAGATTACCTCGTATCTGAAAAGTATATAAATTGTTATAAGAATTATACTTATTTCATTATGGGTAAGTTTTTTGTGTTTAATTGAATATAATCTAACTTGACAATCTTTCGTGGAACATTTATTTTTCATAAATTGAATTTTTCGGGGCTGAAAAGCATTCAAATGAGTTTTGTTTAACGTCCAATAGAGTCTATCTCGTTCTGCAGTCTATCTTTTGAGAACGGGTTGGATAGGTGAAGTGTAGGTCAATATTGTACATTTTATTTAAATCATTGTATAGAAATTTACATTATGTATATATGGAATATGGTAAGATATGGAGGTCTGTATGATGTAATCTGTCTTGTGGCCATGTTCGAGGCCCGGACGTACCTTATCACTTGCAGTCGACATTTGTTTCCTTAATGAGTCACGTACTAGCATTGCCATTAAATAAATTATCCTCCTTACCTTAATTATACTTTCCAAACGTCATCGAATATTGGAAAACCAAGTAAAAATATAAGAGTAACGGTACCAAACGAACGAATATAGACGTGGCCGGTGTTTGGTATAGCTATTCTTAGATTTTTCCTATTTTTCAAATATTTGATAGAAATTTGGAAAATATGATTATGGTAAGAACGTTAAATGGGTAATAGATACTAATAGAAACATATATACCACATAGGTACGACAGATATTGTTGAATAAGATATATATATATATATATATATATATATATATATATATATATATATTATATTAAATATGGTGATATGTTTTCTTGTAATATAGTTAATAAATTACAAATATTTCAAAAACAAGAATACTTTTAATGAATATATTTATTCAAAGCTTTTCGCCGATAAAATAGTACCAGCATCTTCAGGAAAATACAAATTAATTTATTAGATAATTATTTTCCTGAAGATGCTGGTACTATTTTATTGGCGAAAAGCTTTGAATAAATATATTCATTAAAAGTATTTTTTTTTGAAATATTTTTAATTTATTATTATAATATAATATTATAATTATTATAATATTATATATTATAATTGTAAATTCAATTATAATTCTTGTATTTGTATTTTGACTTAGTTCTTTATTAATACACAAGAATACATATTGCGATATTTATAAATATATATATATATATATATATATATATATATATATATTAACCTATAGAATATTGAAAGGGATTTCAAGGTTCTTACTATCCTGTAGTAATATTCGAATTTACAGATACCTGGTTTATATATTTTATAATATATTCCCAGTTTATTTTTTGTCACTTTAATAAAATGTCAGATATCCCTACCTCTCTTTTTAGTATCCTATGGTATAAGACCTTACCAGATTGTATTCCTAATATCGTAGGATAACGTTCAATTTTTTCAAAATTTCAATTTCATTTCGAAATGATGTAAAAAACAATAAAAAATAACTTTAAAACAACAACAATAAAAATAATAATTATTATAAAATATAAAAAATTTATAATAAAATACTAAAATTAATAAGCCTTTTCTACTACCCGAGAACACTAATTTTGTACGACTAAAACTAAAAGTGTGGTGCGTCATGAGAAATTTTACTTTTAAAAACGATTTTTATAATTTCATAAAATTTAAATTTACACATAGGTTAGTCCTGTATGGCTACGATAGTGCTTCATAGTGCCAACTATGAAATGTTTTATGGGTGCCTCTACTTACTTTACTTTATCCAACGCCTGCCCTTGGTAACTCCACCATTTGGCATCGTGCAGACCAGTAGAGCTTGGAGAGTCTGGTTTTTGGGTCGCTATTGTATGCTTCGAGCTGTGGGCAGGCAAGAATGGGTGCCTCTCGCTTTTAGTTTTTTTTATAAAACGTTCCCTAATACCAAAAACCCATTGTCTTATTCCTTTTAAATGATTTCAAAATAAAAACTTGTAGTTAAAAAAATAAATTATTATTTTACGGTTTTATTTCATTATTTTTATGAAAAACATTTAATACTAACCGAACATAAAGGACGCTCCAAAATTTCAGATCTGTTGAAATATAGCAAGGCGAGCGAAAACTGGTTATGGGATTGGTCCTAAATTAATTGCAATGAGTTAATTCATTAATTAATGTGTCTTTTTTTATGAATGATTCAACTTGTTGTCATAGGTGGGTATGCAATCTTTCAGCTTAATTGGATGTCTGGATATGGGCTAAAATTCGGTTACAAGATTTGAACTAAACATGTTAACGTTTTATTGTATTCATTTTGTACTTAATTTTCAATAAGATTGTATGTTTTTTGGAATTTAATTAATATTTTATGTTTTATCTAGATTTTGTTTTATCAATGAAAACAGGTTCCGTGAGGGGAACGAGTTTTTTAAAAACATTTGTTCCCCTAATTAGTATAAATAGGTCAATATTTATATCTTACTACCTGACCCGGCGAACTTCGTACCGTCTAAAAGTAAATAAATGGCGTGTTAACATTAGCTGAACTTAATTTAGTATTTTATTAACATAATAATAGCCTTACATATAGTAGTCGATCGAGAAAAGTGTGACAATAAAAGTTCTTGATTGAATGTTATTTATTGAAGTGCACTCGGATATACAATATTTTTGGTTTTTCACTCTGGTGCGTACACAAATAAATCGGAAGATTTTCCAACGCTTGAGCTGTTAATGTGAGAAGCACGGATTTACAAAATCAAGTCCAATTATTTTTAATTTGTTGAGTGTTGCTTAGGAACCAAAATTTTTAATGAGTTCGATGAAATGTCTTAGGATGGGATAAGATAGACAATCATATTTTGTGCTATTTTGGGACTTAAAAAATATATGATGAAAAAAATTGTTATATTGTCAAAAGGCTGTTTTGCTAAAAACCTAGAGCCGTTTTATAAGTTAAATATTTTTCTGCTAAAATTAATTGGTTTAAGGGGGTGTCATGTGCTTTCTGGCCACGCCCTTGAGACTTACTATGCCAGAAACCTTCCCAGAAATGTACTGATTAATTTCCCAAAGAGTAATGGCGATCGGATCAGTGGTTTAATAAATCATTAGGATACATACATACAAACATTCATATATATATATATATATACAGAAAGATAGATAATTATACAATGTAGTTTAGCAAACTGTGGAGCTGTTGCAGTAGCAGCTTTAAGAGGCTCACATAAACTCTAAAAATATCCTGGTTTCTAGCTAATTAACATTAAAACTACCCATAAACATAAAAAAATTTCATACAAAAATAAATGTTGAAAGAGGTTTTTGTTACAAAAAAAATTGTTAAAAAATTTGGATATATTTAAACGTCATTATTACAAATAATTACTTTCAAAGATTATAATTCCGTCGTGATAGAAATAAAACTGATAAATTACTTATATCAGATATTCTTTTTTTAATTTTTCAGAAACGGTGTAATGGTATTATAGTGAATCATAAAAATAACAAGTTGCAAGTTGAGGTTTTTATAACTAATTATAATAGTTAAAATATTCGTTTATATATTTATCTTTATATCTTTTAATATTTCTATAAATTTAGAAATAATGTTTAGAAGGTATGTAAATATGTAACGTAACAGCAGTGAATTTAACAGAATATACTTCGAGATAGACCTAAATAGTAGAATTTATCTATGTTTTGTATTTCATAACTCCTATCGAAGTTTTACTTTGTATTTTGTTGTTATTTTTAATTGAATGTCTTTGTGTTTTAGTTTTGGGTTTTATTAGTCGGTGTATTAATTGTATATTCACAACAATACTCGTGCCATTTTAGTTAGGTATTCTTAACTTACATAATAACTATCAACTAAGTTATTCAAAAGTAATTTTCACACTATATGGAATTTGAGTTTACCTACTTCTTTCCATCGTCTTTATGTATCACAGTACTATATAAGCTTGACATTCCTGGTAATGGCATTGTAATTCTGCTTACCACATTTAGGGAACCACCTTACTTAGTAACATGTTTTTATCATTCATGTACTAACAACGATAAAAAATTAAAAACGTTTCTCCTTACATAATTTCATCGAAATGAAATAATATCGCTTTAAAACTGTGAATGATAATATAAGGCCAGGATTTCTTGCGTTTTAAAACATTTGCTGCACTTTATTCCCTCCATTTTTCAGAGGACGTGAAGACCTCTAGCGTTCCCGCTGAACTTCTGCATACCTGTGTCGCTCCTGCTTGTAACTGACTCTGGCATCTAGAGTTCATCTGTGTTTCTGCGTGCTGAGAATGTCTTGCCGCTTTGTTCACATCATTATTTCGGAGAAGTGCAAAAGTCGACGGAAACCGATACCTTGACCAAATTTCACAACTGTCATTGGCTGCGTCCTCCTCGGTCTAAGTGCATTCACGGTTCAGCAGGTAGTCACGTGGCCTTCTTAATGGGAAACCGCAGCAATGAGGTCGAAATAAAGAATGGCAATTTTGTAGTAGAGGTAAACGGCCAGTGTGAAATCGAGTGAAGAGGTGGGATTTTTGTTTCAATGAATTACAAACACAATATAAATACCTATAAATTGTAAAACATAATTAAAAACAGTTATAATGACATAAAAATGAAATTAACATAAACCTATTCCTGAAATAGTACAAAATAACATGTTGGTAAACTAATGTAACCTGCTATAGTAAAATTTTATTTAATATTTCACGCATTTCGATTATAAATAGTTATAATTTATAAAACACATTTTACATAGTTATAATAACTTGGAAATGAAATTATCACAGACTTATTCCTCAAATAGTGCAAGTTGACCGATTGGTAAGCTAATTTAATCAACAACAGTTATAATTTTTTATTATCTT
Source organism: Prosapia bicincta (assembly GCA_036971475.1). Classification (NCBI taxonomy): domain Eukaryota; kingdom Metazoa; phylum Arthropoda; class Insecta; order Hemiptera; family Cercopidae; genus Prosapia; species Prosapia bicincta. The sequence continues at coordinate 322,297,478 of JBAIZL010000001.1, forward strand.
AAGCGTTTTGATTCAAAAGAAGTCATTCTCAAGGGAAACTAAAACCATAATGTCATGTTATACAAATTAAAACGTCACATAGCTTAATATACTTGAAAAGAGGCTAAAATATTTTTCTAATTATTTTTTTGGTGTGGTTTCGACGACGATTTTTTACAACTGAAATAGTATTTTAAAATAACGAGCTTCTTATATTTATTATTGTAGTCGCTTCGTAAAGTACTGTTACGTTATTTTAGTATTTATTGGAAATACATTGTTTGAATCTAAACCGTAACAGAAACTAAATTACACGAAGTTTTATGCGCTAAGAGAACTGGTTCAGAGATAGTGTTATTGTAATTTTGTTTGTAATAATAAAAACACTATAGAACATAAACTAAATTTATTAACATTCAGTATTAAAATTATAATCAATGTGTTGGGAAAGTTTAGGATTAAACAGTGTTTTGTCATTAACAAGTCTTACAGCAAAGTATTATAAAGCTCTTGATGTTCGTAATGGTAAAGCTGTAAAAGCCCCAATAAGCCTTACGTATATTACACACACACACACACACACACACACACACACACACACACACACACACACACACACACACACACACACACACACACACACACACACACACACACACACACACACACACACACACACACACACACACACACACACACACACACACACACACACACACACACACACACACACACACACACACACACACACACACACACACACACACACACACACACACACACACACACACACACACACACACACACACACACACACACACACACACACACACACACACACACACACACACACACACACACACACACACACACACACACACACACACACACACACACACACACACACACACACACACACACACACACACACACACACACACACACACACACACACACACACACACACACACACACACACACACACACACACACACACACACACACACACACACACACACACACACACACACACACACACACACACACACACACACACACACACACACACACACACACACACACACAAACACACACACACACACACACACACACACACAAACACACACACACACACACACACACACAAACACAAACACACACACACACACACACACACACACACAAACACACACACACACACACACACACACACACACACACACACACACACACACACACACACACACACACACACACACACACATACACACACACATACACATACACACACACACACAAACACGCACGCGCGCGCGCGCACGCACGCACGCACGTACACGCACGCGCACACGCACGCACACACACACACACACACACTATATATATATATATATATATATATATATATATATATAAATATATATATTATTTAACTAAATAAATATATATAACTTCGGCATAGTTTTATATATATATATATTATTTAACTAAATAAATATTTATAACTTCGGCATAGTTATATATATATATATATATATATATATATATATATATATATATATATATATATATATATATAACTATCTAGGAGCTATTTAGTACTGTAATTTCGTCCCATACTTCCATAAAATGAGTAATGATGTATGAATTCATAAAACAGCTGATTTTAGGTTATAGGCTATAAGGTAGATCAGCTGTTTAAACGCAAATGTTATGTTACTTCATTTGTTTGTTTAATTGTAATAATTAAATGAAAAGTAACCCAAATAAAATTTTTCTTTGTTGACTTAAGTAGGAATTGCCTATTTTAGTTTATAGGCTATTAATTGTTTATAAAACATTACAAAATATTTATAAGTAGACTTATCTGATTATGATAGAATAGTTTCGTAAGATTAAGTTTACTATTGCACGAGGTAAAGAATTCAAAAATGAACCACTGCCTCCTTGTTTCATGTAGCGATGCAAAGACGTGTACCAGAAATGAAGCCATTAACCGAATACCTTGAAGTTATTTTGTAATGAAATATAGCGCAGTGTTCTGTTTCACAAGGAAACGTTGATTTTATATTTGTGTGTGTGTGTGTTGTGTGTGTTTGTGTGTGTGTGTCTGTGAGTGTGTGTTATAAAAAGAGGTTACATTTTTCCAAAATTAATATCAAGCTAATAATTTTTGAAGAATTAAAAATTTTTTGTAGCATAATGCAAGCTTTATTTCTTATATTTGTGAACTCTACATCAGAGGGAAATATTTTTTGAAAAAAGGTTTGGCTTATTGGTAATTACCGTGTGTTCAAGTATCCAAGTTCTGTTTTATTTTAAAGACATTATGAACGAAGACGTTGCTCCATCGGTTTCTCCATTTACGCGTAGTTTCGTTGTGTCTTGTTGCGTAAGTAAGACGAGTCAGCAAGTTCTTGTACAAAGTTGCAGAGATTTATGTCTGTATTTACTTCTAGAGTGTTTCACTTTCACCGCGAACCCAGTAGAATGTTTCCAAATACATATGTGAAAAGATGATCGAGCTAGAATTTTGTCTGAATTTAGAACTCAAAATGTCTGGGAGAAAAAATATGTTGTTTTATTTACAATGTAGTGAAATTATATAAAAAATCACGTTACTAAATTACCTGTCACGTTTTTTAAAAATTACTAAATCGCGAACGGTAATTCAGAACTATAGAAATACCGGAAAAGTTTAAATGATATTATTGCATCTTGGATCTTTTATTAGTTAAATTGTTTACATACTGAATTGAATTTGCCAGTTTTTGGAAACTATATTTATATTTTGTAAGTTTTTAAGTTGGACTTGAAATTTCTTTTTAGTTATTATTAAGTTGAGAGGTAAATTTATAATATTTACTTCTTTTATGGTTGAATTCTATATAAATGTAATATTAATAGTTATTTACCAACGAACATTAACTCACAATATTTTTTTTTTCAAACGATGGCAAAAGCATTATTAACGCCCGTCATTGTAAACAAATTCTAAACTTTAGCATTAGTTTAAAGAGTTACAGTTTAGAATTTGAGAAGTTTATTCACTAATTCTGACATTTTGTCATTGAAACGCTCAAATCATTGATTGTGAGTTGGCGTTCATTATTATTTAATCATTACCTTTTGTGTCACAATCAGCTAAAGTTTTGGTAACACATTACTAGTAACAAGAATAAGAACAGTGCCAATAGCAATAACAAACTAACAATAATAAGTTCTATACTAATCTGTTACGGTATCCATGACAACCGGATTCAACAGTGTTGATTTGTTTGTCATTTTGTTTATTGGTTCAGCCATCGATTCGTCTCACGTGCTTCTATGAGTCATAATTTAGAATTTGTGAAATTAATTGACTAATGCTGAAATTTTGTCATTAAAACGCTTTTGAGAAATAAATTATTGATTACGAGTGGTGTTCATTATTATTTAATTAATACCTGTTCTCTCAAGTGCAGACCAAGCTCTGGTAATGCAGTTTGGTAATACTAGTTGGTAGGTAAGAATAATAATAATAGTGCCAGTAACAATAGAAAACTAACCATAATAGATTTTCTACCAATCTGTGACGCTATGATAACCGGATTCAAGAGAGTTGATTTGTTTGTCATTTTGTTTACTGGTTTAGCCATCGATTCGTCTCGTGTGCTTCTGTGAGTCATAATTTATAATCTGTGAAATTTATTCAAAAGTTTATTCAGTAGATTAAGAACAGTTCCAATAACAATAACAAACTAACAGTAATAGATTGTCTACGGTCTGTGATGGTATCCGTGACAACTGCATTTAACCGGGTTGATGTGTTTCTCATTTCGTTCACTGGTTCAGCAATTGATACGTCTCATGTTCTGCAGTTCATGTCAACTGTTTCATAACAACGGTAGGCTACAGTGACGATGTGACAACTCATCGGTAACAGTTCTCCCACACTACCGATATTGAAATACCTTTCTAATTTTAACTAAGGTGACTGGGTAAGGCATGTAATAAAAACGCTCCTGTTCCATTAGAAGCGTAAAGAAATACTGCATACAGAAGTGGGTAGAAAGTGACTATGGAAAAAGCCACATAATATCTGCTATTTCTAGAACTGACCTTCTCAGTTAACAAACTCAGGAAATAAATGTTAAGATATAAGGTTCACAAACATATGCAACATGTTATTTATATAACTTTGACAGAAAATGAGACAATTCGTTTGATGATGACATTTTTAGGTTTCAAGACTTCAATAGAAATCTCCAAGCCACTACCAAATAGCATACCTTGGTAATAAATATACAGAAAATCCACTTATTGAAAATAACCTTCACATATTTTGTTAAATTGTTTTCAGTTTAAAGCTTGAATTTGCTTATCAAATTGAAGTTATGCTACGAACTGGAATTTGGAGAAATATAATAAGTAAACCGTCAAGTGCCCAATATTAAATACACAAACATCACAATCACATTGAAATATGATGTAAATTTATTCAATATTAGGTTCTTAAAGAGGATACTATGGAATAACGAAACGTCGGTAATTGTATTAAAAAATATTTGACGTTAAGTTGTATCTAAATTGTCACTGAAAACGCCTCCTAAATAGACTATACTGTAATATATATTAAGAAACTATATTAAACCCTCTTTAATCACTTTTATTTTTGAACTTGAAGTACTAAATGTTACTTTTTTTAAAATAAGAAGAAAGCTACTAAAATATCACTTAAACCTACGGCATTCCTGTCGGAGTTGTAAGCTCAATTCCCGACGGTTTTTCTCTCATGTAATATTTGTCCTCGATCATCATAAGTATAAATGCTACTTATACGAGTAGTTTTTTTTTTTTTAATTTTTAGAAGCGCAATGTATGTATTTCTACTTTAGAAGATAATTTTATACTAAATTCCATTGATCCATAGCAAACCAGTCTTCCGTAACGGGCCAGCAGTTAAACGGCCAAAACAGTTGACATCAGGCCCGTGTTGAAGCGGGTAGGAGATCCCGTTGACCAGGTGACACCGTTAGAAGGCGGTGCCAGACAGCTGACCGTCTACTGTTGTAGGCCGCCTGCTGCGTCCCTTTAAACCAATTATGGATTCACATTTCCTCAAGTCTGAAATAATTTGCGTCCAATAAATCAATAGACATTATTACAATCGTTCTTACACAGAATTTTATTCTAAAGTTCAATAAGAGTTTACAAAAAATCAAAACATTTAAAACAATTACTATAAGCTCCCCAAATATTCCTTATTTTAAAACAATTTGAGTTACAAATCAATAAACAATTTACTAACTTATACAGGAGGAGTAACTCCTACTAAAACGTTTTGTTAACATCTAAATATTTGTTTGCCATTGCTAAAAAGAAAGTTAAAAGAGCCACTAATGATCATCGCCAGTGCGGTCGCAAAAAGTTTGTATCAGTGAGTTTAAAAAAAAAATAATTTAATTATAACTTTTTGTAAGTCGTAATATTGCTAAGTTTCGTCATAAAAGTTACGCTGAAAGTCATGGACATTAAAATAACCAAGAAATTAAAAAAAAATGGGAGCGAGCCAAGTATACTCGCTCGAAGTGTAAAATTGTTATTGCAAGAAATATGAATAAATTAATGAGAGTTGTTATGAAATCTGTAACTCTATACATAAAAAATGGTTAACATATTCAGAAATGGATAATTTTTTTCGGACTTCGGTGTGATATTTAATAGTTTAATTATAACTTTTGAAAATTTGTTGATTTATAATTTATCTTAATATTTGTTAAATAAATTATATTTTTATAAATTTCATAGTTTAAACTAAATAACACAGGGTTTCTTTAGCATTTGATTAAGGGGCCAAAATAGAAGTAAAAAAAGTTCTGCGGACTACTTTACGCTAGTCGTCCTCGAAATCAAATTTATTCCTTTTTTGATTTTTTAGTAGCGATATTTTAAATATATAAATAAAGAGGAGTTGTAACAATAAAAAGATGGACGAACTTGTCGATTCTTGTACAGTTGCACTGTATTTGCTGGTAGGTTCAAGTAAGAGATTGTCTAGTTTCCAAAACGGTAATTTGGTTCTATTTAAATTAGCCATGGAAGCCCTTTGTCATACATATTTGTAAAAGAAAACTATAGTTTGGTATTAGGCTTTCTGTAAGATTATATATATTCTTTTCTATTTTTTCACTATATTCTCTTTCTACTATATTTTTTTTCATTACAATCTCTTTTCACCAAATTCACTTTTAACTAGCGATAAGATCAGAAACTCGGTATACCTTTTGCTTGAAATTTCATTTCACGTCTGATATTATTCGAGAACTCAATTGTTAACTTTAAGCCAATACAAAATTGTTTTTAATATCACTATGCAAAGGACCACGAAATCATAAAAACTTCTTAGTGAACTTAAAGTTCCCAGACACGAAGAATCTTCGGCAGACACGAAGATGTTTTGTTGTATAATTATTTTTTAATAACGAAATAATTTTAAAACTTTTTAAAATTTTGTTTGAAAAGAAATTATTTTTAAACTGAAAAAGTGTCCAATATTGGAATAGTGAACACAAATCAGTTTCAAACAAAACACTAATTAAATTTAGCTAATTAAAAAAAAATAATGAACTATGTGAAAAACTTCAAGAAAACACTTAAACAGATAAAAATTCATCAGAAAACACTTTAATCTTATTTACGCTTTTAAATATTTTTTCCTCAAAGAATCCCAGTAAAATATTGTTTTATGGTTCCCAGTAAATTGTTCATATTCATTATTTTTTTACAACATCCTTGGCTTTTTGGCGTAATAATGAACCATCAACTCGAGCATCCTTTTCGACAATATTTTTAAACCATGATTTCAAAGCTGATCCTTCCCGGATTTGTTTTGCTGTGATTATCTTCATTACAGTTTGATAACGACAAGATGGAGTCTTTTTTCTTCAAAATTTTAAACAAGAGAGTTTGCGAAATGTCAAGTTGAGAAGCTGCCTTTGACTCGTTTAGTAATTTACTGTATCGATTTAGAATGTCAAGTGTTTTTTTAATTCGAACTTCTTGCTACACTTTGAAATTTCAAGTCACACCAAACCACAAAACACAAATGAAAAAAGATCTTCCAAAATAAATTACCTAAATTAACACTGAAATCATAAACGTGTATGAATATAGCAGTGCACTGCTGTGCAGTAGTCTCGTGAACAAATGGCATAACAGCAACTAGATGGGCAAACAACTTACTGTACATTTTATGAAACCTATAACACGTGTTTGAGTTGAGTCAAACAGGATATGAATGACTTATGGTTAATGATTCACATCGATAATGTCGGTAACAGGACTGATGGACAGGTTTAAATGGATTTCTCTAAATTTACTATACTTGTAAAAATTTTTGTTTTGTCTGTGCTATTGAATGCATATTTTACAGCATGACAAATTAAATTATAGTAATTAGGGAAGACATAACTACAATGTATTTATACGATTCCGCGTCTGTTTTCAAGTGAAATGATAATAATAACCGAATGATAACTGTGATCACACTATTAGGAACTATTATGTAACATATATATATATATATATATATATATATATAGTCATATTACGATGTTAGGTTTTTATAATTATAAATACGTTTTAAAAAAATATTATGCAAGGAAACAATAACACTACCTCATAGCAAAAATTTCTAATTGCTATCGTTGTATATATTTATTCTTGAATTTTGTAGTCTATAACGTTCGGTGATTCTTATTAATCACTTAAACAATAGTTTATGACTATACGAACTTTAAATTTTGAAAATTTGTTAAAACTTTCTGAGACAGAACGCTATGTGGCGATCTTCATCAGTGTCCTTTTCTTGGAGATGTCGGGTCAAGCGGTGACGGTTTTAAAGGCAGGTTTTCGATAGTATGTGTGATTTGCGTTTGTTCGTTTAATATGTGTGTACTTTGTGTTTTTGTGTGTCTAGAAATTTCATATTGTTATAGTGTGTTGAGATATGGTCCTTTCTTGTTGATGTGTAGGATTTCTAGGTTATGGTAAATGCCTTTGTATTTGTGTCCTGTTTCTTTTATGTGATTGTAAAATGTTGAGTTGATGTTCTGTTTGTGTTCCTCGACTCTTTGTTTAAAGCTGCGACCTGTTGTCCAATGTAGAATTTGTTACGTTCGTCGCAGTTCAGATTGTATATACCTGGTGCTTGTAGTTTATCTTTGTTGTTGGTGTTGTGTTGTATTTTGTATTGTAACTTGTTATTAGTATGCTATATTGTATCGTATTTTTTGAAATTTGCGGGCTATTTTGTTTGTTGTTTTGGTTATGTATGGTAATGTAATGTATTTGTTTTCCCTGTCTGTAGTGTTAATTTTAGTGTTTGTTTGTATTTTGTACCATAGTTTGTCTATTATTATGGTGTTGTATCCTTTTGTGTACGTTAAATATTTACTTGTGTCTAGTTCTTTGTTTATGTTTTCTGTGGTCATTGGGACTTCTTTAGTTCTATGGAGCATGTATCTGAAGGCAGCGTGTTTGTGTTGGATAGGGTGGTTTGAGAGAGGTGTTGTGGATAAGTGTGTCTCTCATTATAGGTTTCCTGTAAATGTGTAAGCTGTGTTTTTGTGTGTGGCTTTTTGTTATGGTTAGACCTGGGAAGTTTAGGGTTCGGTTCAATTTCTGAAGTGAAGTGGAGTTTTGGGTGTATTTTATTAGTGCAGGTGAGGAATTTTTCGCATTGACGAGAGTTGCCTCTGTATAGTGTTATAATATCATCGACGTAACTGTAACAGTAAATGATTTTGTGTGATTGTATATTGTTTGTGAGTATCTTGGTGTTTTCTATGTGTTGTATATATATATATATAATACGTTTTCTTGTTTAATAATTTAAAACAACATAGGTTATTCAAATAGAAGAATATTTATTAATTTATATCCAAAGATTTTCGTTGGTAAACAGTACCAACATCATCAGGAATCGATGATGTTGGTACTGTATACCAACGAAAAGTTTTGGATATAAATTAATAAATTTTCCTGTATTTGAATAACCTATGTTGTTTTAAAATATACATATATATATATATAGTCTATATATATATATATATATATATATATATATGTTGTATGTATTTATAATTTTATTATCAAATAATTTTAAAAATAAACAATGTTTGGTTTATTGTTTATCATATTTTTACTACTTCTATCTACTTCCAAAGTATTAATTATTATGGCATAATACTTGTATTAAATGAGTAGCTAAAGACAAATGAAATATTCTGTGATAATTTAATTAATTGTTGTTTTCGAACTTCATCGTCTTTTTTGGCCTAATGAGTTAAATGCGTTTTATTTGGGCAATACTGTTTCTGATCTCGATCCTTAACAGTTGCATTTTATTTGAATTAACAATCAAGTAACACAAAAACGAAGTAATTTACCGGAAGTCCAATCAGTTCTGCCAACATTACATGTTTAATCATAGTATATATTTAGTTTACCATAATCACAAATATTATTAATGTTTTCAAAGTAGTGTGTAATTATGGACATTAAAAAGCCATTCGTCTTTCGGCTGAGTCCATCCTGTCACAATTACTTTCTGTTTGCCACACATTTCCGGCGTTTCTTATAAAAAACTACTTTCTTTAACATGCAATAAAGTAATTTTAACGCTAAGGCGGAATTAATTTTGCACACTTTCAAAACAGTTTTTAATTATCAAGACATAACAATTCGGAAATTTTCTGTCTGTTACACATATTCCTAATGCAGAGGAAGGTATAGTTTAGTCCATAACAGTAGATGGGACCACAGTCTAGCACAACTACCCCTAACTCGGCCGCTACGTAACCTAGGACTATAGGGGTAGTTTTGGATGATGCTGAAGGTCATCGCGCACCTGATCCCAGCCCTAGGGGTGGTTTCGACCACGTTTAGAGGGGTAGGGGGTAGTTTTTCGAAAAAAATTATTTCTAACCTACTGACCTAGGCCAGCCAAAATGGATCTAACCTAACCTAACCTATGTGTCGGGGGTGACCTTAGCTACGTTCAGGACCTTCCCCGGCGGATGCTCCGGGGGCAGATTGAGGGTGGGGCGGTTTTCGATAAAATTTTGGAAAATGTGCCCTGTCCGATAGGGTGCGTAACCAAGGACTATAGGGGTAGTTTTGGATGATGCTGAAGGTCATCGAGCACCTGATCCCAGCCTTAGGGGTGGTTTTGACCACATTTAGAGGGGCAGGGGGTAGTTTTTCGAAAAAATTTATTTCTAACCTACTGACCCAAGCTAGCCAAAATGGATCCAACCTAACCTAACCTAAGTGTGGGGGGTGACCTCAGCTACGTTCAGGACCATCTCCGGGGTTAGCTCCGGGGGTGGATTGGGGTGGGGGGTAGTTTTCGAAAATATTTTGGAAAAAGGTGTCCTGACTGATGGGGCTAGTCTGGAGTGCATTATCGCTACGGTAGGGGTAGTTTCACCTAAGGGTAGTTTTTACAAAAAAATATGAAATTGCCGAAAATCGATCGGTTGGATCAACAGACAGTACGGGATACGTGTAGAGTCCTTTTTGGACCATTGCGGGAGCGGGTTCACCTGTTTTTAGATTGCCAAAAATGATCGGTGACCTAGGTAAAAGCCAATCCCGAACCGGCGCTTGAGGTAACACCGCCTAGGAGCGGGTAAAGCTAACACGGAGCACGGTCTCGGTTAAAGCCAAACCGAGCCCAGCCACCCAGCAGCTAGGCCTTAGGTAAAGCTAACACGGAGCTAGCCCTCGGGTAAAGCCATCACGAGGCCGACCCTTAGGTAAAGTAACCCTGGAATAGCTCCGGTGGTGGGGGTAACTTTTGGAAAGATTTAACGGTTATCTGATGACGTATCAGCGCTTGAGCGAGTCTAGGCAAGTAGTAGGCATACCCTAACTAGAGTGTTCTACCCTAAATAAATTGGCTGATGCAGGGCAAGGGGCAAACCTGCAGAGTTAACACACTATCTTGGAGGTAGACCCACCCAAACCTCAGGCATAGCATCCCTGCAGCGGGGATTTAGCCAACCCAAGGCAGGCCCTTAAGTAAAGCCCCCTGAAGAAAAGGCTTAAGGTAAAGCTACCTTGGAGCCAGGTCTTAGGTAAAGCCTCTTTGGAGGTAGACTTTAAGTAAAGCTACCCAAGAGTCTGGCCAGGATGGTTGCTATATCAATTACAGCCTATCGACCAAGACAAATACCTCCACCAAGTCCTAGGTAAAGCCATCCAGGTGTCAGACCATAGGTAAAGTCACCCCGAGGTAAAGCCACCCAGGCCTTAGGTAAGGCTAACATTGAGCAAGGCCTAGGGTAAAGGCACCCCTAAGCCAGCCTTTAGATAAAGCAACCCTGGAATCAAGCATCAAGTGGGGGTGGTTATCAAATAATATATGAAATTATCAAAAACTGATCGGTTAGATAGTCTGTAAGACGTGAAGGCTTATATACCATGTTAAGCCAATATATATGATAGCCCACATAATGTGTTAAACAAATACGCAGGCCTAGATACATACTATGCTAAGCCGACCTACATGGGCCTACTATGTCGGTAAACCACTGGCCAAAGCCAGTATGACCTGAGCTATTTTCACCTCTTCTATCGGGTTGATCCCGTATCGGGTTGGCAACCGTATAATATGGGAGGTACTATAGGGTACATCTACCAATGCATAACCTATCAAGCCCACGTAAAGATTTAATATATTTGATGACGTATCTGCGCTCGAGCGACCCTATGCAGGTATTAGGCCCACCCTAACTAGAGTTTTCTACCCCTAAATGATATGGCTGATGCGGGGCAAGGGGTTATGATTGTCAAACTCAAAATTTGTCTATGTTACTAAATTAATACACAATGCGACATAGCCTTATCGTTTGAGGGAATACGCTTGACCGAAAGCTAGACATGTACAGACTTGCAGAGATAACGCATTATCTAAAAACCGCAACGGCTGCCGGTGACCACTATAGCAAGCTTCAAACCCGCGCGGCTGTGTCGTTGTGAATCTAGGCGCGTGTTTATGTTTTGATTACTGTATCAACTTACTATGTACTATTGGCATACCAAGGCCTACATATATAATCAGAAATCAGTGTAAATAATCAAATAGCCTCAATGGATATATCCTATAGCTGTAAATGTATCTAGACATAAAGGTATATATGGAGAAACACTAATAATGAGGCCTATCACAAAACGTGAATAAATATATGTTATAAAACGATGCTAAGCCAGCATGCAAGCTATCATACATAGGCGTATATACCCCGTTAGGCCAACATACGTGATAGCACACATAATGTGTTAAACAAACATACGTGTAAACCTGCATACATACTATGCTAAGCCGACTTACATGAGTCCCTAAATGTGCCTACTATGTCGGTAAACCACTGGCCAAAGCCTATATGATCTGAGCTAGTTTCACCTCGTCTATCAGGTAGAACCAGGCAACCGTATAATACGGGAAGTACTATATGGTATAGCTAACAATGCATAACCTATCACGCCCATGACGGTCAACAAATATTACAATATAATTAAAAAAAGTTACGCAGCCTATATACATACAATGCTAACCAATATAGGCATATATACTATGTTAAACCAGCATGCAATATACTCTAAATAGCCATATATATACGCTGTTAAACCAATATGCAGGTTAACCTATATACAGCTCGTATTAGGCAAATATCCCCGTTACCCACATAGGCCTATATAATATGTTAAGCCAGGATGAATGATAGCTTATATAGTGTGTTAAACAAATATGCTTGTAAACCTACATAAATAATATGCTAAGCCTACATACTGTGCTAAACAGATATGCGTGTAAACCCACATAAATACTATGCTAACCAACATGGATGCTATCCTACATAGGCCTAACTGTTAAACCAGCATGCAATATACTCTAAATAGCCATATATACGCTGTTAAACCAATATGCAGGTTAACCTATATACATCCTGTATTAGGCAAATATCCCCGTTACCCACATAGGCCTATATAATATGTTAAGCCAGGATGAATGATAGCTTATATAGTGTGTTAAACAAATATGCTTGTAAACGTACATAAATAATATGCTAAGCCTACATACTGTGCTAAACAGATATGCGTGTAAACCTACATAAATACTATGCTAACCACCATGGATGCTATCCTACATAAGCTTATATACTATGTTAAGCCAGTATACGTGATTGCCCTTTATAGTGTGTATCATAGATAGGCGTATATACTATGTTAGGCCTACATACTGCGTTAAACAAACATGTGTGTAAACCTGCATACATATTATGCTAAGCCGACAAGGGCCTACAAATTATATCCAATGCATAGTTTAGCTAAAGGGCTATCACACACTATCCTACAAATTACCACATAATACCTGATCAATAACACATAGTATCCGATGCATAGCCTGACGAAGGGTTAACATATAGTATCCAGAGGCCTCGCTAATGATTAACACATTGTATCCATAAGGCCTACTATGTCGGTAAACCACAGGCCTAAGCTTATGTGATCAGAGCCTGACACACATTTTCACCCTGTCTATCAGGTAGAACCTCAGGCAGGCGGCTGTGTAATACGGGAAGTACTATATCGTATAGCTAACAATGCATAACCTATCACGCCCATGACGGTCAGCAAATACTACAATATAATTTAAAAAAGTCACGCAACCTATATACATACAGTGCTAACCAATATAGGCATATATACTATGTTAAACCAGCATGCAATATACTCTAAATAGCCATATATACGCTGTTAAACAAATATGCGTGTAAACCTACATAAATACTATGGTAAGCCAACATGCATGCTATCATACTGTGTTAAGCCTACATAATGTGTTAAACATATATGTGTGTAAGCCTGCATAGATATTATGCTTAGAAGACACGGGCCTACAAAGTATAACACATTATATCCAGTGCATAGTTTAGCTAATGGATATCACACACTATCCTACAAGCGGCCCACAAATTACCACATAATACCTGATACATAGCCTGGTTAATCATTATCACATAATATCCGATGCAAATCGCGACTAGGGCTAACACAATATATCCAAACCATAGCTTGACTATAGGTTAACATATAGTATCCGATGAGAAGTATGAACACATAATATCCGCTGCATAGCTCGGCTAAAGTTCGTCATATAGCACCCGAAGTATAGCCCGACTATGGGCTAACACATAGCATCTGACGAGTGGCGTGATATAAGGTAACACATAGTATCTGATGCACAACTTAGGATCGAATATGACGTCATCCAGGGCGAAGATGGTGGTTATGCTGATACCGTGTTCAAACAGGCTATGGCCAGTGCGGGCTAGATCAAATACCCAACGTTTCAACTAAACAACTGTCTTACGCGTCGTTTAACCGACCAACATACACGACGTTCAAACGAACAACATTTACACCAACTTCAAATAGGCTACGACTGGTGAAGGCTAGATCAGCTAATCAACGTTGAAAAACTTACGCTAATCAACCAACATCTACACCGAGGTCAAATGGGCAATGGTGGGTGAAGGCACAGGCAAAAGCCCCTGGTCTTAGACAGTATAGTCTTAGACGCTTACCAAAATATCTATATAGAAACCGTCAAGGCCTTTACACATATTGTCTAGGTATGTTGTATCATTTACAGCATCAAAACTTAGGTAAAGCTACCTTGGAGGTAGGCCGTAGGTAAAGCTACCCAGGAGTCAGGTACCTTTCAGGTAGGCCCTAGTTAAAGCTACCTTCGAGGTATGCCCCAGGTAAAGCCTGGAGTCAGGTCTTAGGTAAAAGCCAGACCATAGGTATGAGTCATGCTTGGAGTGGTAAAACAACTATCAATGCTTGCCCAATCTCAATAGTATACATCCTGTGTTAAACCAATAAGCGTGTAAACCTACATTCCTCCTGAAATAAGACACGTTACCCTACATAATGTGTTAAGCCGGTATACACCTTACATAGCCCCGCATACTGAGTTAAGCCAGGATGAATGTAAAGCTACATTCCTCCCGAAATAAGGCAATATGCACTTTACCCTACATAGGCCTACATACTGTGTTAAGAAAATATGCATGTTAACCTGCATTCCTCCTGTATTAAGCCAATATGCATGTAAGCCTAAATAGGCCTACATCCTCAGCCGATATGCACGTTGTGCTACAAAGGCTTGCAAAAATGTGTAACCCTGTATGCATGTAAACCTACATAGGCCTACACCCTGTAGCCAAGATGCACATTACGTAATAGTTGTTAACCCATATACATGCTGTATTAGGCCAATATGTACGTAACGCTACACAGCAACACATGCTCTGTTAATCTAATATGCATGTAAACCCGTATTAAGTATATATGGGTGTTAACCTACATAGGCCTACATATTGTGTTAAGCCGATATACCTGTAAATCTACACACATTCTGTATTAGGCCAATATGCACGTTACCTTACATTATCCTACAGATTGTGCTAAGTCAATAGTGTTATTACGTTTCATTGCAGGAGCACGACAAATAAATGCTTGTTTAAAACCCTAATATTGTTAATCGCCAGTACCCGACCGCGATAGCACACTCTGGACATATCAACATAACCGCAGCAAATGACGTCAAACAAAATGTCGGTCAAGATGGCGTCTAACAAAATGACGGACGGTCATCTGTATAGGTATGTCACCTATACTTACTTTAACACTAGTCCATCTGCAGGAGAAATCAGCCAAAGGGCGGGTGTGTACAAATCTGAACGAGTTCAACATGTCCCTGTGGTAACTCCTATCAGCCTTGACGTAATCAACCCCTAACCAAGAGAACAATATAAGTACGGACAGCACACACCAAAGTCCTCAGAAAACACCATGGTAGGTGTCTACTACTGGACAGATACTCTCACAATCGAGAAGAAAGCCTTCCCCAAACTATCACCGTATCGTCGTAGATTACGATCGTTTCGTACTTGGAAAAGAGTGTCAAATGATACTGTCAACCCCGTGCGTCTCAGCGAAGCGGGATTCTTTTACACCGGCCAAGAAGATCAAACATTGTGCTTTACATGCGCCGGAGGCCTTAAAGATTGGTCAGCGAATGATGATCCGTTACAGGAACATGCAAAGTGGTTTCCTAAATGTAAATACATAGTGGGTATATGTGCTTAACAGGCCCAGATGGGGGTTGACATCTGTACAACAGACGATGAGGACTACTCGGACGGTGTAAACAATCAGGATGGTGGTACGCAGTGCAAGATTTGCTGCATCGATGAAATACAGGTTGCCCTTCTACCGTGCGGACATGTGTTTGCCTGTCTGGGGTGTGCATTGAACCTTCAAGAGTGTAGCATATGCAGAGTGCGGACATCCGCTACGATAAGAGTATATCTATCGTAGCTAAGCCTAATGTAAATACTACTATGTGATCAATAAAATGATTTTGTTTACATGTGTTTGTACTTATTGAAACTCCTTTAATAAAACAGACAATATAGGTAGATCAACATGGGATAAGGTAATAAGTGTCTTGATAATAGAGACGTATATTTACATTTGAACAATAAACAAAATTAAACATTCGATGTTAAATCTAATTACAATTGCTTTATACACATTACCGTTACAATCAGCTTGACAGGTCGCAACCCGCATGAGACACATTACTAGATATCTAGTAAACTCGGCCTCTAGACAAGTTTAACACTAGCTTAGACATTTCTTCTGTAAAAATTCAAAAAAAAATCACCCGGCGTAATTTAGGCTAAATATAACTTCGCAAAAACATGTAAACTCATGTCCTAGGTCTAGTGTGGTATTTCTAACATAACCTGTCGTTAAAATCTGATTAGGGAAAAACACGGGCCCTTCTCCAAGGTGGCTTTACCTAAGACCTGACTTCAGGATGGTTTTAACCTAAGGCCTTTCTCCGGGCTTTACCTGGGGCATACCTCAAAGGTAGCTTTACCTAGGGCCTACCTGAAAGGTACCTGACTCCTGGGTAGCTGTCTTATTTCGGGAGGAATGTAGCTTTACATTCATCCTGGCTTAACTCAGTATGCGGGGCTATGTAAGGTGCATACCGGCTTAACACAGTATGTAGGGTAACGTGTCTTATTTCAGGAGGAATGTAGGTTTACACGCTTATTGGTTTAACACAGGATGTATACTATTGAGATTGGGCAAGCATTGATAGTTGTTTTACCACTCCAAGCATGACTCATACCTATAGTCTGGCTTTTACCTAAGACCTGACTCCAGGCTTTACCTGGGGCATACCTCGAAGGTAGCTTTACCTAGGGCCTACCTGAAAGGTACCTGACTCCTGGGTAGCTTTACCTACGGCCTACCTCCAAGGTAGCTTTACCTAAGTTTTGATGCTGTAAATGATACAACATACCTAGACAATATGTGTAAAGGCCTTGACGGTTTCTATATAGATATTTTGGTAAGCGTCTAAGACTATACTGTCTAAGACCAGGGGCTTTTGCCTGTGCCTTCACCCACCATTGCCCATTTGACCTCGGTGTAGATGTTGGTTGATTAGCGTAAGTTTTTCAACGTTGATTAGCTGATCTAGCCTTCACCAGTCGTAGCCTATTTGAAGTTGGTGTAAATGTTGTTCGTTTGAACGTCGTGTATGTTGGTCGGTTAAACGACGCGTAAGACAGTTGTTTAGTTGAAACGTTGGGTATTTGATCTAGCCCGCACTGGCCATAGCCTGTTTGAACACGGTATCAGCATAACCACCATCTTCGCCCTGGATGACGTCATATTCGATCCTAAGTTGTGCATCAGATACTATGTGTTACCTTATATCACGCCACTCGTCAGATGCTATGTGTTAGCCCATAGTCGGGCTATACTTCGGGTGCTATATGACGAACTTTAGCCGAGCTATGCAACGGATATTATGTGTTCATACTTCTCATCGGATACTATATGTTAACCTATAGTCAAGCTATGGTTTGGATATATTGTGTTAGCCCTAGTCGCGATTTGCATCGGATATTATGTGATAATGATTAACCAGGCTATGTATCAGGTATTATGTGGTAATTTGTGGGCCGCTTGTAGGATAGTGTGTGATATCCATTAGCTAAACTATGCACTGGATATAATGTGTTATACTTTGTAGGCCCGTGTCTTCTAAGCATAATATCTATGCAGGCTTACACACATATATGTTTAACACATTATGTAGGCTTAACACAGTATGATAGCATGCATGTTGGCTTACCATAGTATTTATGTAGGTTTACACGCATATTTGTTTAACAGCGTATATATGGCTATTTAGAGTATATTGCATGCTGGTTTAACATAGTATATATGCCTATATTGGTTAGCACTGTATGTATATAGGTTGCGTGACTTTTTTAAATTATATTGTAGTATTTGCTGACCGTCATGGGCGTGATAGGTTATGCATTGTTAGCTATACGATATAGTACTTCCCGTATTATACAGCCGCCTGCCTGAGGTTCTACCTGATAGACAGGGTGAAAATGTGTGTCAGGCTCTGATCACATAAGCTTAGGCCTGTGGTTTACCGACATAGTAGGCCTTATGGATACAATGTGTTAATCATTAGCGAGGCCTCTGGATACTATATGTTAACCCTTCGTCAGGCTATGCATCGGATACTATGTGTTATTGATCAGGTATTATGTGGTAATTTGTAGGATAGTGTGTGATAGCCCTTTAGCTAAACTATGCATTGGATATAATTTGTAGGCCCTTGTCGGCTTAGCATAATATGTATGCAGGTTTACACACATGTTTGTTTAACGCAGTATGTAGGCCTAGCATAGTATATACGCCTATCTATGATACACACTATAAAGGGCAATCACGTATACTGGCTTAACATAGTATATAAGCTTATGTAGGATAGCATCCATGCTGGTTAGCATAGTATTTATGTAGGTTTACACGCATATCTGTTTAGCACAGTATGTAGGCTTAGCATATTATTTATGTAGGTTTACAAGCATATTTGTTTAACACACTATATAAGCTATCATTCATCCTGGCTTAACATATTATATAGGCCTATGTGGGTAACGGGGATATTTGCCTAATACGAGCTGTATATAGGTTAACCTGCATATTGGTTTAACAGCGTATATATATGGCTATTTAGAGTATATTGCATGCTGGTTTAACATAGTATATATGCCTATATTGATTAGCATTGTATGTATATAGGTTGCGTAACTTTTTTTAATTATATTGTAATATTTGTTGACCGTCATGGGCGTGATAGGTTATGCATTGTTAGCTATACCATATAGTACTTCCCGTATTATACGGTTGCCTGGTTCTACCTGATAGACGAGGTGAAACTAGCTCAGATCATATAGGCTTTGGCCAGTGGTTTACCGTCATAGTAGGCACATTTAGGGATTCATGTAAGTCGGCTTAGCATAGTATGTATGCAGGTTTACACGTATGTTTGTTTAACACATTATGTGTGCTATCACGTATGTTGGCCTAACGGGGTATATACGCCTATGTATGATAGCTTGCATGCTGGATTAGCATCGTTTTATAACATATATTTATTCACGTTTTGTGATAGGCCTCATTATTAGTGTTTCTCCATATATACCTTTATGTCTAGATACATTTACAGCTATAGGATATATCCATTGAGGCTATTTGATTATTTACACTGATTTCTGATTATATATGTAGGCCTTGGTATGCCAACAGTACATAGTAAGTTGATACAGTAATCAAAACATAAACACGCGCCTAGATTCACAACGACACAGCCGCGCGGGTTTGAAGCTTGCTATAGTGGTCACCGGCAGCCGTTGCGGTTTTTAGATAATGCGTTATCTCTGCAAGTCTGTACATGTCTAGCTTTCGGTCAAGCGTATTCCCTCAAACGATAAGGCTATGTCGCATTGTGTATTAATTTAGTAGCATAGACAAATTTTGAGTTTGACAATCATAACCCCTTGCCCCGCATCAGCCATATCATTTAGGGGTAGAAAACTCTAGTTAGGGTGGGCCTAATACCTGCATAGGGTCGCTCGAGCGCAGATACGTCATCAAATATATTAAATCTTTACGTGGGCTTGATAGGTTATGCATTGGTAGATGTACCCTATAGTACCTCCCATATTATACGGTTGCCAGGATCAACCCTATAGAAGAGGTGAAAATAGCTCAGGTCATACGGGCTTTGGCCAGTGGTTTACCGACATAGTAGGCCCATGTAGGTCGGCTTAGCATAGTATGTATCTAGGCCTGCGTATTTGTTTAACACATTATGTGGGCTATCATATATATTGGCTTAACATGGTATATAAGCCTTCACGTCTTACAGACTATCTAACCGATCAGTTTTTGATAATTTCATATATTATTTGATAACCACCCCCACTTGATGCTTGATTCCAGGGTTGCTTTATCTAAAGGCTGGCTTAGGGGTGCCTTTACCCTAGGCCTTGCTCAATGTTAGCCTTACCTAAGGCCTGGGTGGCTTTACCTCGGGGTGACTTTACCTATGGTCTGACACCTGGATGGCTTTACCTAGGACTTGGTGGAGGTATTTGTCTTGGTCGATAGGCTGTAATTGATATAGCAACCATCCTGGCCAGACTCTTGGGTAGCTTTACTTAAAGTCTACCTCCAAAGAGGCTTTACCTAAGACCTGGCTCCAAGGTAGCTTTACCTTAAGCCTTTTCTTCAGGGGGCTTTACTTAAGGGCCTGCCTTGGGTTGGCTAAATCCCCGCTGCAGGGATGCTATGCCTGAGGTTTGGGTGGGTCTACCTCCAAGATAGTGTGTTAACTCTGCAGGTTTGCCCCTTGCCCTGCATCAGCCAATTTATTTAGGGTAGAACACTCTAGTTAGGGTATGCCTACTACTTGCCTAGACTCGCTCAAGCGCTGATACGTCATCAGATAACCGTTAAATCTTTCCAAAAGTTACCCCCACCACCGGTTACTTTACCTAAGGGTCGGCCTCGTGATGGCTTTACCCGAGGGCTAGCTCCGTGTTAGCTTTACCTAAGGCCTAGCTGCTGGGTGGCTGGGCTCGGTTTGGCTTTAACCGAGACCGTGCTCCGTGTTAGCTTTACCCGCTCCTAGGCGGTGTTACCTCAAGCGCCGGTTCGGGATTGGCTTTTACCTAGGTCACCGATCATTTTTGGCAATCTAAAAACAGGTGAACCCGCCCCCGCAATGGTCCAAAAAGGACTCTACACGTATCCCGTACTGTCTGTTGATCCAACCGATCGATTTTCGGCAATTTCATATCTTTTGTAAAAACTACCCCTAGGTGAAACTACCCTTCAGCAGCCCGTAATAGACTCTAAACTCACCCTATCGGTCAAGAAACGTTTTTCCAAAATTTTTTCGAAAACTACCCCCACCCCTCAATCCACCCCCGGAGCTACCCCCGGAGATGGTCCTGAACGTAGCTGAGGTCACCCCCCATACATAGGTTAGGTTAGGTTGGATCCGTTTTGGCTGGCTTAGGTCAGTAGGTTGGAAATAAATTTCTTCGAAAAACTACCCCCTACCCCTCTAAACGTGGTCGAAACCACCCCTAAGGCTACGGTCAGGTGCGCGATGACCTTCAGCATCATCCAAAACTACCCCTATAGTCCTAGGTTACGTAGAGGCCGAGTTAGGGGTGGTTGTCCCCAATGGGGGCCGGATCTACTCATAACCTTTCTATGATTTATAAATTATAGTTTTTAAACGTGCCATTGATTTGTCTACTTTACAAATGGTTATAAATCTCAAAAAAGTGGGAAAAAAGTTTTCATTTAATTCCATTTTTTTAATCAAAATTTTTCTATAGATTTCTTATACTTTTGGTTTCTAGAAATATGTCCTTAGATTTTTTCGTCCATATCTATACTTTAAATTTCACAAGACGTATTTTTTGTAACACCATAACATTTTTTTTTCTAGTTCCATAAATATTTTTCTTTTACAATTTCACTATAAATTTGGTTTCTTCAAGTATAAAGTAGAATTATCCGTCTATACTCAAGGTGGTAAATGTTACAAAAGTGGGAAAACTGTTTTAATTACCACCCAAAAACGGATAGTTTAAACCAAAATTTTCGGAACTTTTTTAAATTAACGTTTTCAATATATCAACTTAAAACGTTAACTTATAAGTTTTTGCATATTTATCTTATCAGTGTTTTCTTAAGTTATAGGTCATTGTTGATTTCTGTTTTGCCCAAGTTTACGTGTGTCAAGTTTATGTTGTGTAATTAAGAAAGTAATTTGAAATCAATTTTAAATATAATACAATATATAGTTTATATTATATATATATATATATATATATATATATATATATATAATTAATAAATTAAAAATATTTCAAAAACAAGAATAGTTTTAATACATATATTATTCAAACTTTTTCACCGATAAAACAGTACCAGCATCTTCAGGAAAAATAATTATGCTGGTACTGTTTTATCGGCGAAAATATTTGAATGATATATACTATTTGAATGTATGTTAAAACTATTCTTGTTTTTGAAATATTTTAAATTTATTAACTATATTAAAAGAATACATATCAACATATTTTATATATATATATATATATATATATATATACTGTATATATATTTTCTTAGATAATTATTTTCCTGAAGATGCTGGTACTGTTTTATTGGCGAAAAGCTTTGCATAATATATTCATTAATAGTATTCTTGTTTTTGAAATGTGAAATGTTTTTAATTTATTATATATATATATATATATATATATATATATATATATATATATATATATATATATATATATATATATATATAAATATAAAATACGTTTTCTTGTTTAATAATTTAAAACAACACAGGTTATTCAAATACAAGAAATATTTTCAGGTTTTCAAAATAAAAAATATTCTTGTATTTGAATAACCTGTGTTGTTTTAAAATATATATATATATATATTTGTAAATAATAGATTTATAAATATGTTCAAGTTGTCAATGTTTACCATTCCCGCACTTGAAATTTTTGAAATAAAATAAATCAATAAAGGAATAAAAAATTAGTGGTTACTGAAGATTTTGAGTTGTTCGTAAATAATTATAGACATTACATATAGCAATTCTTTACCTTTTAATGACAGTTTTACTTTTTTTGAGACTTATAGTGTCTGTCGTCTCTGAAAGAGAACTTAGGTTTCAGAAGATGTTTGTCATTGTCAACTCCTGAGGCAGGTCGCTTTCTGCTTAGGCTTGTCCACACTATTAAACGAAGTCGAGCGATTGTCTATAGACAAGTCTTAGAGATGTATATACAATATATCTAGACATTTTAGAGACTTTGTAGGATGACTACTTGTTGGTAAATTGCTAAACATAGCTGACGTTGCTTATAATTTTGGATAATGAAAAATGTTATATTCTTTGTTCTCGTACGCCAACCAAGAAGCCTTGAGAGATGTTCCGCTCTTCTTTTCATTTACTTTTTTTGTCTCCACTGAAACGCCGTTTTCAAATTATTGACTTTTTTCTCACACCCCTTTCGATCGCCTTTCTTTTTTACTACGGTTTTAAAATCGAAATTTGTAACTTCCTACAAACAATTTGCACGGTGAAAATCTACTATATACAACATCGAGAGCACAGTGGTACAATATATTACAAAAATATAGGTGAAAAAACCCCAAAACCACACAAATTAATAAAAAAATAACTAAAATAAGTTACCTAAGATTAAATCCTTATGTACATTACTAGACTCTAGTTTGTTAATTTTTTGTATTCTAATTTGTACTTTTGTAATAGGAACCTCTGAAGATGATGACTTTGTCATCGAAATGTACATTAGGATTTAATCTTAGGTAACTTATTTTAGTTATTTTTTGATTACTTTTTGTGGTTTTGGGGTTTTTTCACCTATAATTTTGTAAAATCTACTATGAAAAACGAAACATTTTCTTTAGGTCACGTATTTAAATAATAAATACAATCAGAAACACAACGAGGGAAATAAACAAAAGCAATTGAATGTCAAGTATTCCTCACGACTCGCTGATAATAACTGGCAACTATGTCTCGCAACACGTCCACACTTTGAAATGTCTAAAAATTGTCTAAAGTCTCTCATCTGAGTCGGGGGACCAATGTTCTGCTATTTTGTTCTCTACAGACACATTTTGTGCTCTGATTGTATCTGGACTTTGTCTAAAGTCAGAAATTACTCGACTTTATCTAATAGTGTGGACTAGGCATTTGATAATGAGAAAGAACTTCCGAAACGCAATTTTTAAACAAAGGTAAATGCTGATGTGGAGAAGCGTATACTTATTGCAATTTGTTAATACGTACAAGTGTAAACTTAATAGCGCAAGTACAAAAGCTTACTTCTTAGAACCAGCGGTGCAGAGTTAAAAAGAGCCCTTTTCTGCTAAATGAATGTACTTCAACACTTTAAATTCAATTCAGGTTACATCTACATGATCCTTCCCTCCTTAATGTGTAAATTTAGAGTGTAATTCACCTTCCTACCGCTTCATGACTTGAATTTCAATCTATTACGTTCAACATTCCTGAAACTTTTATGAAAGAAAGTAATTTACAATGTCTTGTTTTTCTAATTACAACTAATCCTAAAACTCATTATTTTATTATTTTTTTTGAAATCCATAATAAGAATACTTTTTCTAAAGTAAAGTAGAAGGATAAAAAAAGGATCCGTGTAAGGTTCGAACCCAAGTAATTCATTTTAGAGGACAGTAATTGTTCTAAACAAAATAATTGTTCTACAAATATTTTGTGGAGACAATTTTAGTAACAGGTCACGATGAGAATCAAATAATGAGAGAGGGTTTTTTGTGCTTTAAAAATAATTGGATGAATGCTTACATCTATGTAGCTTTGGGTTTAATGTGCCTTCAGTAGCATTGCCTCTGATGTGTGGTCGAAGTAGGGCGTGATACCCCTACCAGAAGTCACCAGCCAGGCAATCAACGGTTCGCCATTTTAATGCTCCCAACTCCCTCGTTGTCATTGAAATATTGGCGAGTGTTACTATGGCAGCGAGATTATTAATGGTTCGTTGTAGTGATGAAAACAAAGAATAGAGAAAATCAGGTACCTGGGATAGTTCTTAATTTATGACTGGATTATTCCCGAGAGATAGAATCTCTTATTAACAAAACAAGGACAGTCTATGTCATTTTGTATGTATGTTTTATTAGAATATAGTTTTCAAACTAATAAGGAATTTAATTTTTGCCTACTTTTTAGGAAGATAAAAGCTAAGGATACATCCACTGATCGACCTAATTGATCCTACACAGCTCTACATTAAATTGTTCACAAAATTAATTCAAGAGTTCAAGCCCTTTTTACAAGCTTTTGTTTACTTCTGTATCGTTGGACTGGTGTTTAGAACTGATCGATGTTATGGATCCTATACACCCTTACATTGAATTGATCACAAAATTAATTCAAAAGTTCAAGCCCTTTTTACATACTTTTCTTTACTTCTGTATCGTTGGACTGGTGTTTACAACTGATCGATGTTATGGATCTTATACACCCCTACATTGAATTGTTCACAAAATTAATTCAAAAGTTCAAGCCCTTTCTATATACTTTTCTTTACTTCTGTATCATTGGACTGGTGTTTACAACTGATCGATGTTATGGATCTTATACACCCCTACATTGAATTGTTCACAAAATTAATTTAAAAGTTCAACCCCTTTCTATATACTTTTCTTTACTTCTGTATCATTGGACTGGTGTTTACAACTGATCGATGTTATGGATCTTATACACCCCTACATTGAATTGTTCACAAAATTAATTTAAAAGTTCAACCCCTTTCTATATACTTTTATTTACTTCTGTATCATTGGACTGGTGTTTACAACTGATCTATGTTATGGATCTTATACACCCCTACATTGAATTGTTCACAAAATTAATTCAAAAGTTCAAGCCCTTTCTATATACTTTTATTTACTTCTGTATCATTGGACTGGTGTTTACAACTGATCGATGTTATGGATCTTATACACCCCTACATTGAATTGTTCACAAAATTAATTCAAAAGTTCAAGCCCTTTCTATATACTTTTCTTTACTTCTGTATCATTGGACTGGTGTTTACAACTGATCGATGTTATGGATCTTATACACCCCTACATTGAATTGTTCACAAAATTAATTCAAAAGTTCAAGCCCTTTCTATATACTTTTATTTACTTCTGTATCATTGGACTGGTGTTTACAACTGATCGATGTTATGGATCTTATACACCCCTACATTGAATTGTTCACAAAATTAATTCAAAAGTTCAAGCCCTTTCTATATACTTTTATTTACTTCTGTATCATTGGACTGGTGTTTACAACTGATCGATGTTATGGATCTTATACACCCCTACATTGAATTGTTCACAAAATTAATTCAAAAGTTCAAGCCCTTTCTATATACTTTTATTTACTTCTGTATCATTGGACTGGTGTTTACAACTGATCGATGTTATGGATCTTATACACCTCTACATTGAATTGTTCACAAAATTAATTCAAAAGTTCAAGCCCTTTCTATATACTTTTATTTACTTCTGTATCATTGGACTGGTGTTTACAACTGATCGATGTTATGGATCTTATACACCCCTACATTGAATTGTTCACAAAATTAATTCAAAAGTTCAAGCCCTTTCTATATACTTTTATTTACTTCTGTATCATTGGACTGGTGTTTACAACTGATCGATGTTATGGATCTTATACACACCTACATTGAATTGTTCACAAAATTAATTCAAAAGTTCAATCACTTTTTACATGCTTTTGTTTACTTCCGTATAGTTGTACTGGTGTTTACAACTGATCGATTTAATGGATCTTATACACCCCTACATTGAATTGTTCACAAAATTATTTCAAAAGTTCAAGTTATTTTTACATTTTTGTGTTTACTTCTGTATCGTTGGACTGGTGTTTACAACTGATCGATGCTATGGATCTTATACACCCCTAATTTGAATTGTACAGAAAATTAATTCAAAAGTTCAAGCCCTTTTCACATGCTTTTGTTTACTTCTGTATCGTTGGACTGGTGTTTACAACTGATCGATGTTATGGATCTTATACACCCCTACATTGAATTGTTCACAAAATTAATTCAAAAGTTCTAGCACTTTTTATATACATTTGTTTAATTCTGTATCGTTGGACTGTAGTTGACCACTATGAGATGAAATTGCCAATGCAGCACCGTGTTGTGTGTTCGAGTCTGAAAGTTAAAGGATACGATCAGCCAAGGCTAACACTGTACATGTCACATATATACTGATTTTTTATAGATAAAAGTTACTTCAAATACGTTTAAAATACCTGCATACATAAATAAAATAATTATATTTCCATATATTTAAATATAAAAAAATATTTTTATAATTCTATATAAATAGAAACCATGAAGAGAGTGTTTTTCTACTGTTAGTCTTCTTAGTAAAGTATCACTTAGTAATATATCACTGTGAAACTTCAACGTTGAAATGTTTATAAATATTTAGTTATGGCTCTGAGTAAATTTTTTAATTACATTATTGGCACTCTTTATTTGAACGACTTTATGCAGATTAATATCACATATGTACCTCAGTGTATCCATAAGTCTTTTTGTTATGAAATATTTGTATTGTATTTCTGTTACCCTAACTGGCCCAGCCCGCTTCATGACTCACATTTCAGTTTAATACGTTAACATTTGTGAAGATTTTAGGGAAGAAAGTAATTCCCGATTTCCTCTTATTCTAATGGTGAAAATGACTACTTGAATATTTTTGAAACCCATGTTAAGACGTTCCTCCCTTAAATTGAATGACAGTGTTAAAAAAAAAGGATTTATTTAAGGTAAACAATTTTAGAACCCTAGTAATTCTTTTAAAAATTGTAATTTGTTCTAAAGATATTTGTTCAGAGTCATGATGAGGTTTTAGGAATTATTATTGAATAATAAGAGACGGTTTGTGTTTCTTAAGGATAACTACTCAAATCCTCACATTTATCTACCTTTGGATTTAGTCTACTGCTGATAATATTGCCCTGACATAAAGCAAAAGCTTATTATATATTGACGAGGGGGAGTTTCTTCCTAGCTAAACATTTTATGTTTAAGATACAATTCTGATTTTTTTCATGCGGTTTCCACTGCAACCTGGTATCTAACGGCATACCTAGATATTTGGCAGTGTCCGAGTAAGCGATCACGATGTAATATTGTAGTGAATATCCTCCCAAATCAACTCTCAATTAACTATTTTTAATTTATGTGGAGATCAGCTGTTAATTAGGATTGGATTGTAAGTGTAATTTTTTACAGAAAGATAGTTTTAGTGTGGGTACGTGTTGAAAAAAAACGGATTGCGAAAAGGCTAACTATATTGTGAATTAGAAGTGTAATAAGAAAATCAAATGTATTGTAGTTAATGATACGGGTTCTTTGCTTTGTCTAATATTTGCGATTATTAATATACGTCAATGATCCCGGTTCATGTATACCGGCCTATACTCTGTCTTATTAGTGAAGTCAGCATAGAAAGATTTCTATCTGTTTTATATAACTCGCTATTTCTTGGTCCACCAATGCCCGTTACGAGTGGCTCTTATCTGTTAGTTCAATATTACTATCACTGGCTGCAAGAACTGCAATATCATCAGCAAATGTACCACTTGTAATATTTTCCATCTTAGGTAGGTCACGGGTAAATAGAAGATGTTCGACTGGTCCTAATACCACTTCCTTGTGGTACTCCTCGAATGTCCTTTAAATCAAAGTATACATCATTTTGCTTACTAATCTTAAAGTATTTTTCTGTTTTATTCGACTGTAATATTTCTGCATACTGTGCAGTAAAGAGTTTTCACTTTAAATACCAAACCATCAAGGCAAACTCTATCAACTAATTATCATTGAAGATTTGTGTTACTGAATATTTTAGACATAAAAACTGGAAAAGGCGGTTGATTATTAAAACAATCATTCCAGGAAAAATATTAATCAAAGTCCAACATTTGGGAGAATGTCTTAGTTGATAAGCTTACAAAATGTGTTCATCTGTTTGTAAATCCAGCTATTACGAGCTTCGGTTGTAAAGGTTGTAGTAACTAGAAAAATTGTCAACTTTCAAATCAAATAAGATCAAGAAAAAGAAGAGAATGACGTAACTAATTGTTGTGTCAGCCCTCCAGATCGCCTCCAGAGGAAATGTTAGGCCTACCAGCTAAAAAACGTATAACCACAGTAGTCATAGACCAAGTGCTCGGTTGTCGAAATATACATATGGTTTTATTTAGGATTTTCTGTTAAGCTTCCTTATTATGTGACTAACGGGACTTTCTAACGTTAATTCCAAACCCATCATTGACGTTTTTAAATATTCTGTAACAGTTTTTAATACTGAAGTAGTTCAGTCTTACCTAATGATGAGTCAAACTGCATGATGACGTAGGGCTAATTCAAAGAACTCGCATTGTTACATAACGAATTTGATTACGCTAATATTTCTTTGATTTATTGACTAAAGGTATCCGCGCATGCCTTTCCTGCATGACCTTTAGTCTGATAATTTACAGCAGTACTAGCTTTACTTTTAATTGGTGATTAAGGCATAGCTGTGGCACAAACTATGCGTCCACATAACCAGTAATTAGTGCCATCAGATTCTGTTCAAAGTAACATCGCGCTTCGAGGGTAACATCTATTAATCTTCACTACTTCAGACAGCCGAAGAGTATTTGCTTTGTAAGTTGAAATAATAAGTGGCAAGATGGCTGACGGAGCGCGCGTTTCTAATAGCTACCCATGGAAGAGACGGGCTGATGGTTAACTTTGAAATGATTACGATATTCAGTTGAGCTTCGCCGATTTCTTTTAAGATTTCCGCTCTTCAGCAATCTGAATGAATGATAATCGTAAGTTTCCACGAAAGCCTTGTGTAAAGGGAGTTTTAATCTCCTTTCCGCAACCCAGCCTATTCCACACTGAGCACAAAAGAACGACAACTAGCTGTTACCCCTAATAGAGAGCAACTCAGGTTTGCTGAGGATCCTACTCTTTTGGAAAGTTACGTCACTAATAATAAATGTTTTGGAATGTTACGTACAACGCAAGATTCACTTTTCCCATGCTATCTGTTACTTCATTAGAGAGTATATATGCCTTAAGATAAATACGTTTTTGAAGTTTTACGTCACTAAATAGTACAATCCAAGATTCAATTTTCCCATATACATGTACTAGCTATTACTCCTTAGCTTAGAAAATATGTATGCCTTAGGATCCCTAACCCTTTTGGTGTTACGTCACTATTTAGTTCGCCTTTAGTTAACTCCTCATATAATCTCTCGCTCCCTCTCTCTCTCTCTCTCTCTCTCTCTCTCTCCCTCCCTCCCTCCAACAAAGTCATATATAACGCTGCTAAATGATTTAAAGTGAAGCGAAAGGCTGCAACAAAATAAAAACACAATATAACTCTACTTTCTAAGCATGCAAATTAAATTATTCAAATTAACTAAGGCACGAGAGTGGTATTATAAAATACAGTAGCAGGCCTTTACAAGACCCTTAATATTATAGTCTTGTTATTTTTCTATTCATTCTTCGCTATTCCTACTTAGACTCTTAATAAAGTGAAATTATATTTTCATAATGTTTTTTTACAACTATCTGTGGTATTTAGTTTGAATAATATACTTTTTTTTCAAAATATATTTCACATCTTTTTAAGTGGCAAAATTCGAAAACTTTATTGTTCTGAAAATCACTTAAGGTCACAGAGTGGCCTGCTGGGTAGAGAACCTAAACCTAACCTAAAGTTCCAAGACTATATTCCTGGCAGTGCCCAGATGACTCGCCCTGTAGGAATTAGTTCCTAAGGTAACAATGGGAGGTTGGAGAGTAGAGCTGGATACATTACCTTTTTGAATATCGTATCTCTTCCTGTCTCTTCTGGACCATGTTAATGGCTTAAAATAAAGAGATTAATATTAGGTTTTTTTCATTTTCTTCTATTAGTTCAAACTCTACTTATGTATATATATATATAAATATATATATATATATATATATATATATATATATATATATATATATATATATATTTAAAGAACTAATTCAAAATACAAATACAAGAATTATAATTGAATTGTAAATTCAATTATAATACTTGTATTTGTATTTTGACTTAGTTCTTTATTAATACACAAGAATACATATTGCGATATTTATATATATATATTTATATGATATATAAGATATAAAAATATATAATAATAATAAATATATTTATATGATACATATATAGTTATATAGTTATTTATTTATATATATATATATATATATATATATATATATATATATATATATACATATTTTATAAAATTTTCAATCGTTAATAAAATACTTGTTTATTCATCCGCTTAAGTTCAAATACATATTTTTAAACCTACAGATGATGACAATTGTTGTTAATACAGTTTTTTAAAATATGAATTCATCAATTTAACTTTTACAAAATCTGATGTCTAGGTACGATTCGAACTGAAAAACTATATGTTTAAAACCCAGTGATTTAGTACTGAGCCAACTTTTCCGTAGCTAGAACTACTTAATATGCATATGAATTGTATATACTACTTAATACACATATGAATGCACTACCTACTGTATATGGACATACTACTACGCAATATGCATATGAATTGTATATACTACTTAATACGCATATGAATGCACTACCTACTGTTTATGGACATACTACTACGCAATAAGCATATGAATTGTATATACTACCTAATACGCATATGAATGCAATATCTACTGTATATGGACATACTACTACGCAATATGCATATGAATTATATATACTACTTAATACATATATGAATGCACTACCTACTGTATATGGACATACTACTACGCAATATGCATATGAATTGTATATACTACTTAATACACGTATGAATGCACTACCTACTGTATATGGACATACTACTACGCAATATGTATATGAATTGTATATACTACTTAATACGCATATGAATGCACTACCTACTGTATATGGACATACTACTACGCAATATGCATATGAATTTTTCTCTCCCCCAACTGGTTGTCGACGAAATCTCCATTGTACACTCTTAAACTGTTGCAATGGTTTACCACAAAATATCGTAAATAATGCCCTAGGATTAAAAATAAATGACAACAAAAAAGCTAAACAAACTTTGTTAACTGTATCTAACCTTAGTTCATAAACGGACAATACGGAGCGGCAAAGAAACTACAGCACAATGCAAACCACGATTAGAAATTTGCTTTATATTTTGTCACTTAATATTGTGATTTTGTCTTGTGTATGTACATATTTATAGTAATTGTAATTATTTAATATAAAGTAACTAATATATACAATTTTTCTTGTTTTACCTCAGTAAGAATTTAATTAAAACATTTTTTGTACTTACGTATTATACGGAGGCCACTGTTATAGAGGGATTTTTTACCAGGTTCGAAAAATGACCACATAAAACATGTCCTGTGGCCATATGCACAACAATTTTTTTTACACAAAACGTTATTTTTTATCAAACTAAAGTTAGGTGAAAAATTCAGTGTAGAGTAGTAAGAAGTAGGCTACTACGTATACTATATTTAAATATGGTTATAAAGTCTCCAGTTAGGATAGATTCGGTTGTAGTTTTATACATTACTATATAGGCCTACCTATATTGAAATATACCTATAAAATGTCCATTTAGGATAGATTTGGTTGTAATTTTATACAACATTTTAGCTAATTAGACGTCTACTTCCGCGGAGTAGGCCCTAATACTTTTTGCCAGGTGCTGTCACGTGATCTCTATTCTAGCCTTACATGTGTAGGGCTACATTTGTTTGGTTAAATGTATAAAGTTACAACCAAATCTACCCTGACTGTATACTTCATAGGTATATGTCAATATAAGTATATAAAATTAACCTTCCGTGGCAATAACCACAACAATAATTATAAATGTAGCTTCGGAATATGTTTCTGATTGTGTGTGTGCATTTTTACCTCATTAAAATAACACGTACAATAGTGGCCTCCTTATAATACGTTAGTACCCATTTTAGTTTTTTATATTACTTCTTTTAAAATTAACATTACGTTCTGAAAGGAAAAATAACTTTAAAGTTATGTAACCTTTCGCAATAAATATGAACTTTTCCTTCTGGTAAAACGTTCATCCACAGTTATTACAGGGAATGATATTTAATAGGTTTTTTTGTAAGTAATTTTGTTCTTTTTTTACGGAACAATTATTTCTAAGCGATTTTTGAAAAAAGCAAAGTAATTTCTCAGTTTTACTATCGTGAAAGTAAACGCAAAACGCGAGCGGTATATTCATTTTACGAATGAATAAGGCAGAGGCTCTCGTTCAGGTCTTGCTTAATTTAGTGGAAAATTAACAATTAAGGGTTTTACAGTTAAATACATTAAACAAACGCGAAGTACCGTCCGTGTTTTCTAAATAACATTTAGACACGCTTGTGCCGATTCTTGCCAACAGTTTTTGTGCGATTAATTATAAAAGAACAGAAAAGTGTCTGTTATACTTTCTTTTTATTAAAAGTAATTACAATAGACCGACCTGTTGTTCTTAATAATTTAACGTATACTTTTTGAAGTACCTAACCTTACATATCTTTGATGAACAATCGAAGTTTAATGCCTATTGTAGTTAGGCTTTGAAAAAAGCCTACAATAACGCATAATCAAATTTTTTATATTTCGCTGTATAGGTACGTGAATGTTTGTTTGTATCTGTTTTTATAGCTAACTAAAAAGTCTGAAAATTTGTAAAAATAGCCTCCCAACTTTAAGTTTTTGCTGAAAGTTAAAGTAAAAGGCAGATTATAAAAAACAGCCTTTAGCTAAAAGCATCTCTGAGATTGAAAATGTCAATATTTGGTCAAAACAGATGAAAAAGATCAAGTAGTTTGAGAGACATTTTATTCTCTCATAGATACAGAGCCCTCTCATGGTTATATGTGTCATTCTACAATCAGATATACATGTGGGCGCGAAAGGAGGTTTTTAAAATTGCATGTGTAAAATATGTGGAATTGTGACAATAAACTGATTAACTTTTAAGTGGCCCGAGTAGCACGGTATATTAGTCATATTTCTCTATATTAAGTTAAATTCTGTCTTATCACCTGATATTAATCAATTGAAAAAGTAGATTCCTGTCTATCGTTATTAACTTTGCTTCAGGGGAGTATGGTGGGGCAAGTACGAAATAACTTGGTGACATCGCTAGTCACTTGATAATGAGCCCATAATATTAGTAATTGCCGCTACTCCTTTGTTACCAATGTTAAAAAGTAATGGAAAAAACTAAAATGACAGTAGCTTAATTACTGGTTAGTAGGGTCCTCTGTTTCCACTGTAGGAGGCAAGAACGACTTGTTAGAAGGGTATTTAGCAACTGGCAGCCTGCGAGTACGGGAAACCAGTGCCGCTGTAGTTACCGTTTAAAGAGTACTAGCAGAAGAAAAAGCTTGAGATGGAAGCTAGAGACGACGTGTGGGCAACGGCAGTATAATTACAGCTTAAAGCATCATTTCAATTTGGAAGAATTATTATTAGTCTATTATCTACAGACTCTTCTTAAAACCAGATAAGGGTTGGACAAATAGCCCATCTTGGATGAATCAGTTCTGTATTGGGCCCTGATTAGCCAAGCAAGCAAAAGAGGTAAGATACTTTTTGACAGCTTTAACTATTTGGGTTGGTTGTCTGGATATGGAAAAATAGTAATAAAATAAATAGCTTTTTAGGTTAATTCAAAGGAGCTAATATTACAAAAAATGTGTAATGCATATGTTATGAGCATTACTTAATAAAAGAATAAAATATCTAAGTGTTTTGATTCTATATGTTACTCTTCTGAGATATCTTATCCGATGTGACGTGGGACGTGTGTAGTTTGTGTGTATACAACACATAACTGTCCTATATTTTTTTTAAAACACGAATTTACTAAAGTATTTAAAATAATAACAAACCATTTAAGTTGATTATTATATTTACTGAGTCGAATTAACATTACTTCAGTTCAACATAGAAAAGTTTAGGAATGTAAAGAGGAAATATCTTGAGTAAATAGAAATGCATCAGTGTCTTTTACTGGTGGCGCCAATAATTGTCGTAAAACGATTTTATTTCACCGCTCGTAATAATTTCGAACTGACAATAATGTACGGTTATAAGTTATATTTAGTTTATAGCTTGACGAAGACACTAATATTTGCTGTTTAACAGCTGTAATATCAGCTGACGTCACTAGCTAGAAAGGAGTAAAATCGTTGGACTGATTTGTCAAAACTAATTTCTAGATACAATGCAAGAGTAGCAATTAGAGCGTCCAAATATCGGAAAGCAGTATAACTATTAACACTTAAACATGTGCAAACAAAAAAAGGATTTTCATAATGTTATTTTTAAACACTTATAAACACAGCAAGGTTTTGTAACATTTCTAAAATAAACTACCAGAACTATCAAACTATTTTAAACCGAACAGAAAAAAATATAAGTGATTGTTTAATTAAACGTATTTAATTTATAATGTTTACTATATTAAACTATATTAAAACTTTTGGATACGTTTTCTCTAATTTTTTTTGTACATTTGTAGTACAATAAGTAAAAGAGTAAGGATTGTAATTAAACATAAAATAGACCATGCCTATACATTCTTATAAGGCTTGCATTCATATTTCTACTCTATATATCCTTTTCGCATTTAGCCCTAAACGTTTAGATGTACATATATTTATTTCACTCTTTACCAAGAGAGTAAAGATCAATATCTTTTAAATGTGCTTTATATCCCAGGCGCTAAAGGTATTCCAAACATTTATTTGTCAATGTTTAAAATAATACTTTTTTTAATCATATGAAATAAGCATTTTATTTTGAAATTTTAGGAAACCAAATCTGTTAAAGATATATTTGTATACGTATATTTTTTAAATCAAACTTTGTTTATAAAATCTATGTTAGTACTTGAATATCATTCTAATGTAAATCTCGTCAAGTGCGCTATGAGTACAGATTTTTAAATACAAAGCGAGTTAGCGTTACAAAATAATAACGATGTATGTTTCTATTTAGGTTTTCTACCTATTGAAAATTTTGGAAAATAATTTCGTATATGTCGAATCAGTATTAATAAAACTACGAAAAAAATTTAAAAAAGTAATTGTAGGGTACTTGTCTTGTGTACGTAGGCCTACACGTAGTAATGTAGACTATATAACTGAATGCTAACTGTTGTTCCTTATGAGTGCGGGATATCAAGATACATTAAGTGTTGGGAAATATTCACCTTAAGGGAAGGAAGGGGAAACTTTTTCGTACCCTTTCTATTACACCCTACGTACACGTGTTAGTTTTGTTAATTGAGATAAGCTGCACATGAAAGCCATTATAAAACACAACTTCAGCAGTAGGGTTTGATTAATAAATGACGAGAGCGTTTGGGAGAGAGGAAGAGTCAAAGAGAGAGACATAGAGAGAGAGAGAGGGAGAAAGAAAGAGAGAGAGAGATTTTGGCGGAGAACCACGAATTATTTTACTCTATAACTGAAGTTGTAGTTGAGTGAGTGGAAATTGGAACATAATAGTGACTCATTTACCACGTGTTGGGTCAAGTATGGGATAGATAGATAGATAGGTAGGTAGAGCCGTGAGATGAATCAGCAATACGAGACCCCCCTAACCAAAAACTAATAAGCTTCAAAACCCTCTAAATTTTGAAACAAAAATATTAACCAATTATAAAAGTTTATTCCATCAATATTAATTTGAAATATAATTAACTGTTGCTCTTGTGAAGCGAAACTATTTTGTAATTATTTAATAATTAATAGTATAATTTAGGTACAAGAGTAGGACCTACACTAATATGAAGCTAGTAATATTTTCTTCCTGCTTTTGATAAAAGAATTATTGGTTCGTAGTGATTAAATTGCTAAATTGCTTTAGCTTTTTTCAATTCCTTCTACTAGTTCACACTCTCCTGATATATATCTTGTACGAATTTTCAATCATTAATAAAATAATTTTTATTCATCCTCTCACGTTCAAATACATTTTGTAAAACCTGTAGTGAATGAAACTTTATGCTAATACAGTGTTTTCAAACATTAAATTCAATAATTAAATTTAATAATATTTCATTTTTTCTTTTTATACGGGATAAAAACGTTTCACAAAAGGGGCAAGGTATGCAATATAGCTATTTAATTGCAATTAGCCTAAAATAAGTGATAGCATATAATTTCATAAAACAGCTGATTTTATGTTATATGTTATATGGCAAACTACTTTATTTATATTATTTGTAACTATTTAATAAACGTTTTACGAAAATAAAATTCCTTTTTTTGATCTAAGTAGAAATTGACTGTAGAATATTTTGTTGTTTATATTACTTGTTTATAGTAAATGTACGCCATACTTTGCTGTAGCAAAACAGTTTACCAACATTAATTCTTTTTTAAAATGGTAAAAACAGCATAAAATACTATTTCCAGATGTTCTAGTTTTTCAATATATCTATTTACTAACTCACGAGTTGCGTCTCCATAACCATGGCCCGGATTACAATTCTGGATACATAGGTAAATAGATAGGTAGATAGACAGACAGGATAGGATAGGTAGGTAGGTAGATAGATAGACAGACAGGATAGGATAGGTAAATAGATAGATAGATAGACAGACATATAGATAGACAGGATAGGATAGGTAGGTAGGTAGGTGATAGATAGACAAACATATAGATAGACAGGATAGGATAGGTAGACAGGTAGGTAGATAGATAGACGGACAGGATAGGATAGATAGGTAGATAGACGGACTTACAGACAGACACGATAGGATAGGTATATAGATAGATAGATAGATAGATAGATAGATAGATAGATAGATAGATAGATAGATAGATAGATAGATAGATAGATAGATAGATAGATAGATAGATAGACAGACAGACAGACAGTCAGGATAGAATAGGTAGATAGATAGACAGACTTACAGGCAGACAGGATAGGATAGGTAGGTAGATAGACAGACAGACATATAGACAGACATGATAGGATAGGTAGGTAGGTAGATAGATAGACAGACAGACAGGATAGTATAGATAGGTAGATAGATAGATAGACAGACATACAGACAGACAGAATAGGATAGGTAGATAGATAGATAGACAGACTTACAGACAGAATAGGATAGGATAGGTAGGTAGGTAGATAGACAGACAGACAGGATAGGATAGGTAAATAGATAGATAGATAGACATACATACAGACAGACAGGATAGGATAGGCTAGGTAGATAGATACACATACAGACTTACAGACAGGATAGGATAGGTAGGTAGGTGGATAGATGGATATAAAGACATACAGTCAGACAGGATAGGATAGGTAGGTAGGTGGATAGATAGATAGACAGACATACAGACAGACACACAGGATAGGATAGGTAGGTAGATAGACAGACAGACTGGATAGGATAGGTATATAGATAGATAGATAGACAGAGAGGATAGGATAGGTAAATAGATAGACAGACAGACGTACAGACAGACAGGATAGGATAGGTAGGTAGATAGATAGACAGACAGGATAGGATAGGATAGGTAGATAGATAGATAGACAGACTTACAGACCGACAGGATAGGATAGGATAGGATAGGATAGGTAGATAGATAGATAGATGGATATAAAGACATACAGACAGACAGGATAGGATAGGTAGGTATATAGATAGACAGACATACAGACAGACAGACAGGATAGGATAGGATGGTAGATAGACAGACAGACAGGATAGGATAGGTATATAGATAGATAGATAGACAGGATAGGATAGGTAAATAGATAGATAGACAGACTTACAGACAGACAGGATAGGATAGGCAGGTAGATAGATAGACAGACATACAGACAGACAGGATAGGATAGGTAGATAGACAGATAGACAGACAGGATAGGATAGGTAGCCAGACATACAGACAGACAGGATAGGATAGGTAGATAGACAGATAGACAGACAGGATAGGATAGGTAGGTAGATAGATAAATTGGATAGAAAGACATACAAGCAGACATGTTAGGATAAGTAGGTATATAGATAGACAGACATACAGACAGACAGGATAGGATAGGGTAGGTAAGTAGGTAGATAAATAGAGAGACAGGATAGGATTGGTAGGTATATAGATAGATAGACAGACTTACGACAGACAGGATAGGATAGGTAGGTAGATAAATAGGCAGACATACAGACAGACAGGATAGGATAGGATAGGTAGATAGATAGATAGACAGACTAACAGACAGGATAGGATAGGTAGGTAGATAGACAGACAGACAGGATAGGATAGGTAGATAGACAGACAGACAGGATAGGATAGGTAGATAGATAGATAGACAGACAGGATAGGATAGGTAGGTAGATAGATAAATTGGATAGAAAGACATACAAACAGACATGTTAGGATAGGTAGGTATATAGATAAACAGACATACAGACATACAGGATAGGATAGGGTAGGTAAGTAGGTAGATAAATAGAGAGACAGGATAGGATTGGTAGGTATATAGATAGATAGACAGACTTACGACAGACAGGATAGGATAGGTAGGTAGATAAATAGACAGACATACAGACAGACAGGATAAGATAGGTAGGTCGATATATAGGTAGACAGACTTACAGACAGATAGGATAGGATAGGTAGGTAGGTAGATAGATAGACAGAGTAACAGACAGACAGAATAGGATAGATAGGTAGATAGATAGATAGATAGAGAGGATAGGATAGGTAGGTAGATAGATAGATAGATATTTAGAAAGACATACAGATAGACAGGATAGGATAGGTAGGTAGATAGGTAGACAGACATACAGACAGACATGATAGGATAAGATAGGTAGGTAGGTAGATAGATAGACAGACTGGATAGGATAGGTAGACAGATAGATAGACAGACTTACGACAGACAGGATAGGATAGATAGGTAGATAGATAGATAGATAGACATACAGACAGACAAGATAGGATAGGTAGTAGATAGATAGATGGATAGACAGACAGGATAGGATAAGTAGGTAGGTAGGTAGATATATAGATAGATAGATAGAGGAGGGAAGAAGAGTAGAAGGAGAGAGACTTTTCTTTTACTCAAAGACCTGAATCGGGTCTAGTTAATAAAGAATACTTCTAGATCTAAAAAGAGGGATTTACGACATAAATATTGCCCTCTAAGTTTCTAAGCCATTAATTATTATCTTTATATGCTAATGAGGATTTTTCCGTTACTAAATTCTGTTTGGAAATGCGTTGGTTTACAGGAAGAATAATAATTATGTAAGTATATCTTTGAATACCTACCGAATTAACAGCCTTAACGGTTTCTACGTGTTATCCAAGAAGACGAAAGTAAATCTTTCTAATGTACTTAAATCCACTTGACCTTTACTTTGCGTTACGTTAGAACCTTAGCCTTGACGTAGGCCGGCGTTACTTTCTCTTCTTACTAAATGAATTAAGGCCTACGTAAACGATCGTTTATCTTCGAAACCATTTCAAATTAGTCGCACATAAGAAATGATTTAAAGACTTGCTTACATTATAAATTAACGTACAAATGGATGAAATGTAGGATTGAGTGTTTCCAACTTGGTTAATACTATAGATTAGGGCGATGTCATGCGATAGCTGTCAGTCTTGTCTTACTTCTCACAACCTTGAGCCATGCTACACTCTGGCGTAACAAGTTCTATAATTAACTCACCTTGGACTATTTTACGTTTTTGTTAACTAAAAAAAATCATGAAAATTCGTCGTGAAAGAAGAACGCCCGTCAAAGTAAGGCACGCCAGGATGCAGAAAGGCGTTTAATCAGAGTTAATGTAAATAATTCATTAGCATCTCGTTTTTATTATATTCAACTCAACACCGGTATGCAAACAAGATGTTTATCTGCAATTATTCAAGTTTATTTGCGAACTCAAAGTGTAATACTACAACTAAAGAAACTAAAGAAAGAGCACTTTAGAAGGAGCGTAAAATCACGACTTAACTAGATTTTGGCATTCTACCATGCGGCTCGAAACGCAACACTGTTAATTTTTAAATGTAAACTTTTATCTTCGCCATATAGTATATTATTTTAATGTAGAAAGCTATAAGTTTGAGTGACACGTGAAAACAAGGGACTAATAATAATAGGCTTCAATCAGCTGATTTTCTCAGATGACCAAACATATTATACATAACCTTTTTCTTCATTTAGGGGTTATTAATATCCTTTAAAAAGCTATGTTTCATATTTTTAATAAATTATTCCAAGTGTACGTAGATACTAACAGTACCAATTTAGTAATTATATTAATATATGTTATTATTGTATGTACTGAAATAGTATATTAAATATATCACTATGTATAATAAATCACGTATATAAGTAATAATATTAATAATAATATATATTATGGGCTATTATTAATACATATTAATTAATTCAATTATATTTTAAATAAAATTTTGAAAATTGAGATTGTTATAAAATTAATTTATATTTACCTCCGTTATATTCATACAGGTGGAAAGAGTTATATACTTTTATAAATTCTTAGGGAGCCTACGTACGTATTATACGGAGGTCACTATTGTAGAAGGATTTTTCTTACCAGGCTCAAAATATGATTACATAGAACATGCCCTATGCTCATATGTATAAATTTTTTTTTTACATGAAAGGTTATTTTTTATCAGTGCAGAGTGTGTAAGAAGTACTACGTTCGCGTATGAACGGCCCGCCGTACTACGTGTATACGTTATATATATATATATATATATATATATATATATATATATATATATTTATTTATTTATTTAAATATTCCTATAAAGTCTCCAGTTGTAATTTTATACATTTTTTTATACTTATAATCCAATAGACCTATAAAGTGTCCAGTCAGGATAGATTTGGTTATAATTTTATACAACATTACCTGGTTAGACGTCTAATTCCGCGAAGTAATACTTTTTGCCGTGTGACGTCACGTGATCCCTATTCTTGCCTTACATGAGTCCATTTGTTTCATTAAATGTATAAAACTGCAACCAAATCTATCCTGACTGGATAATTCATAGCTGTATTTCAATATAGGTACATAAAATTAACCTTCCATGTCAATAATAAAAATAATAGTTATATATATATATATATATATATATATATATATATGAAGTTAATATATTACTATTGTAAGTAATTTTATCCACCATTAAGTGCAATGATTTTACCTTGAGTGATGAGGCGCCTTTCGGTTACTTGACCATTGTCGAATCACTCGAATCACACACAGAGTAATTTACAATAGTAATATATTAACTTCATAAAGTCAGTGCAACGGAAAACAATGGCTAAGGTAAAATATCAAGAATATATATATATATATATATATATATATATATATATATATATATATATATATATTATATATATCACTAATATTTAATATATATTAAATATGGTGATATGTTTTCTTGTAATATAGTTAATAAATAAAAAAATATTTCTAAAACAAGAATACTTTTAATGAATATATTTATTCAAAGCTTTTCGCCGATAAATTATTTTCCCGAAGATGCTGGCATTATTTTATCGGCGAAAAGCTATGAATAAATATATTCATTAAAAGTATTCTTGTTTTTGAAATATTTTTAATTTCTTATATATATAATATATATATATATATATATATATATATATATATATATATATTTCAAAAACAAGAATACTTTTAATGAATATATTTATTCAAAGCTTTTCGCCGATAAAATAGTACCAGCATCTTCAGGATAATAATTATCAAATAAAATATTTTTACAAAATTAAATCATATGTTCAACAAAAGACCATATGTTTATAAGTATTGCACTTTATGTAATTTTTTCTATACCATCAATGACCTTATAAATAGTTTGGTGCCTTGATCTCACTTGAATTTGTTCATCAATTAATTTGTCGGCGAAAAGCTTTGAATAAATATATTCATTAAAAGTATTCTTGTTTTTGAAATATTTTTAATTTATTAACTATATTACTAGAAAACATATCACCATATTTAATATATATATATATATATATATATATATATATATATATATATATATATATATATATCATCCACTCAAGTTCAAATACATTTTTAAAACTTGTAGTGGATGACACTTGATGTTAATACTTTTTTATGAATTAATTAAATTTAGTGAATTAATTTTAGTTTTATGTTGGACAAAAAAGTCATTTCTTCCCATTGAGTTTAAAATAAGTTATAACAAATGATTTCATAGGACAGCTGATTATGTTATTGGTTATATGGTAAAACATCTGTTTTAACGCCTAGGTAATGCTACTTTATTTATATTAATTGTAATTATTCAATAAAAAGTAACTGAATATTTTGTTGTTGTTGACCCAAGTAGGAATTGACTTCAAA
The DNA here is from genome assembly GCA_036971475.1 of Prosapia bicincta. Taxonomy (NCBI): domain Eukaryota; kingdom Metazoa; phylum Arthropoda; class Insecta; order Hemiptera; family Cercopidae; genus Prosapia; species Prosapia bicincta. Next base: position 322,341,109 of record JBAIZL010000001.1, read on the forward strand.
AACATTCTGTTTATGTAACTTGTTTAAGGTAAATGTAAAATATGGATCAAAGCTGGTAGCAATGAATAAAATCAGCTACGAGATCATAAACTCATACTGTGGCGACCACATCCACTAAGTAAAAATGGAAAATGAGATATGGTCGAGAAAAATATGGAATTGAAAATTAGATTACAAAGAAGAATGTGTAAATATGTAGTATGAAATAAGTCTGTAAGGCGTTTTGAAAAAAGAGTTAGGCACGTGACGAAGGCAAGAGATACTAAGAAGTTGGCACAAATATATTTTGCTTTTGTAAACCAAAAATTCTTGAGTAAAGGTTAGAACTGTTGGCGTAAGCGTATAGAAATAGAAAAAGTTCTAAGTTTCCGTACCTAGCCACAACTAGTCTAAGAATAAGTATAAAAATTAAGTCTATTCACCAGTGATCTCGTGTATATTTAATCTTAAGAAATAACTTCCTAAATACTATAGACGACCTGCACCTTACAATTGTTAATTTCACAAGTGTATCTATATGGAAAAGTAATTTCATTTTTTAAAATTAAGGCATATTTACAATAACTTTGAAATTTTGTATCGAAGTTCAAATCAATTGCTTGAATAAAAAACAATTAAAATATAAACAACATTTAATATGGCGATACTTACCTCTTAAGGTAAGATGTTATTCTTGACTATATTCTGCCTTGATATAGGGATTGGATAGTTAGACGAGCCGGGTATAATAAGTAGCCTATAGTGCGTACCATATATACTTTGATCTAAAGTAGAATAGGAATGGGTCTGTGGCAGGGTAGGGATGCTATGTTGTCAGTTCAAACGCATTGACAGTCAATCCCCCACTGCCAGCGACTGAAATTGCAGAACGAAGCAAGCTACACCACTACTAAACCACTCCACCTTATTTACGATGCCAGTGAGTGACGAACGGAAGTTTAACGTCGAATTGGCAACAAGGTCTACCCACACAGCAAGATGTGAATTTCTTATTAGCTCAGACGGCTGTAATCCCCACTCCCTTTGGTCGATTTCACCTACGCAGAATCCTATTCTGTTTGAAATCAAACTATAGCTGGGCGCTCGTCGGCCCAAGCGCTTCACGAAACATCCGTTCTCAGCAGACGTGATACAGACTGTGTTCGCACGTCGGCGCATGCGCTTCACGAAACATCCGTTCTCGGCAGACATGATACAGACTGTGTTCGCACGTCGGCCCCAGCGCTTCACGAAATATCCGTTCTCGGCAGACATGATACAGACTGTGTTCGCACGTCGGCCCAAGCGCTTCACGAAACATCCGTTCTCGGCAGACATGATACAGACTGTGTTCGCACGTCGGCGCATGCGCTTCACGAAACATCCGTTCTCGGCAGACATGATACAGACTGTGTTCGCACGTCGGCCCAAGCGCTACACGAAACATGCGTTCTCGGCAGACATGATACAAACTGTGTTCGCACGTCGGCGCATGCGCTTCACGAAACATCCGTTCTCGGCAGACATGATACAGACTGTGTTCGCACGTCGGCGCATGCGCTTCACGAAACATCCGTTCTCGGCAGACATGATACAGACTGTGTTCGCACGTCGGCCCAAGCGCTTCACGAAACATCCGTTCTCGGCAGACATGATACAGACTGTGTTCGCACGTCGGCCCAAGCGCTTCACGAAACATCCGTTCTCGGCAGACATGATACAGACTGTGTTCGCACGTCGGCCCCAGCGCTTCACGAAATATCCGTTCTCGGCAGACATGATACAGACTGTGTTCGCACGTCGGCGCATGCGCTTCACGAAACATCCGTTCTCGGCAGACATGATACAGACTGTGTTCGCACGTCGGCGCATGCGCTTCACGAAACATCAGTTCTCGGCAGACATGATACAGACTGTGTTCGCACGTCGGCGCATGCGCTTCACGAAACATCCGTTCTCGGCAGACATGATACAGACTGTGTTCGCACGTCGGCCCAAGCGCTACACGAAACATGCGTTCTCGGCAGACATGATACAAACTGTGTTCGCACGTCGGCGCATGCGCTTCACGAAACATCCGTTCTCGGCAGACATGATACAGACTGTGTTCGCACGTCGGCGCATGCGCTTCACGAAACATCCGTTCTCGGCAGACATGATACAGACTGTGTTCGCACGTCGGCCCAAGCGCTTCACGAAACATCCGTTCTCGGCAGACATGATACAGACTGTGTTCGCACGTCGGCCCAAGCGCTTCACGAAACATCCGTTCTCGGCAGACATGATACAGACTGTGTTCGCACGTCGGCCCCAGCGCTTCACGAAATATCCGTTCTCGGCAGACATGATACAGACTGTGTTCGCACGTCGGCGCATGCGCTTCACGAAACATCCGTTCTCGGCAGACATGATACAGACTGTGTTCGCACGTCGGCGCATGCGCTTCACGAAACATCAGTTCTCGGCAGACATGATACAGACTGTGTTCGCACGTCGGCGCATGCGCTTCACGAAACATCCGTTCTCGGCAGACATGATACAGACTGTGTTCGCACGTCGGCCCAAGCGCTACACGAAACATGCGTTCTCGGCAGACATGATACAAACTGTGTTCGCACGTCGGCGCATGCGCTTCACGAAACATCCGTTCTCGGCAGACATGATACAGACTGTGTTCGCACGTCGGCGCATGCGCTTCACGAAACATCCGTTCTCGGCAGACATGATACAGACTGTGTTCGCACGTCGGCCCAAGCGCTTCACGAAACATCCGTTCTCGGCAGACATGATACAGACTGTGTTCGCACGTCGGCCCAAGCGCTTCACGAAACATCCGTTCTCGGCAGACATGATACAGACTGTGTTCGCACGTCGGCCCCAGCGCTTCACGAAACATCCGATCTCGGCAGACGTGATACAGACTGTGTTCGCACGTCGGCGCATGCGCTTCACGAAACATGCGTTCTCGGCAGACATGATACAGACTGTGTTCGCACGTCGGCGCATGCGCTTCACGAAACATCAGTTCTCGGCAGACATGATACAGACTGTGTTCACACGTCGGCGCATGCGCTTCACGAAACATCCGTTCTCGGCAGACATGATACAGACTGTGTTCGCACGTCGGCCCAAGCGCTACACGAAACATGCGTTCTCAGCAGACATGATACAAACTGTGTTCGCACGTCGGCGCATGCGCTTCACGAAACATCCGTTCTCGGCAGACATGATACAGACTGTGTTCGCACGTCGGCCCAAGCCCTACACGAAACATGCGTTCTCGGCAGACATGATACAAACTGTGTTCGCACGTCGGCGCATGCGCTTCACGAAACATCCGTTCTCGGCAGACATGGTACAAACTGTGTTCGCACGTCGGCGCATGCGCTTCACGAAACATCCGTTCTCGGCAGACATGATACAGACTGCGTTCGCACGTCGGCCCAAGCGCTTCACGAAACATCCGTTCTCGGCAGACATGATACAGACTGTGTTCGCACGTCGGCGCATGCGCTTCACGAAACATCCGTTCTCGGCAGGCATGATACAGACTGTGTTCGCACGTCGGCCCAAGCGCTTCACGAAACATCCGTTCTCGGCAGACATGATACAGACTGTGTTCGCACGTCGGCCCAAGCGCTACACGAAACATGCGTTCTCGGCAGACATGATACAAACTGTGTTCGCACGTCGGCGCATGCGCTTCACGAAACATCCGTTCTCGGCAGACATGATACAGACTGTGTTCGCACGTCGGCGCATGCGCTTCACGAAACATCCGTTCTCGGCAGACATGATACAGGCTGTGTTCGCACGTCGGCCCAAGCGCTTCACGAAACATCCGTTCTCGGCAGACATGATACAGACTGTGTTCGCACGTCGGCGCATGGGCTTCACGAAACATCCGTTCTCGGCAGACATGATACAGACTGTGTTCGCACGTCGGCGCTTGCGCTTCACGAAACATCCGTTCTCGGCAGACATGATACAGACTGTGTTCGCACGTCGGTGCATGCGCTTCACGAAACATCCGTTCTCGGCAGACATGATACAGACTGTGATCGCTCGTCGGCGCATGCGCTTCACGAAACATCCGTTCTCGGCAGACATGATACAGACTGTGTTCGCACGTCGACGCATGCGCTTCACGAAGCATCCGTTCTCGGCAGACATGATACAGACTGTGTTCGCACGTCGGCGCAAGCGCTTCACGAAACATCCGTTCTCGGCAGACATGATACAGACTGTGTTCGCACGTCGGCCCAAGCGCTTCACGAAACATCCGTTCTCGGCAGACATGATACAGACTGTGTTCGCACGTTGGCGCATGCGCTTCACGAAACATCCGTTTTCGGCAGACATGATACAGACAGTGTTCGCACGTCGGCGCATGCGCTTCACGAAACATCCGTTCTCGGCAGACATGATACAGACTGTGTTCGCACGTCGGCGCATGCGCTTCACGAAACATGCGTTCTCGGCAGACATGATACAGACTGTGTTCGCACGTCGGCCCAAGCGCTTCACGAAACATGCGTTCTCGGCAGACATGATACAGACTGTGTTCGCACGTCGGCCCAAGCACTTCACGAAACATCCGTTCTCGGCAGACATGATACAGACTGCGTTCGCACGTCGGCCCAAGCGCTTCACGAAACATCCGTTCTCGGCAGACATGATACAGACTGTGTTCGCACGCAGTATATTCAGTTCAATCAGATTGCTTACTTAGGATAACAGCGACTTACAAGTTTAGTTGACTTACCAAGAGAACGCGAAGGAAGCATAGTGGAAGCAACTCGGACTAAAGTTCCACTACACATTAAGCTATGAGATGCGCATGTTGAAGATATCGTGTGTGCGTAAGGCGTCTAATATGGAGGTGTTGGATAGCTTGGAAAAAGTCTTAGAATTGAAAGTTGTATAAAGATTAAAAAATTAAACTATTTGTATCATGGCACGAGAAATGAAGTATATAAAACACTTAAGCTAATAGTTCATGGCAAGATTATAGAGATAAGGGAATCTGAAGGACTTAGAGATCTTGAATGAAGGATATAAGAGAACGTACGGAAATTCGTCTAAATGTATTTCTTGATACTGTGCTTTCAGAGTTAAATGTCCCCAACGTACTTGGAAAAGATGTAGGTTGCAACGGCCAGAATGACCGATGCAAATAAATCTGGTATTTGTACAGATAAATGTAGGCCTAACTAAGCCTAGAATAGAGAAATAGATCAATCAAATAATATTCCAATTATGTCATAGTATTATAATAAAAATGTTAAATATAGGGAAAATCAATGTAAACTAAGGTAATTAGAACTAAATAGACAAACTGGGAATGTTAGAATAAATTATAAACCAACACAACATTAATTAGGCTAACGGCTAATAGACCGATTTAAATAAAACAGTAAAAGTGAGGTCTATGGAACCCAGCCAAAAATGTATAATAGTAAATTAATTTTGACCAAATATAATCAGGGATAGTGAATATAAGTATAAAAATGTGCGGAAAGTAAATTAGGCATAGGTAGTAAGAGTAGTAGTTCTGTAAAGATGCAAATTTTAATTTAAAACATAATAGCATAAAATAGAGGTTATCCAGGATTGGAGCTATATTAGTTTCGGTAAAAACCCGGGTGAAGAGTAAGAAAAAGGCTAGTCGGAGGGAAAAGAGGCAGCGGAGGAAGGTTAGGTTCGTGAGAAGATGTAGACAGAAGTTAAAAATGTATTAGCTTCTGAAAAAGGAGAAGTTTAAAAAAAAGTAAAGCATTTATCCGACTTTATGATTTCAAATATAACAAAAAAAAAAAAAAAAAAAAAAAAAAAAAAAAAAACAGTAGTTTACATTATTTACATTTGGAAATAACTTTTTGTTATCACTCTGTGCCTTTTGAAATTACCTATTGAAGACAGTTGTTGTCACAAGCTTCTTCGTTTAGAAAAAAAACACAAGTTCAGTCCCTATATATTTCAAAATAACAATAGCCTATTCTTATTTTCTTTTGGTTCTATGACTGTAAGCGATCGTTCATTAACATTTTGGCTACCATGTTCCTTCAGGGTTTTGTTGTTTCAATTCAAAACACTTATGTTGATTCTGTATCTAAACCAAGGTTCCCAACTAAAAGTTTCTTCTATCAAAATCTCGTTTTCCTGAGACTTTTCCTTGCATTATAAGGTAATTATTCCGACGTGCGACTACCGCTATTTTCGTGAAATGTTTTTACTTTTCTCATGTATTTTTATGTCCTAGACACGAATCCAACATTATTTTTTGTCGCTGGCGCCGTTTTTTAAAAATATACTTAAAAAAACATAACCTAAACTAACCTTTATTGACAAACGGCTAACGCTAATTTCGTGAATTTGTTTTTACTTTTCTTATGTATTTTCACGTTTTTACACATGTACGTTCCTTACATTTTTAAGTATTTTTGTGAAAGTTACTTTATTTCACATTTTAAATGTTAAATTGTAATGACATGTAGGCCTATAGTGTGAACCCAGCGCACAGTAGCTACAGCGCACTCCACTACGTCTAGATGTGTAATTTTATACATTACTATATACCTACATTAAATATACCTACAAAGTATCCAGTCAGGATAGATTAGGTAATAATTTTATTCAGAATTACTATCTATTTTTATTAAATTATAACCAAATCTATCCTGACTTGATACTTCATAGGTATATTTTAATGTAGGTATATAGTAATGTTGTATAAAACTATAACCAAATCTATCCTGACTGATTACTTAGTATGTATATTTCAATATAGGTATATAGTAAAATTGAATATAATTATAACCAAATCTATCCTGACTGGATACTTCGTATGTATATTTTAATGTAGGTAAATATATAGTAATGTTGTATATAATTATAACCAAATCTATACATATTATAATAAATTAATAATGGCAATACGACGTAGACGACAAAAAATAATGTTGGATTCGTGTGAACGTACGTCAATAAAGTTTAGGATATGTTTTTTTAAAGTATATTTTAAAAAAAAACGGCGTCAGCGACAATAATTAATGTTTGATTCGTGTCTAGGGCGTAAAAATACATAAGAAAAGTAAAAAAAATTCACGAAAATAGCGGTATTCGCACGTCGGAACAGCGGTAGTAGCACGTCGGACCGTACGTCAATAAAGGTTATGTTTTTTGAAGTATATTTTTAAAAAAACGGCGTCAGCGACAATAATTAATGTTGGATTCGTGTTTAGGACGTAAAAGTTCATAAGAAAAGTAAAATAAAGTCACGAAAATAGCGGTAGTCGCACGTCGGAACAGGGGCAGTAGCACGTCGGAATGTACATCAATAAAGGTTATGTTTTTTAAGTATATTTTAAAAAAAACGGAGTCAGCGACAAAAAATAATGTTGGATTCATGTCTAGGACGTAAAAATACATAAGAAAAGTATAAAAGTTTCACAAAAATAGCGGTAGTCGCACGTCGGAATAATTACCCATTATAAAATGTAGGATATTCTCAGGAGGCCCTGTGATGTGACCAAAGTGCTCCAGTTTACGTAAGGTCATGCACGATAGTTGCATAGACTTCCCACTCGTCTGGCAACTAGTCTATATATATCTCAAACTTCGTTTCAACACAACGTCACTGAACGAGTTCTGCCCCACACAGAAAAATAGTAAAATTATTAACTAACCTTAACAAATAAGAAAGATGTAAAATTTCAATACCCGTATCGTAACGTACATACACCCATCACAGCCTATTACATTTTTATTTCACCCTCAATTTTTATGTTTTAAAATGTACAAAACATTAAGAATTACATGCAAGATCGGGAAGGGGAAATGGCACTCAACCATATGTAAGATTAAGATAACGGTATACAGTTTTTCTGGCATGAAGTTTGTTAAAGAATTTTACCTCCAGGTATATATACAAAATCTCATACTTGAGGTTTATATTCTGTATGATGTAACCTGTCTTGTGGACCCTCGCTGCCTCGGAAATGCCTTATGACTTGCAACTCGGGCAGCTGTTTCCTTATTGATTCACCTAATAACAACCCCACTAAGTAAATTAATTTTCATACATCCCTTTAAAATTTTTATCGAATACTGGAAATGTAAGTAAAAGTATAGGAAGAAGTGTACTAAACACGACAACATTTGTTTATTTATATATAAACAAATATATATATATAAACTTCCACTGTTGTTTGGTTCAGCTCGTCAATGCTGGATGAGATTCTAGAGAAACATCAAAACTGCGATTTCAATCACTGCAAAATGAACGAATGTACTCCGGATATTATCTACTTATCATATTTATATAGGCGTAGCTTGTTTGTATAATGTAACAAACATAAAATCACAAAATTATGTGTCATTTATTGTCGTTCGTATCCTATTTTTACGTACTTTTCAAATAGTCGATTGAAATTTCAAAATTATAAGTAGGCTTAAGAATGTTATTTCTCTTAATGAGAATGCTAGTAGGTAACTGAAGGAGACAGTTGAGAACGATAAGGCACATCCGAGCTAGAGCGAGTCTGAAAGACAAGTTACATCATACAGACTATAGCCATTGTTCGTTAGGATTATACTGAGACCTCTACTACAAAGAAAGGTAATAGGTGTGTGTGTGTGTGTGTGTGTGATGCGTGCGCGCGCGTGTGTGTATTCCAAGCCGATTGTAATCTCAGAAGTTCAAAGAACGTGCGTAAAGTCATTTCATCCTTAAATAAAAACCATTTAAATAGATTCATAAAGATAATACGAACATGTTTGAGCAGCGAATGCAACGAGTAAACGAATCTAGTAAAGCACGTATAATAATTAAATCACATCCTTGAAGTAGGCTACAACAGTTAATCTATTTATAGCCAGCTTCACAATAATAAAGCAGAAAGAGAGAGCCAATTGATTGTTTTCACAATAACGCTATTTTCGATTGATTTTTAGTTGTAAATATTGATGAGTGAGCACTTAAAAATAGACCTTTCTGAAAACTACCAACAAATAGTTTCGATTTCTTAGGCAAAATCCTTGGATTATATAATTAAGATACCATTTAACTACAATACAAGATTCTTGTTAACTTAATAACAACAATTTTAAGTGTTCGCCTAGAGAGTTTAATATGTAATAGTAAAAATTACTTTTTTGTTTTGTTTAAATAAAAGACAGGCGATTTAGGAGACGTGTCCTGTCAACTTAGTCAATAAGTAATTGGTTTACGAGCCGAGTTGACAGTGGTACACATTTCCAAAAAAAGGCCGTCCTCATTTGAACAAAAAATTAACACTACTATAGGTAATTGTTATATTATAAAAATGTTAAAGTGTATAAATGAAAACTAGATCTTCAAGGTGAAGGGAGAATAAATAAATGTTAGTGTGTTTACAAAGCATTTAGATAGTTAGTACTAAATAACAGTTAGACATACTTTCTAGTAAAATATAACGTTAATGTAAATAATATAAGTTTCGTAAAGTTCATGTGGTAAATGATGATCTTTACCATGTCATTTATTAAGGAAAACATATTTCTATAAAAATTGAATCAATATTCGAATAACATTTAAGAACGTATGAATATATATACAAATTTCTCTATAGCTAGCATGTAAAACCCTCACATCAACATACAACGTGTACATCAGTGTTTTTATTGAAACGACGAAGGATATATTGTACGTAATGAAAATAATCTGTACATAAAAATTCCAACGCACTGAAATGTATTACGTTTAATAGTTCTGACATATGTAAGAACAGTTTTAAAATAAGCCACTTTAAAATCCATCAAACTTGGCATTTTTGTAGCCATTTTGTTTATATGTCCCGCAGTAGCTTTCTGATTTCTAAAACCTTGGCAATTGTCAGTTATCACTGGTTAGGCACAATAGCTATCATAAATCTTCCACTTTGACGTCACCTTTAGCACTTCCTGTGAATCAATCACAGTTATGCAAGCTTTGCCAGGACAACATGAACAGAAATGTAATATGAACGATATGGAAAGATATCTTTGGAACAAGGTTACATACACAAGAATACACTAAGAAATATATAGACAAAACATAGATTAAAAAATGTTTAGAAGATACATTTAACGCTTGAGGTATATCTGTTACACGACTCCATAATCATGCTTATAAATATAATTAAGAAAATTCAATGAATTATAAGTGAAACATAAAAGACATTTTTATTAAAAAAGGGATAAATGAATTAGGACTTACAAGAAGAATTTAACCTGTAATTAGTTTGACGAATTCCACAGGAGGACAGTAAAAATCTTTTCTATTTTACCGTAGAAATAATTATTTTTTAAAAATTATAAGCAAAACAGGGTAAAAAAATAAATATAATGGAATTACCAATAAGAGTCTCATCTAGAAAAGAACACGAGTATCCCTTAGATACGCTCTAAGACAATCTTATTCAAATTCCACGACACTAAAGGAATGTAATGAAGATTTAATATAATTTCCATATCGTCCATTTCGTTTCCACGTTCCATTAATAAATTCAACATTTTCCACAGAGTTATGCTTAATTTCTGGAGATTCAAGCAATGCATGGACTCCTCCAAGACCCAGCTCCAAACTGCAGGCAGAATGTGGAGGGTTGAGGATCTTCCTGAGGCGAGAACTGTAACTGCGCCAGGTCTAAAGTCCAGTTCTATAGAACCAAATTCTGTACGACGGCTTCCAGCTGTCTTCAACAAGAAGCTGATACCGCCTCTGTCGACTCCAAGTTTTATCAATAAGAATAGAGTTATTTCGAAGCCAGCCAACCGTATGACATTATGCATAAAAGTGAAACCTGTAAGCACTAATTCTTATGGGAAAATAATGTTCAGCACAATAATGTCCCATCAATCTCAATTTTTATCCTGAAACTTTTATCAATTTAAGTTTTTTATTTTGTATAAGGAACTTTGAACAATAATGTCATAGCAATTCTACACAGTATCGTAGCAGGAAAGCAAATTGGGAACATAAAACAAAATACTAGTCCCTCGAAACAAGAATAACGGACTGGTCTATAAGTTCATAAATTTTAATTTAAATAAATAAATTAAATACTTGGCATTATAATAAGAGTAATGATGTAAACATAAGACAACTTGTGACTGCTAGAAGCCGGTGATACGCTGAACTCTACATAATCCTCACAAATAAATAGGTCTAGCAAGGCCTTTGTAAGTAGGCAGGAATGGCAGTCAGCTACTGGGTTCCTTGTAAAAATGCGAATAATTCCAAATACGTCGGAGTGTTGCAAAAACTTACGTAGGCCTATCTGAAAATGGTAAAAATAACTACAGGTGACTTGCACAATTATACGAGGGGTTAGACTTAGTTGGATCAGTTAAGAATGGGAGACTGGTATCCTGAAACTTGTGTCCGAAGAAAGTGCATGCCAAGAGGGGGGAGAAGAATAGGAATAAGCTACGGGAGCGGAGATCTGAAGAGAATGGGAGTTAGTAGATGAGAGATACCACCTGAAGATAGAGGATAATGGAGAGCAGAGATAAGGGACCAATGTCCTGCAATGTTAAGAAGTACGTAGTAATTATTTTAAGATTTGCTTCCAACGTCGCATGTAGATTGTATCATTGTCCCATAATTTCACCATACTGTCTTTCTCTCTCTTTTAGACTACTTATCTTTCTATTATTATACTCTTACCTTGTCAAACAATACTGCCCCCTTTTGTTGTGATTCAATATTTTTCGTTCTTCTGTTATTTTGTTTCCTTATCTCACTAAGTTTTATTTTTTGACCTATCAAACCAACATTTAAACCAAATTGTATATTATTCTGTGTTACAATTTTTAAAAGACTCTCTTTCAGATAATATAACGGTCCTTTATAGGTTGTGATATTAATCATGAAACTCCTTGTGCATAAGAGGGGAGGTAGCATGTGGGGAGCCGCTTACCGGAAGCATCTACTCTTCTATAGGTCGATATCTTAGTGACCGCTCTCTCTCTCTCTCTCTCTCTCTCTCTCTATATATATATATATATATATATATATATATATATATATATATATATATATATATATATATACGAGTGTAATAGTATTGATTTTAGTGATATGTGTATTTTTGTTCTAAGTGTTATTTGCGTGTTATTTTAATGGTATAAAGCGAGGGATAAATTCATTTTGAACTAAAATAATTCACTAACTAGAAACAAAGCTGAAAACCAAAATAAACCTCACATTACTTTTCAATCGCATTTTCAACGGTCATTATGCACTATAGAGTAACAGGCTTCTTGACATGCAAAGGAAGTTGAACCAAGTAGTAAATTATAGCATTGAAACTATAAGAATAAATATATACAATTTCGCTTAGTGTTACAGGCGAGCGATCCCAAACAATTCCATTTCCTTTCGGATAATGGCAGAAAAAGAAAGGAAAGTGGCGTCTGTAGGTTTTGTTGGCCCAGCGGTTGCAAACGCCCATTCCGTAGCGTGTCGTATCGTGATTTTCCACGCAGATTGTTTCAAACGGAGAAGTTAATGTCGTTCGGTTTCACGGAACAAATAGCTTCCGCCAATAACGCCACGCGCTCAATGATCCCGCCCGAAGCACGTCGTCAGACCTGATGTTTTGTCTACGTCATTGTTCCGCCATTTTCGTTATTTATAGAGTTCACTCTATTATATTTTTCTTTACACGGCTCATTGAAAATGAACGCCACTCAGAATGTGGCAACGAAAACTTTATGACGCAAGTTATCCTGTTAAATGTTATATTGTGTGTTAAATGTTTGGTTGTAAGAGTAACCTTGTTAACTAAAATGTTGTCTTTCATTTCTTTAGATAAAGCGGCTTACAACACCAAGGAACATATTTTATTTTTAAAATTTAGTAGTTACAATGGATTATAAGTGAAAATTTACAATAATATATAATTGATTTTTTCAGGCATGAAAAAGAGTTGTTAGAGATAGATATCGGTACTAGACCTACGCTAACCGAATGTAAGGCTACTAATTTGCAGTAAATTGGATTTTATGCCTTATGAACATTAAAGAAATTTAAGATAAATAAAATTAACAGGGGCGACATAAGATTGTTGATAAAGGTGTAGCTTGAAAAATTATTATAAAATAGATCTCAGGGACTTTATTTAATAAATACAGCTCATGTCACTAACAACTCAGTGTAATATATATATGTATATATTAAATATGGTGATATGTTTTCTTGTAATATATTTAATAAATTAAAAATATTTCAAAAACAAGAATAATTTTATTTTGCATTTGCCATGCCATTTGCTATGTCATATTTTATAACAATAATTCAAAGCTTTTCGCCGATAAAATAGTACCAGCATCTTCAAGAAAATAATTATCTAACGCTACTGAATAATAATTATAAAATAATTATATATATATATATATATATATATATATATATATATATATATATATATATATACTTACTGCTAAAGATGTAAAAAAGTAATATGACTACTTTTCAATACACTTATCTTAATGTTTATGTACAACACAGAAAGCGCCATTATATACGATTTATAAAAACGCTATGGTGAAAATCGTATATCTCAAAATTTTAAAAATAATAATATATGTTTGTATATATATAAAATTTTATTTGAAAATCATTAAATATTTTAACGTTTTCATGATGATGTGCACACTCACTTTTGTTAAAACTTTATAGGTTATATTTAATATATATATATATTTTTCCAGTTATTTGATTTGTGTATCTTCACTGAGGATGACGACAAATTAGTCGTTGAAACGTGTATGAAATAAAAAATTTTATTTTTGTGAGTTGTACCATATTATTATTTTTTAATTAAAAATATTTTTGTTGAATAAAAATGCGATAACAAATTTGTATTGAGAAAAACTCAAAAACAAATGGCTATTGTTAAATTAGTAATGTTGTGTATTGTGTTTTTACTTTATTAAGAAATTGTAATTTTAAATAATTGATACATTGACATGTGTGTATATTTCAATAGGCTTGCAGGAGGATAACAATACAGTAAAAATAGTACAATGTTTAATAAATAATACTTGACTCGCGAAACGTTCAACGTTTTGTTTGTAACTTACTTAAAACTCAGCAAATAAAATAAAATAAAGCAGCAAAAGTCTCACTCTTAGTTCCTAATTTACACTGAAGCAGCACTTCGTTAATTCGTTATGTTGGAACTTTGTGAATCCGACAAGCTACTAGGTCGGTCTGACAATCATAAAAACCGGGCATAACAAAATTTTCTATTTAATTAAAGTATTCAAATGTATTTCTTTTACAATTGTTAAACAATACAACAATATTATACATACATATATATATATATATATATATATATATATATATATATATATAATATTTATATTATATATAAGAACTCAGTAAACCTAAGTCTAGTTGTGGGACCATATTTCCAGGTTTGAGGCCATATTTCTAGATTTGATGGCATATTTCCAAGTTTGAGGTCATATTTTCAGGTTTAATCCCGTATGATGCTTTTTATTAGACTAGCTTCTTCATTTACCTATCACCGAATTTGACTTTAACGGAATCTAAAGATATATGTCCTCTAGAGCCAACTGCCTGAACAAGGCGAACTTGGGTTTTCTTTTTACCAAGTAGGCTATTTCCCGTCAAGCATGGGGGGAATTGTTTGCTTATTCAATAATTGATGAATGATCCGATGAGAGATTCTTACTGTTTGCTGTTTGTACGACCACACTCACACTCCATCCCAGCAAAACGTTAGATCAGATCAACAACTTAATTCGGAACGGTGGGTCAGTATTTAGCTTACTCCTAATAAGTCCTTTTACATTCGTTAGCTTTGAATACATTGAGTAGCCGCGAGTAGCACTACAATCCTTTCTAGTAATAAACACATTGTTAAGAGACGCAGTATAGTCCGGGTGTTTAAGGTTATATTCCGATAGGAGTGTGTCCAGCTCTACATGCATAACAATAAAACTTATCACAGCAAAAAAGTAATACATGTTTCAGTAACTACACTGCCATCATCAGTAACGTACACACCTCCCACCCTTTATATCGTATATGAGAGTGACGATTGCAAATTAGTTGACTTTATTGTTGGGATGATTGAGTGTTAAAGTTTTATATGTTTGCTAGGTTACAGTGTATAAATGTCACAAGCCGAGCTCAAAACGGAATTGTATTGCAGCTATTTTAGTTTCCTTTGACACTTTATATTAACAATAGAAATGTAAAGTCTTCTCTATTTCCGTGTCACGAAAGTAACCGCTTGAACGTCTCGTAGATTTTATCTGAACAGCTGAGCCTCTGTTACAACTTTCCGAATGACTTGATAACAGTTACATCATGGATCCTGATAACGGGAGTTTTGTACAGCGACATTCAGAAACCAAATAGACATCAATCAACCATTTAAAAAAAATAGGTTATAGCACTCGGGGAAGACAGACGTGAAAAGTTTATAGCCATGTCTACAGAAATTATGAATTGAGAAAAGCATTTAGCCTAATTTTATTTAATGAGAAATTACCTAAACATTTGTTATGATGTAAAAAAAAAGATTTTTCACATTTGACACCAAAATTTGAATTATAAATAGCAAATTAGAGCCAATAGTTTTGCAAAATTTTCAACGAAAATCGCAGAAAGTATGAATGTATACATTTTTTTATTAAATTTCTCTACTATCTTAATTTAAGGTATGTATTCAATATTTACTATAGTTAGTAGTAAAATAATCTAGGTAATAGAAAATATTTATTAGTTGTTGATTAAATACAATTTTTTTTCAAATTCAATTGAAATCAACTCTTAAAAATATACAACGAGCCTAAAAATATTTTCATTCAAAAAGTTGGATTAAAATACATAATTTATTACTATAGTTAACTGATCAAAACTATTTAATAATAATCTACCTATTAAACGGTTGTTCTACAACATAACCTAAAACACAAAATCAGCTGTTGCATGAAATCATATCTCATCATTTAATTCACTTTGAGGTGATTAATATTATTGCATTGATTTATTTGTATTTATATTTATCAACATTTAAATAAATTAATATATTTAATTATTGATCAAAACTAATTAATAATAACCATTTCCCTTACAAATGTGCAATAAATAATGTAACACGTCCTACGTGTAAAACAGCTGTTCTACAACATAACCTAAAACACAAAATCAGCTGTTGCATGAAATAATATGTTATCATTTAATTCACTTTGAGGCGTATAGCGTAACCTGACGGAAATTATACGCTAAATTTTGTGTCTATTCAATAAGTTTATGTAGGCGTCACTATGACGTTTTCACTTAAAAAACCTGTGGTCCCTCTAGGTCAGGGGTTTCCAAGCTTTTTAGTTCCACGCCCCTTCCTCTTGAGATGAAATCATTCAACGTCCTCCTTAACTTTACACTATAAATAAATGGTATGGGCATATGAAAAAAAATCAAATACTATATTTCAAATACTATAAAATCAAATATATATTACAAACAATTTATTTATACATACTTTCACAAAAAAAACGATAGAACATTTCAAGTTTTAATTACAACGTAAATTTTAACTGATAAGAGGAAAATGTGTTAATGGGATGCTTGAGCTTGCATTTATTGAGGTCGTATTTTATTACGGGCACAGCCAAAGTCATTAACATCACGTTATTGCTATAATATTAAATATATTTAATTTATCTTATTGCTTTCCAACTGGTCTCGCGCCCCCTGACTTGCCTTCACCCTCCTGTTTTAGAAGCAATGCTCTAGGTGTTTAAAAAATCCATAAATGCCCGTACATAAATTTTATTCTATTAATTGAAAATATTTCTTTTCCATCATAATCGATACCGATATCAACAATATTATCTGTAAGGCTGCCTTACACCAAACATAAACTGTGTATACTGCTATTCCAGGGAGAGTTGTGCTATTCGATTAAGGTGCAAGAGAACGAAGGCTTGAGAATAATACTTAAGGAAATTTCTCTAAGGTATTATTTGTAAGTTAATGCAATGACCATGGAACGTAAAGTATAGTAAGACAGCAGTTGTGGATGCATTATTTATTAAGGCACGGAGGGTTAAGGGAAGTATTGTAAGGGGAAGTAATGGTCCTGCGTGGCCATGAATGTCAATTGCTCACTACAAGCTGGAATTGGTTCATAGGATTTGCTTTGTTAGCTGAATTTAATGAGTACAAAAATGAAATATATAAGAGTACAAAAGTTTTTGTTAAAGAAGCCTTTCTAAAAGTCAGTAGGCAGCACAATTTTATATATATAAAATAATTTTGAAGATATGACAGATCTTTATATAATTCCAATTATTTAGTGCACTATCATTTTATAGTATTATTTTATTGTTTGATTAAACACTTTGTTATTGACTTCTAAATTAATTGCTTTTTAGATTGAATTAATTACAAGGATTAATTCTACGCCACAACCTAGCAACCACGATTGTACTTGAACAAGAGGATGCAAGTGGAGGAAAAAACTTGCGCACTTTGATCGCAAAGAGCGCGGTTATGGTAAGTATTATGGTTAAACATTAGCTACACTTTTGTTGTAATTTTTAAAAAATGAAAGGAAAAATGTTGGTTCCCAATAAACTAATATAGTGTTTGTATTTCAGGAAATGGTAGACGTAAAGGAGCACTTCTTTTTAAATTAGATATTCCACTCACTCGACTTAATTTGTGTTTCTATTTATTAGGAATATACTGTGTTGAATTTAATAATAAACACACAAAAACCTCTTAACCACTAACTTTCTTTATTTTACCCTTATGAACATTTCAGTTACTAAGTAACCATCCTCAGTGGGATAACATTCAAAGACTGCAGTCTTTGTATGTTATCCCTCTGAGGTTAATTGGTAACTGAAATGTACATAAGGGTAAAATTAAGAAAGTTTGTGGTTAAGATGGTTTTGTGTATTTA
Source organism: Prosapia bicincta (assembly GCA_036971475.1). Taxonomy (NCBI): domain Eukaryota; kingdom Metazoa; phylum Arthropoda; class Insecta; order Hemiptera; family Cercopidae; genus Prosapia; species Prosapia bicincta. Next base: position 322,359,063 of record JBAIZL010000001.1, read on the forward strand.
TTATTAGTTGGTGTTGTTCGTAAAATATTGTCCGAAATCGTGCAATTGTTTAAAAAAATAAAATAATCGAATTCATTCCCAAATATCTCAAAACGAAGTGACTTGCCAAAAAACATAGTAGGACATCTAATACTTGGAATTTGACGTTCAGTCGAGTTCTGCAATAATTTTGATTGTTTTAATTTTATCACCCATTCCTAAGATAAAATCACAGATAGTCACTGTACAACCTTTGATCCTTGTTTTATATAGGCCTATAGATTTCTTTATTATATCCAATTTTTCAAGCAATTTGTGATTCGTGTTATTTTAAATTCGTACTAATTCAGAAACCCGCCTCTGGAATGGGCGCAACAAATCACCGAAGATTCATCGCAATCGGATGAATGATACAGACACAAATATAGGTCAAACAAAAGAAACATTCAAATACTCTCGAGTTATGTAGTGTAAAATTGCACTAAATCAGAAGCCAACCAGGGCGTGAGCACAACAAATCACCGATGTTTCATACAATAGCATGAAGGATGTAGCAACAAATACTGCAAACAAACAAACGGGTTTGGTTTTAAACTAAGCACAATAACAGGAGGCGCATACAAATTATTATTCTCAAACAAGGAAAATAATATGATGAGGTAAGAAACTTGTCAGTTTATTTCTTTAACACTGTTTATGACGTATGCACTCGTTATTCATTGGAGATTGGTAGTTTTCAGTACTGTTTGTGTGATATTTGAACAGTCTGATACTACGCGATTCAATGACTGTAGTAAACTGAAATATTTAATATAATAAAATTGCATAATGCATTATGCATACTTGTATTTAGTTATGTGTTGAGAGCTGATAAAGAGAATAAACCTATTTTGAGCATCTTATTAATCTGTTTAATTTACTTATTGCGCTAAAAGTATAAAAGTAAGAAACACTAATAATTTTTTAAAAGTTTTATTCAATTTAACATAGCCTGAAAATAATAATATGTGGTTATTATTATAAAACGATTAGCTCACCCGTCTCACGTTACTGCGATATTATTAGACAGAAATGGCAAGGAAACTCGTTATGGAAAAACTGAATTGAATTTTGTCGTTTTTATTGAAAACAGTTTTATTTACATTGGAGAAACATTTAAAAGTGCAGTTTTAATTTTATTTATTTATTCGAGTCCTTTTCGATAAAATTACAACTCCTGAAATTTTCACTTTAACTTTATAAATTTTAACTTAATAATGTATATACAGAAAATAAAGAAATATAACATATGTTGTAAATCCGATGCTATGCAAACTAACCTAACCTCATATAAAAATTGCTGTCACTTATTCTCACTTAATGGGAAAATTCCATAATCAACTTAATCACGCACAAAAAATTTAATTTCCTGTCTAGCCGTTTAGGAGGATGGTGTTTCAGTCACATACATACGGACAGAAGATATATATATATATATATATATATATATATATATATATATATATATATATATGCATATATATATGAATATATATATATATATATATATATATATATATATATAAATATCGCAATATGTAATCTTGTGTATTAATAAGAATATTTTTATACATATATATATATATATATATATATATATATATATATATATATATATATATTAAATATGGTGATATGTTTTCTTGTAATATAGTTAATAAATTTAAAATATTTCAAAAACAAGAATACTTTCAATGAATATATTTATAGAATAAATATATTCATTAAAAGTATTCTTGTTTTTGAAATATTTTATATTTATTATATATATATATATATATATATATATATATATATATATATATAATATATATATATATATATATATATATATATATATATATATATAATATATATATATATATATATATATATATATATATATATATCGTAATACGTAGTCTTGTGTGTTAATAAAGAACAAAGTCAAAATACAAATACAAGAATACTTTTGATTTTTTTGATTTTGTATGAATTGTAAATTCAATTATAATTCTTGTATTTGTATTTTGACGTAGTTCTCTCTCTCTCTCTCTCTCTCTCTCTCTCTCTCTATATATATATATATATATATATATATATATATATATATACATATATATATATATATATATGATGATGAATAGTTACTATATGAAGTACATCCGTTCATTCTGCAGTCCATAAATTCACAGTTCTGACGTTTCGCTAGAATCTCATCCAGCATTGACGAGGTGAACCCAACAATAGTAGAAGAGCGAGTCTACTGTTGTTGGGTTCACCTCGTCAATGCTGGATGAGATTCTAGTGAAACGTCGGAACTGCGAATTTATGGACTGCAGAATGAACATCCGTACCCCAGATAGTAACTATTCATCATATTTTTCTATCCGTGAAGGAATACGTATCAGCATACATATATATATATATATATATATATATATATATATATATATATATATATATATATATATATATATATATATATATATATAATTTCCTTGGGAAAGTAATCGATGACCGACAGCACCCGTGACATGAATGATACGTAAAGAGCGACAAACATTTTGGGCATCGTGCGTTCAAACTTTTAATGTTTGATTTAAAACGTCAAAGAGATTTTATTTAATGTTTTTCAGTATTTTGTTGGAACTGAATTACTTATTACTATTAAACTAGATTCTGAAATGCTTCCCCGATGGACGGTTTTATAAAACTTTATCACTGCTCAGGTTGAATCTATGACTAAAGAAGAAGCGAGAGATCTGTGCTGTGAGTCATGAAGAAGGGTGAAACTAAGGGGCGCTTGACAGCTGACATGGCCGAACGATCACCTGACCCCAATTCACGCCCGACTGCTTTTCTGTTACAAAAACAAACTTTTTTTAAACCAACAAAATTGATTCACGATGACAGTGTGTAAATCTCCCCATCCCGTTCATGCTTTATTAGAAACGCTACCACAATTTTATCTTCCACAAAGTATTAACTTCTAAAGCCTGAGACTAAAATGCCTAGACCTGCTTTTGTTGTTAAATAAAGAACTTAACAAGTATTGTATAGGCATAGAGGGTGTTTGAAGAGGTTTATTTTCTAATGTTCTAGACCATCATTATTTCTGTAGCTAAACTACAAAAAAAACATATTTTTGACAGTAATGCTGTAAATTTGATTTAGGTTCATCTAGTCTTAAGCATCTTCACATTAAATATCATAGAATTTACTGTAGTAAGTACTTATGAAACCATAGCTACCTTACTGGAATTATGTGACAATTGATATACATCAAATGTTTTGGATATAGGTCCATTTCAGGAACAACAAAGGATCAACACCTGACTTTCATAACATATTAAGTCAATAAATATTACTCCAGTAAACATGGGATATTAATTTATAATCATAATTTTGAAAAAATAAATTTTATAATTGTATTCCTTCGATAAATAATTAGGAATCACTGAAGTACCAGAATAATATCAGAGCTAAGCCTCAACACGGTATTAAATTGTTTTCGAATTCCCCCCTCTCTTTGCCTCCCTCACTTCCACCCTCTTCTCGCTCCCTCTTTCTCTCTTTTCTCTTCCTGTATCTCTTTTTATGTTCTGCTATTCTCCCTCCCCTCCTCTTTCTCTCTCTCGCTCTCATACATGCCTGTATATATGCGCTTGTACAAGTGTTCAATACATTTCACTCGGTTCTCAATCTAGTGTCTAGAAGTAATTTTCATAAATTGATCACCAAGCCTGAATAAATTAATGTAACAATAGTTCAATCACGCTTCTGAAGATTGTTGCGTTAACAGAAGCAATGTCTCGAACCTCTTTCGCACTGCACTACCCCATAGGCATCACTTATGGAATTAGTTATAACATGAAATTATGGTATCACTAAACATTACATGGTCAAGAAAGTCTTCAGCTTCTGTTTGCTTTTGTTTTTTGGTTCTTGTTAATTTTTATTTATTTATGTTTTTAAATACTTTTCTCATAAGAGTTTATACGAAAGTATTTTTCATAGCAATTTTTTATTTTTCTCTTTATCTTATTTTTTGCAAAAGGTCAGAGACTTTTGACGAGGAGTGTCTATTTTTTTCCACAGACTTACTCTTGGCAATGTTCTGACATTTCTAAACACATATCGACATATGTTTATCATACCTATTTGTGGGTCACAAAGTTTTAAAATAGACAAACTCCTGCCAAGAAATCTATATTTAAATTCGCCATGTATATGCAACTTTAGTCGCATTGTATTCGAACAGCGTTCGATTTCAAATTGCCGATTCTTTAAAGAGAATTTCTTGAGAACAATAGGCATTTGTAAAGTATATTTTATGGATTTATTTGTACTCCTTGTGATACTTACTGGGAGCCATTTATCGAAAAATGTTCACAATCATAACGTAGGGCTTACAGATACGGGAAATGATAGGTGATCAAGATCCCCCATTATTAACTTGCGAGTGAGGACAACGTTTTTTATTTAAGACAAGGCAATTTCTACTGTCATAAATGTTTTAACAATCTTTTCCTAAAACTTTTAGCGTTAGGCGTAGAATTACGAGTACTTAGTTTAGATTTATTTTATTTAGCAGCAAGAATCAGTTTTAATCAACTTCCTCTCAAAACTAATTAACCAGTGATTGGATAAATGATACAAAACCAATTGACTAGTTGAACGAATTCATTTAAATAGTTCAGTGGGTTGACTTTATTGTAATATTATTCATACCACTTTGAACCTTTTATGAAGAATTATAATTTTACACAATGTGCTTTATGATAGGTAGAAGAAGGGTTTTGTAATTGGGTTTTAACTCACTTATCAGTAACTGATGTTACTTTAATAATTACTACCAGTAACGGATTGTCATTAGGTTACTTACTTTTTCAATTCAAATAATGTAATGATGTAAACATGTTTATACCTTAAATTTGATAGTAAAAAAAATAATAAGTAATAATTTATGAAAATATAAATTTAGTACAGCAAATCGAAGCTTTTGATTTAAAAAATTTTAAAATTGAATTCTTTCACAGTTTATAGGGCTTTATAAAATAATAGAAAATTAAAACATAAAAGTTTAAAGTCAAGAGAGCGTGAGCAAAATCAAAACTGTTTTGAAATTTGTTTAAAATAAAATTGCAAAACGTTTTAGATAAAAGTAATATAGTTTAAATGTTTTATATTTGTAAAAATATATTGCAATTTTTATATTGAAAAATATTGTTTAAACCCAAATCTACCAAACGAGGCTTTAGGTAGCCAATATAGTAAAACAAAAATTATTATTTTTATACTAAAAAAAAGGATAGATGAAGGATGTCTCTGTTTTAAGTGGTACTGAGGTAAATGGATTGATATAAAATTACTGAATAAGAAGAAAATTCTTAAAATTTATTTAGTTTTAAAAATTGTAATTCTAACAATTATTAATAAAATTATGTATAAAACTTTGTTGCTATAGAAATTGTACAACATTCTTTGAATCTGCTTGAGACGAACATGATTACAAGAGATCCATAGAAGATGTCTCAATCATTTATTTAATTGTATTTTGCCTGCATATAGATAAAAATCTTTAAGTAATTTAACCTCTTCAAGAATTCTTGGATATTTTTAATTCGGTCCTATTGTAACAGTTTTATGCCTCCATTATACTTTGACCACACATTGAAGAGTATTTTGTGTCACATGGTTTCAATAAGCAATTTTACTTTTAAGAAATATTGGTCTAGATTTAGTTTTAAACATTTTCACTTCAGTGTCTACAAACATTGCATTACAAATGTCGGCACTTTATTCTTCACCTATCGTAATGTTTTGAACACTTGTAATTCACATCCATTTTTATGTAACCATCACTGGCAATCAAAAAAAAAAAAAACTAACTCACTAGCCAAATAAGGATCAAGCCTCTTAGCATCTTAGTTCAGTCCCGACCTCCAAGTCCCTAATAAAGATGGCCACCAATAAATGAGCCAAGTTTCTATTGTAGGAACTTTCGGCAGGAAAACGGTTGGGAAGTCTTGACACGGAGATAAAATTTGACCACCATATGCCCCGAACTGTTAGGATTGCAGCGTTCAGAATGAAGACGCATCTTGACTACCTTACTGCGCACCTTCATCGTATTCATGAGCTGCCGCCCTCGAAGTGACTGTTGTGTGGTCGTTAAATCATGAATACTGAACACCTTCATGATACCACAGTCTTATTATGACAGGCCCAGAATTATGACAGTTCCATCTTCAAGAACGCTACTGATCAGCGCGTCACTAATGGCTCAGTTGCCAAGGGCGGGCTTTGGCAATTCAGATATGAGGTTTGGGACTTGCATAAGTACTTTGATAACGTTTGGCCCATGAAAACGTTTACAGATATTCAGCATACTTTGAAATACTTTGCTTAAACGTTCTGGGTTTACGCCATCTTTGGTCATAAGTTTAATAATTCTAATAGTTGATAATGATCTTTTACTTTCCAATGATTCAGTTTTGAATACATTAAATATCTCATAGTTTAATAATTTTCACTTAACACTTGGACATATAATTGTATGCGACACTTGCCTATAGTAGTACATGGGTTTTGATTGATGAGGACGACGGTTTCGGATGGATCCCATTATTTATACAGTATCTCAGTAGCAGTCAGAGTTGACAATAGGACACAACTCCCGAAACGGCTGTCCTCATCAATCAACTTTGTGATCTTTGACAAGGAGGTTAGGTGAAAAGACTGCTACTCTTTGTCACCTTTCTTCTTTTCACCACCTTTCTCTCTTCTTCACTCTTTCTGCAAATACACTGACTCTTGTCCTCATCAATCAAAGAGTAAGTGCTACTATTGGCAAGAGACATACTAAAATATGTCAAAGTGTTTAGTGTAATTTAGTAGCTCGAGAAGAAAATAGATTCACAAAATGTTAATTTTCCATTTTTACAGGGTTGATTTATGCCCAAACCATCATTAAATCCAACTATTCTCTTTAAATTCTTTTAGAACATGTGACTATCTTTCCTTACGGATATTTTGTATAATAGAGTGAATAATGTTCCCAATATTGGTTGATTGAGACAGCTGTCCATCAGGGATATTAAAATAATAGAATTATTTATACTTGATGTAGCAGTGAGTCTAAATTCAGTATTTTGAACACCAAATAATCACTTCATTTATTACAGTAATATTTTGCTACCAGAAAGGAGAGGGGCGTTAACCTCTTCCAAATAATCAAGGTGTCAATTGGTCAATGAGCACAGCAATATCAACTAACCAAGTTTCCCAGGAGAAACGCTATGGCACTGGTTATGGTAATTATTGTTAAAAATTAGCAACATATTTGTGTTATATTTTTAATGAAAATTAATAATTATAAATTAATTTATTTAATGAAATTATTAAGTTACGGTTAGCCTTTAGTTGAGGACCGTGCTCTTTGATTAGTTGAAGTCGTGTAATTTGGTTAGTTGAATGATGCGTACGTTTTGGTTAGTTGAATTTTCGTCATTTGAAAGAGACCAAAGTTTATTAAAATTTAAATTATTAATTAATCTATTAAACTAATTATCATTTAATTACAGTTTTATTAAAATTAAAAAAAATAAAATCAAACTAATAAGAAAAATACACTGCTACAGGGAGGGAAAACAAGGCGAAATGAAAGATGGTTTGAGAGTAATACTAAAAGATTGCTAGTAAAGGATGCTTTCGTAATTTCTCTAAGGTATTATTTGTAAGAGTTAATGCAATGACCATGGAACGTAAAGTAAAGTAAGACAGAGGTTGTGGATGCATTATTTATTAAGGCTCGTAGGGTTGGGGGAATAAACTAAGGGGAAGTTATGGTCTTGCATGGCCATGAATGTAAATGGATCACTACAAACTGGAATTGGTTCAAGGATTTGCTTTGTTAGCTGAATTGATTCATCCTAGTTGTAAAACAAAAATAAATTTTTTATGACCCTTTCAACCCGATAAAATTTGGTTATATCATTAGTAAATTTCGTATGATATATGAAATAAGATGTGTAAAGTAATTTTATAAACATATCTATCGAGTGTTTAATGTTTGCGAGATACACTCCTGAATTTTATACATGAACTGAAAAAACACTTAAAAAAGTTAAATGTGTACTAAAATAATTTCAACACAAAAATATGTAATAATTTTTCCATCCAAAATATGTGTTAGTTCTCAAACTATTTTAAAGTGTTACTTGTTAGTGGTTCATATAGATAATCATATTTTTTGTTTTTTTTTTTAATTACGTTATTTAAAAATACATTCTAAACAAGAAAAAATGATTATAAATGTGGCAAGCCAAAGGTAGTGGATATAATGATGTTAAAACAAAACCTAACCTACATTTACAAACTCGAAACTGGAATAGGTTTAATGAAAGAGAACATATCATGAGTGACGCAACATCGATTACTCTACGTTAAAACGTTAATCTATTAAAAACGCATCATAAGAGAAAAGCATTGATACCGTTTTTCTTAATTATTACCAAACAGACAATTGCGTGTTTGTCTCATGTTAGTCGGTTAACTTTAGGTGTTATAACTGAACCTTATTACAAATTTTATTTACTGAAGCGTAGCCGGTAATCACGCTTAAAGTTGGCCGATTAACATAACACAAACATGCAATTGTTTGTTTAATAATAATTAAGAAAATCGTATCAAATTTGTTCTCAATTAGTGCGTATTTTTTAGACTAACGTTTTTAAGTGGAGTAAACGGAGATGCGTCACTAATGGGATGTACTCTCCGGGGCGTCCCCGCTTATTCATCGGTCGAGCAGTTTCTAATTCCCCTGCTACCTGGCTTGCCTCAACTTACCCTGGGTAGGGGTATAACTGAATTTGCGTATAGCTACATAGAATCCAGTTTGGATAGATTGAAGAAATATCTCTAGTTTGGTGTACGCTAGCTTTAGTGTTTGTTGGTGCTGAATAAAGGAAAGGGCGAAACTCCTTCACAATAGCAATCGGTTAAATCTTGCCAAAGTAGACCCTAGAAAACAAAAACTTTTCTATATCTAACCCAACTGCCTAACAGGATACTTTATATTCCAATGTAGTATAACATTGTGTTCTGTTTTATAAAGAAATTTTCAGAGTCAAATTATGTTTGTAAATCGAGGTTATTTCGTATGAAGGATATTTTTGTACGTTTTATTTATTGTCTATTGCCATTTAGGATATATTATACCATTTCTACGTTCAGATAGCATACGTTTTTCCTGCTTAGTATTTTTTCTTGTATATTGAAGTAGCATACTTAAAAACAAAACAGAAAGTCGAAACTGGTTTGGCCCAGACTTATACTGTTACCTTTCTACATATTTGTCTAGCTAGTGGTTTTTGTTGGTCAGCAAAAATGTACTTTGGTGATAACATGATGTAAACAAAAACGTTATGCCTCATCTAATTTTTAAAATTATCTTTATAGTTGTATCTTTCGTAAAATTACTAACCCTAACGCAAATTTATGTTTATAATTTTTCTTAAACTATTGCCACTGTCTTTAAGAGAGCAATGCATGGAAATGAAACTTTCTACATTAATCTGTCCGACGGTTGTGTGTTGTGAGAGCCGTTAAGTGATTGATCCTAACGTATTGTTTCGTAAAGTCTCTCACTGAAATGAAGGAACACAGTGCGGTTTTCAAGATATTCGAACCCACGTATCAATCAAACTATCCTATTTTTAGAAATATGTGCATCCTTTTATTTCGGCTAGATGTTGCAGGCATCCGTGGTTGTTCCTTAACTAATAGTTATTTAGAGAAGTTAACATATACTTAACTATTGTCGTTAAATTTTATATTTGAGCATCAATTTTCTAAATACATTCATTGAGATGTGTACAAATATGATTCGTATTTATTTTCATGTTGGTCATCTTTATTCTCGGTGATAAACAACGAAATAAAGTACTAACAAAACCTTTTAGAAGTTCTCTTATTATTTGGTAACATTTCTCTTTGACATTTTTTATTTCATTGTTACTGTTTCATTGCTCTCGAGTTACTACTACTACTTTTATTTATCGTCAACGAGAGAGAAATGAATCTTGTTCGTCCGTGTGTTTTATTTTCCCGACACCCAGCATATGTCAAGCATTGTCCTTATATGTCACCTGGGGGGAGGGGACAAGTTAACCCATCATATTGGCTCATATATTATAAGAATCCTTTATAAGGGATTCTTTATATAAGGGATCCCTTATAAGGGATTCTTTTTATAAGGGATCCTTTATAATAGTCTTTATTACAGTATGTTAGCCGTAATATTCCCTTATTCTACCTTGAAAGCTTGTTAATTATTTTATTTTATAATTTATTTAGTATTTTAGTAATTCGAACTGCTGTAGAAAATAATTGAGTTAGGTGAAGCTTTTGCTGGAGTCAAGGCATTTAGGTGAATCCTTATTAGGGATTACTAGAGTGATTGATCCAAGGGCTTAAAGATAGGTTTAAGCTCTTTTTGACAGAGTATTTACTGTTTACATTCTTTTGGTCCTATATTATCATTTTTGTATATTTAAAATTATTTTTAATATATTAAAAAATCAAACTTTAAAAAACTGGAAAAGTCTGAAAATGCGTGTTGCACCATTCAAAGAAATTTGATTAACATCAAGTAACATTATAATAAGGCATACAGTTTTCATAAGGATGAAAAATTACTCTTATTATCCGTTTATAGTTAGCAGTATGTGGCTTATAGTATAATATTGGCTTATAGTATTTTTCCTAGATAGTTATTTTATAAGTACTTAATTTTATAGAAAATGTATACTCTGTTAAAATTAAGCTAAAAATAACGAAAATATTAAAATAATAAATCATGTAAAATAAGTTTATTTTTGGAAAATATTTTCAAAAAGTGGACCTTTAGACTTTACCTCAACTTTAGACCGTTAAAGTATAGAACAGTTTAATGGTAAAGCTGAATAACTGGATCTTTAACTGGTGCCGAGACCTGGCAATAAATATAGTTTCAATTAACCTGCCAATTGTCATTAGTTTTAAACGTCAACTCTCATTTTCTAAAAATAGTGAGATTGTCATTTACCTTTCTTGGCTCCTCAATGCCTTAATATTGGAACTAATGTCCGAAACGTAAATTTTATTAGGACGGCTAGTAGTGTGGTAACTCCGTTTTAAAAACAGTAGTATTGGTTGTGAAGTAATACCGCTAAATTGTGAACGTAGTATAGTAGTGGTCTATCGTCAGAGACAAACGATGAAACAGAGATGAAACATACCACGTTTCAAAAAAGACACCCCAGAAACAAAGAACTTATCAATTGTTTGAAGACCGAAGCTGAAAACTAAGCGTACATGTTATGACATTACAGTTAAACTTGGAAGGAAAACGAAGAAAGTTATAAGAATGCAGATACAACTAATGAAAAAACAATGCAGAAATATGAAGAAAATGGTGACATAAAGCCTTGTTTCGCTCCTTCCTTGAAAAGCTGGATTACGTTGACGGTCATAAAATAGAAAAAATACAAAAATATGGAAATAATTTTGAACTTATGTAAAATTTTAAAAAAATATTTCAAAACATTATGAAACGTTACAAAAATTAAAAAACATAAATATACAAAAATCATTTACTATCATTTAGGCAAACCAAAGCCTGGTTGAAATGTAATGGAAATCAGACAACATACATAAAAAATAATCTAACTGTTCAAACTCTCTTAACAAGAGTATGGAAATAGGAAGGGCTGGTATATTCTGTATTATTTATATCGCAGTATTATTTCGCTTTTTTCGCTCATTTTACTGAAGATTAAGACTCAAGGAGCAGGTAGAAAATCCGTAATGGTCGCTAGTTTCTCTGGTCACTTATTTCACTGGTCGCTTATTTCACGAGACCAGACTAACGGATCTATGATAATCTCCCCCTGTCTTACAGGTATAAATGTAAGGAGAAATATAGGTTAGGATTGAGAGAGAGAAACTCAATTCACCCAAGATTGCGATTGCGGGAGAAATATGGCTAGTGTGGGTTTCTTCAATAACAACAACACGCGAAGAATAAATAGAATATTGCACGCAAGAAATTATTCGCCATATGGAAATTACTTGTAGAGAGTGTCCATATTAATTTGTAACACGTGATTTAAGTTATACAACACGTTCCAAAAATAGGCATCGCACAGCGTGAAAACACCTTCTACGGAGAACTTTCCCGTCGGGCCTTTTAACTGTAATTGGGCACTTACGTCTTTCCATCACCAGGTGAACCGGTATTAATAACATGTAATGCTTCCGTAAAGGGTCTGACGTACCATTTGCCACGGTACGGTAAGCCGGACGCATTTGTGAAGGGTGACTACAGTAAATGCTTTATATACTGTCGTCTTTGATCCGATTCATGATTGAATTCGTAAACATAGATTCAGAATTTTGATTAGTTTGATATTGAACATTTACTATAGAAACTCTAGTGTGACAAGTTTTTTAACTGTGACGACCAATTTTCAGTCACTTTAAGTAAATATATGAGTTGAGACATGCACTCTGAATATAATTAGGTGATTGTAAATAAGAAAAAAATGAAACATGTTTCTAAATGTTTAGTACAAAATAAGTGATTGCAACGTGTTATGAAGAAAGGGATAAGTAGAGGTGGCGGAAACAAAAGAAGCCAGCTAACAGTCAGAAGTGAAGACTAACATCTGATCCTTTGTAATCCGAAAATTGCTTCATTAAGATTATAAATGTGTAATAGAAATAGTTTAAAGAGTCCGTATCTAGCCGTAGCCAGTCTCACCATACGTACAAAAATAAATACAATTCGCAAGTGAAATTGTGTGTATCTATATCTCTCTCTATATTAAAATGGATGTTTATATGTAAGTATGTATGTATCTATGAGCCTTATGCGTTATTAAACCACTGATCCTGCCACCAAGAAACTTTGGGAAATAGTAAGTACATTCCTGGGAAGGTTTTTGGCGACAATTTTTCCAATATGTAATATTTAAGTTCCAAACAAACATAAAATATGACTTTCTATCGTAAAACATTTCATTCAATTCATTCCAAGTTTTGGTTGCTAGACAACACTCAACAATCTAAAATTATTTTAAAATATTTCAAACCATACACAAAAATATTGTATACCCGAATGCTCTTCAATAAATAACATTTGATCGAGAACTTTTACTGTCACACTCCTCGATCGACTACATCAAGTTCAGCTATTATTATTTTAATGAAATACCTAATTAAGTTTAGCTAATGTTAACACGCCATTCATTGACCTTTTGGCGATACCAAGTTCGCCGGGTCAGCTAGTATTTCTCTTTCTCTCTCTCTCTCTTTCTCTTTCTCTCTCTCTCTCTCTATATATATATATATTTATATATATATATATATATATATATATATATATATATATATATAAATGAATGTATGTATGAACCTAATGCATTACTAAACTACTAATCCGATCGCCATGAATCTTTGGAAAACTGTTGAGTACTTTCCTGGAAATGTTTCTGGTGACATAATGGTTTTCAATATGTAATTTTTTCGTGCCAAAATAGCATAAAATGTTACATTCTGTTTTAACTTATCTTAAAGACATAACTCATCTATAAGACATTTCATTGAATTCATTCCAAATTTTAGTTGTTAGGCAACACTCAACAATGTAAAATTGTTTACAAATATATTAAACTGTGGTTTAATGGTGGTATTTTCACCCAATAGAAAATATTTGAAAAGTTTATAATTTTCAAACTATTTATACCTATATTTCATCATTAATAATTATAAGAATCACTTAGAAAATGTTTTAAAAAACGGTTTATCTTATTTTAAGGTATCCAAAATGGCCTAATATGCTACGCCCTAAAAGTTCGGAAGAAACTTTAGAAAATATAATATATATATTTAATAATTCTTTAATCGCTGTTTTATTAAACGTTGACTATTTACAAAAATCAAATATTATTCCGTAATATCTAATACTAAGCGTTTGAATACTTCCAAGTTTGTGATTTTGTAACAGTTTATAATTAAACAAATTGAATATTATTTAGTTTTAATTCTTAAAAATTTAATTTTTACTTCTAGCTTACAGTTCAGGCGTAGCAAGACGTCTGTCTGCAACGCAATTGAAGGTATAACTCCGTTACATTAAAACATTTTAAAATACCAAGTTAATTCATCAAAATTAGCAGAACATTATTGAATTAATTCTTAAGGCTTGTTAATCTGAAATGCAAGGAATTGTGCGCTGGTAAAATAATGACTCTTTTAAATTCAATTAAAGCAAATTACAATCTTTTATTTTAAGAAAGACAAATAAAATAAATTATAATCATGACACATATATTTTTAACACTCAGTTACGGATTATGGAACATTTTACATTCTATTTATGAATTTTTAAGGATAGCAATCCTTCAATTAATTAATCAATCAATGGCTGAAAATGAACATGTATTCGAGTTTACTTGCCTTTTTATATAATCAAATTTAATAATTCAATGTGAACATAATGGCACCAAAAGATGCGTAATTACAGTTATGCTAATTAGTTAAAAGTTCAATGTTCATTATTTAGAATTCTGCTGTGAAACATTTTAAATTTTGAAATAGATTTTTAAAAGTCTTAAATCGCCCACTTAGCTGTATTAACTTGTCGTAACCTCGCTTCCTCCTCGTGGAAATCTCGGTAAAAGCCTTGCATCATCCTCGTGGAAAAGCCTCGGGAAAAGCCATCAATAAGTCAGCGACCCATCTGGTATCTGGTATCGTACGCCGTGTTCTATGCCATGATTATACGAAAATAAACTTTACATTAATTAAAATTTAAAAAAAAGCCAAATAAATTTTCTTGCTCTTCGGAGACGTCCGTTCCCTGTTACATCTTGGCCAAATGAGAGAGATAATTTAGTTGCGTGCGACCTTCCTACCTATCGCGCATCCGGAGGGCGCATCCCTAGCTTGATTACTTGTTTTAATTTTTTTCTCGCTAGATGTCACTATCAGCCAGAGATCTCATTAAAATATTTTTCACACATAACAATTTTTTTTACATAGTCATATATTATTACAATTTTGAATCTATTCTCGTTTATTTTCTGAAATTTGCTAATTTAATATGTAACACCGTCTAAAGTGTGTTACATATTTTTCCCCCCTCTTGAAAAAAAAATTGTGTCATTTCATTTCTCCCTTTTTTTTATTGGAATGTTTTTATCTAATTTTATAATTTATTACTGACTCTCAGTTCAGCAACCAAACTATTCTTCTTTAAAGGAAACATATCATAAAATATTTGTATTGACACATACTCTTATACTTTTACATAATGTTCTTTACTGACTTTATTTCATTAAAACCCTTTCATTAATTAATCAAAAATAATATCAATTATATTTACTCAGCTTTTGATTTAAAATCCTTATGCAAAAATTCAAACTTCCATGTAAACATACAATTTACTTATTATTTCTATTTATCATTTAAATACATATATTATAATTTAATTTAGATTTAAAAGAATTAATTTAATTTAGATTAAAAAGTCCTTTAATGAACATTTCTTATTTTGATTAACTCTTTGAAACTTGTTTTATTGATTCTCAAAATCATTTATTTCACAATATAAAGTTTTAAAAACATTGCATACTTGGAAATATTTTCTTTAAAAATCAAGCTTCTTGTAAACTTTTTAATTTCATAAGCACATGATTATATCTCTTTTAATTTTAAAATAACATTATTTACCCTTAATAATTTCACTCTTTATTTAAATTAAACTCTTTCAAAATTACTCTGTTTATTCCAATACTCTTTGTTAAAAATTACTCGTTCAAAGTTACTCTGTTTCAAAATTCCTCTTTGTTTGTCAACATTACCTTACATATTCGCTAGCTATATTTTTCACAATCCAATCTCTAGGATTTATGAATACCGCTTACTTCCTGTAAGCCAAAAAATTTCAACATTATCGTCGCTATTTATCTACATATTCTCCTCTCAATTTCACAACTTTAAGCATGTACCATTGCCTCATAACCTTTCGTTATCTCTACAATATTTCGTACATCTTATACCACTTTTGGATTTCAAAACCCATATTTTGAAAATCCAATTACATTATTCTTAAATTAAAACCTATATTTTAATTTAAAAATTATATAGCTAGCATGTTGACACGCAAAGGATTATATGTATACTGTTACATATTAAAACTTCTTTTAAATATTTTTGTAAACGAATTGAATTAATTTCTAGCTAAGCTCTTAGTATTTACAAATAAGAATTGAAATTAAACGGAACATACGCTTGCACATTTATACACAATTTTGGTCAAGTGTATAGTCTGTTGATTCCCCATAAGTCATTGAATCGGTGTAGTTTTATGTGTTTTGAGATTTGTCCTAGTCTCTCTCTCATGTAGAATATGTATAGTATGTCAACGTGCACTTTGACATATAATGTGAGTGTTGTCGTGGCGTATAAATTCTGTACAAAGGCACATTCGTATTTTCCTTGTTAATTTATTCCTCTTTTTAAAAATAAAGCTTGCATATTTCCAAATTTAAAATTTTAAGAAATTTCAACTATTTTAGAAGATAAATTTTGCTTGAAATATTTTTATATGATTATTATACAACTTATACATTTAAATTTCAATACCTTTAAAGTTAACTCATAACTTTATATTTTATTAAACCTTACCATTAAAATCATATTACTGTTAATTTCAATTATACTTTCTTTTTTTATTATATTTTAATTCCTCTTTTAACAAGTTTTATTATTAAATCCATTTTGTTTAATAGAATTACTTTCAGAAAATTAACGAGAATATATTCCTTATCCATAAAGTCAAGCAAACTCGAAATATTTAAACAGGCTTTACGCAAACATTGAACTTCAGGCTAGATACTTGTTTATACAAACTCGAACAATCAAATCTAACTTGCCTGACATTGGAACTAGCAGCTGTGCAAACATTGGTAATCTACAACTGGCTTTCTGGGCCATGCACAAACTTACAAAAAATCTAGACTCTACCAAGCATATTACGATTAATATTTTAAACAAAACAGAGTCTCTGACCTTGATTACAATACAAGTAAAAACAGGTTATAACTGGTTTTTTCCCTAACTTTACCAAACTGTTTACACAAACTACCCGCTACATCCTTTTGCGTTCAACTTATACATTTTACAAAATTTTACACTATGAATTTACCTTTTGAATATATTTAATGAAATCGATTATTTTCAACCATTTTTAAATTTTCTTTCCGCCAACACACAAATTTACATTTCAAATTTTTGCAGCAGAGTTGCGCATTTTGTGACGTTGTCAAAAATAAAACAAGCAGAGTTGCGCATTTTGTGTAACGGTTTATAATTAAACAAAATGGATATTATTTAGTTTTAATTCTTAAAAATTTAATTTTTACTTCTAGCTTACAGTTCAGGCGTAGCAAGACGTCTGTCTGCAACGCAATTGAAGGTATAACTCCGTTACATTAAAACATTTTAAAATACCAAGTTAATTCATCAAAATTAGCAGAACATTATTGAATTAATTCTTAAGGCTTGTTAATCTGAAATGCAAGGAATTGTGCGCTGGTAAAATAATGACTCTTTTAAATTCAATTAAAGCAAATTACAATCTTTTATTTTAAGAAAGACAAATAAAATAAATTATAATCATGACACATATATTTTTAACACTCAGTTACGGATTATGGAACATTTTACATTCTATTTATGAATTTTTAAGGATAGCAATCCTTCAATTAATTAATCAATCAATGGCTGAAAATGAACATGTATTCGAGTTTACTTGCCTTTTTATATAATCAAATTTAATAATTCAATGTGAACATAATGGCACCAAAAGATGCGTAATTACAGTTATGCTAATTAGTTAAAAAGTTCAATGTTCATTATTTAGAATTCTGCTGTGAAACATTTTAAATTTTGAAATAGATTTTTAAAAGTCTTAAATCGCCCACTTAGCTGTATTAACTTGTCGTAACCTCGCTTCCTCCTCGTGGAAATCTCGGTAAAAGCCTTGCATCATCCTCGTGGAAAAGCCTCGGGAAAAGCCATCAATAAGTCAGCGACCCATCTGGTATCTGGTATCGTACGCCGTGTTCTATGCCATGATTATACGAAAATAAACTTTACATTAATTAAAATTTTAAAAAAAGCCAAATAAATTTTCTTGCTCTTCGGAGACGTCCGTTCCCTGTTACATCTTGGCCAAATGAGAGAGATAATTTAGTTGCGTGCGACCTTCCTACCTATCGCGCATCCGGAGGGCGCATCCCTAGCTTGATTACTTGTTTTAATTTTTTTCTCGCTAGATGTCACTATCAGCCAGAGATCTCATTAAAATATTTTTCACACATAACAATTTTTTTTACATAATCATATATTATTACAATTTTGAATCTATTCTCGTTTATTTTCTGAAATTTGCTAATTTAATATGTAACACCGTCTAAAGTGTGTTACATATTTTTTTTTTTTTTTTTTTTTTTTTTTTTTTTTTTTTTTTTTTTTTTTTTTTTTTTTTAAGCAAAAACACACTTTAGACGGTGTTACATATTAAATTAGCAAATTTCAGAAAATAAACGAGAATAGATTCAAAATTGTTATAATATATGACTATGTAAAAAAATTGTTATGTGTGAAAAATATAGCTAGCGAATATGTAAGGTAATGTTGACAAACAAAGAGGAATTTTGAAACAGAGTAACTTTGAACGAGTAATTTTTAACAAAGAGTAATTGGAATAAACAGAGTAATTTTGAAAGAGTTTAATTTAAATAAAGAGTGAAATTATTAAGGGTAAATAATGTTATTTTAAAATTAAAAGAGATATAATTATGTGCTTATGAAATTAAAAAGTTTACAAGAAGCTTGATTTTTAAAGAAAATATTTCCAAGTATGCAATGTTTTTAAAACTTTATATTGTGAAATAAATGATTTTGAGAATCAATAAAACAAGTTTCAAAGAGTTAATCAAAATAAGAAATGTTCATTAAAGGACTTTTTAATCTAAATTAAATTAATTCTTTTAAATCTAAATTAAATTATAATATATGTATTTAAATGATAAATGGAAATAATAAGTAAATTGTATGTTTACATGGAAGTTTGAATTTTTGCATAAGGATTTTAAATCAAAAGCTGAGTAAATATAATTGATATTATTTTTGATTAATTAATGAAAGGGTTTTAATGAAATAAAGTCAGTAAAGAACATTATGTAAAAGTATAAGAGTATGTGTCAATACAAATATTTTATGATATGTTTCCTTTAAAGAAGAATAGTTTGGTTGCTGAACTGAGAGTCAGTAATAAATTATAAAATTAGATAAAAACATTCCAATAAAAAAAAGGGAGAAATGAAATGACACAATTTTTTTTTCAAGAGGGGGGAAAAATATGTAACACACTTTAGACGGTGTTACATATTAAATTAGCAAATTTCAGAAAATAAACGAGAATAGATTCAAAATTGTAATAATATATGACTATGTAAAAAAAATTGTTATGTGTGAAAAATATTTTAATGAGATCTCTGGCTGATAGTGACATCTAGCGAGAAAAAAATTAAAACAAGTAATCAAGCTAGGGATGCGCCCTCCGGATGCGCGATAGGTAGGAAGGTCGCACGCAACTAAATTATCTCTCTCATTTGGCCAAGATGTAACAAGGAACGGACGTCTCCGAAGAGCAAGAAAATTTATTTGGCTTTTTTTAAAATTTTAATTAATGTAAAGTTTATTTTCGTATAATCATGGCATAGAACACGGCGTACGATACCAGATACCAGATGGGTCGCTGACTTATTGATGGCTTTTCCCGTGGCTTTTTCACGAGGATGATGCAAGGTTTTTACCGAGATTTCCACGAGGAGGAAGCGAGGTTACGACAAGTTAATACAGCTAAGTGGGCGATTTAAGACTTTTAAAAATCTATTTCAAAATTTAAAATGTTTTACAGCAGAATTCTAAATAATGAACATTGAACTTTTTAACTAATTAGCATAACTGTAATTACGCATCTTTTGGTGCCATTATGTTCACATTGAATTATTAAATTTGATTATATAAAAAGGCAAGTAAACTCGAATACATGTTCATTTTCAGCCATTGATTGATTAATTAATTGAAGGATTGCTATCCTTAAAAATTCATAAATAGAATGTAAAATGTTCCATAATCCGTAACTGAGTGTTAAAAATATATGTGTCATGATTATAATTTATTTTATTTGTCTTTCTTAAAATAAAAGATTGTAATTTGCTTTAATTGAATTTAAAAGAGTCATTATTTTACCAGCGCACAATTCCTTGCATTTCAGAATAACAAGCCTTAAGAATTAATTCAATAATGTTCTGCTAATTTTGATGAATTAACTTGGTATTTTAAAATGTTTTAATGTAACGGAGTTATACCTTCAATTGCGTTACAGACAGACGTCTTGCTACGCCTGAACTGTAAGATAGAAGTAAAAATTAAATTTTTAAGAATTAAAACTAAATAATATTCAATTTGTTTAATTATAAACCGTTACAATTTGTTTTTTTTAATACAATATCCGTAAAGTCACAAACCACGCGTTCTTATACTACAAGGAACAATCCTCTTCCAATAACTATAGGCCATACTAAATGTTATCTTAGCTTTTGATTGTAATATCCACGTATCATTTTTATTGCCCAAGCGGTAAAGGAAAGGATTGTGCGTATAGGTCTAAGTAGGTTTATTGTAAAGACATAAAACCCCCTGAGACATAATATCATCGGATGCTAAGGTTGACTATTTATAGAAGGCCCTTTACACTCCTCTTGTAAGAAGAAGCGAAAGGAATGGTAGATGGGATTAGATAGGGGTGAGAAAAGGACAGGATTCCGTAGTATAGCTGGTCATACGTACAATGGCGCACAATCTCGAAGGGCGAGCATAGACGGGGGGAAGGGTAGGAGAAGCAAAGACCGTTCCACAAACATTATAATATGAGGTATAGTATTTATTTTACAACAATGTAGATTTGACAAGGCCCAAACACCGCTATAAATATTATTTGAAATATTAAATAGATCATTTACATAAAGTTTAGAATAAATATACTAATATCAGTTTTTTAAACGATCGCAACGCCTACAATTTCTTAGTGATAGCGTTAGATGCAACACGCACTACAAAAACCGATGTTTTTAAATAGGGCTAGCTTTTTGTTTTCTATCGATCGATCGCACGCCAGCTTTGCCTGAAAGAGACCTACTCTCAGCTGGATGAAGAGACTTCTCTACCCTCTATTCGAAGCTACCTTGAGTGCAGTAGCTATAAAGGGTATTAAAATATTAATTTGCATTAAAGACGGACGGAAGCAGAATGTCAAAGCGGTTCGCCTTAGCCAACGCTTTGCGATAGTAATGGTTATAGCTTTTAAATTAATTCATAGTAATTACCGTGTTATGTTAATATGCTCAGAGCGGTACGCTTTGCATTAGCACCTAGAAACGTGACGTCATCTCATTTTAAAAGCAGCTTTAAATAATAAATTCTGTACTAGAATACTAAAGAGTTTTATTAAAATATGTCATCATAGGGTAGATTGAGATTTGTAATGAAGGTACGCTAAGTAGGCTATAGTAAATACGTTATACTCTGAAATCCCGATCATCTACGATTAACATCGTTGTTAATATCAACCAACGAGCTGTAATTGCAAAACTCTACTAAAATGCCCTCCGTACTATTTGTGACAGATTTGTATTACAATTTGCTGTAACAACAAACAAAATCAATTTGCTGTTTGTTTTTATGGAACAATCAGTTTTCATCACTTAACTACAATGATGGTCTTAAAATGTAAAAAGATTCGTTTCAAGTGATGTTCCTTAAATCTTTTAAATTTAATCTTTCTAATACGTTCATAGTCGCACTTGTACCAGAACAACCAGTGTTTATCTTCTGAGTTCCGGAGTATTATTATTACTAAAACTCGGAGGGACCTTATCAGTGTAGAGCACTTAGCTGCAGCTTTTGTACTCTCTTCCCATCCCTACCACAGGACTAGCTTAGTGGATACCTACCTCTTTGTACCAAGTACCTCTTGGTATCTCTTTGTATCAAGTACCCACCTGATGCTAAATCTTCTGATATCCTCTGGTGTACATACCTGCCAGCCAAACCTCTTTCTCCTTGCAGCTCCCAAAGCAGGGCACTCACAGAGTACGTGGACTGGGCTTTCCTCTTGGTCCTCATCTCTTGCACACAGGGGACCTAGATTTCCCAATTTTGTATTGGAACCCCTCAGATTCCCATGGCCTGTGACCAGCTCTACAGTAACTCTGAGTTGAGGTCTACTTCAGGAGAGTTGTTCTTTGCCCCACAAATCTCCTGAGTAACCCCACAGTACCTTGGATTTGTTACACTCCAAAGCTGTATTCCATTCTTCCCTACACATCCTGTCTATATGTGCTGTGATCCTATTGCGCCCCTCCTGAGGCGGCATTCCCACTGCCCTCAGCAACGGTCCTTGAGTTATACACCCTTGTTTTGCTAAGGCGTCAGCTCTCTCATTCCCTATCCAGCCAGAATGTCCTGGAATCCAAGTTAGGTTGAGCGAATTATACTTACTCAGCTCTGATAGAGAAGCTATAGTCTCAGCGACCAGCCTAGAGCTGATACTAGCCTTACCTAAAGCCTTCAGAGCTGTCTGACTGTCCGAGCAAATCCAGATGGTCTTGCTCCTCTTGCCAGACCCTATTATTTTCTCAGCACAAAGTTTGATCGCGAGCACCTCCCCCTGGAAAACAGAGTTGTAGTCTTCCAGGCGATGACAAAATCTGTCTTGGTGTCTCGGTCCACTAAATCCTGCTCCCCCTCCTTCCTTCATTTTGGACCCATCCGTGAACCAGATTTCACCATGTTTGGGCCTACACTCCGCCCATGCCTCTCTTGCAGGAATATGGATTTTGTAATTTCCTTTTTCCCTTTTACGAGACAGTATCTTATCCTGAGGTTCTATCCACAGCTCCTTCAGTGAATCCCCAAATAGCTGTTTATGACGTTTGCTACTTGTCTTCCACTGCCCGGTACAACTTAGCCGGTATGCAGTTTTCATTGCCTCTATCCTAATTTGAAAACTCAAGGATGGAAAACCCAACATAACCCTCATGGCCGCAAATGGTGTGCTTCTCCTTGTAGCTGTTATACCTCTAAGGAAGAGCCCCTGCTCGCGGTACAGCACTCTTTTACTTGTTTCTTTCTATGCCCTGTCCCACCAGACGGTTGAGGCAAATACCAACCTCGGCACCACCATGGCGGAATAAATCCAGTTCATGTGACGTGGACCCAAACCCCATCTCGTGCCTATAGCTCCTATGCATTACCAGAATGTAGCTATGGCTTTTTTTGCACTTATCCTCCAAGTGCTCA
The DNA here is from genome assembly GCA_036971475.1 of Prosapia bicincta. Taxonomy (NCBI): domain Eukaryota; kingdom Metazoa; phylum Arthropoda; class Insecta; order Hemiptera; family Cercopidae; genus Prosapia; species Prosapia bicincta. Next base: position 322,382,544 of record JBAIZL010000001.1, read on the forward strand.
CGCCAGAGTAGCTTCCTATCCAGAATAACTCCCAGATATTTAGCGCTCTCAATGTAGTTTCTTTTGGTATTACCAATTTCCATCATCTCCAGCGATTTAGTTTTATATCGCCTAGTGAAGATGAGTACCACAGATTTCTCTCCTTGAATGCATAGTGCATTTTCCCTGCACCATGCTTCTGTTACCTTGAGTGCCTCTTGAAGCGTACTTGGATGGGTGAGTTCCGGAGTAACAAACAAAGAAAATTTCATTTAAACCCTTATGTCTATCACATGGCTTTGCAGCGTTGAGTTGAGGATATGTAACTCTCACTAATACTTCAGATATAGGGCTGATATACAGCCGATTACTAAAATCGCCGGATTACTAAAAACGCCGGACTACTGAAGGGTCCATTAGGAGCACAATGCAAATTGAACAATAGTCATGTGTATTGCATAAAAATAAAGAAAACAGAAAATACTCTTATACTGTACTTGAAATGATAAAACGAGAATGGATGTACTTTACAATAAAAGGCTACCTTATTTTTAACGGTAAAAATTTAAATATGTTTCCATTTACATTGCAAAGACATTGTTGTCTTGCACTTCAGTAACAGCCACTGTACATAACTACCGTAACAGCATACGGCTGGAAATAGTTTGTAAATTACGAGCTACACAACTAAAATCGGGCGGCTATCTTGAAGGTCATTCGGTCACTGCCATCGACATGCAGTAAAAAATATACAAGTTATGTTTACTTATCGATTATATTTACATCTTTTGTCCTTGACGAAAACGCCGGATTACTGAAAGGGCCAAATTGGCCGAATGGGCGAAGGTCCGGATTACAGCGAGTTTAGTGGTTTCCTAGTTATTTTGTGGTGTGATAACGTTTGGTATACCGTATTATGGTGCTTTTATGTTGCCTGTAACATGACTTGTATTATATATGATTTAATGTGGAATTCGGATATAATAATGTTACACAGAATAATGATAATCTTCTAGAGGAGAACTATTCTAGTAATTGTACAGACGATCAGGTGTATGAGCAGTACGACCGACTTTGACGAAAAACCTCTCCTTTGAATGCCTTAACCAATGCAATTTTGAAACGACCTCCTTCGGCTTGCTGAAGGCTTGCAGTGTTTCTATTCTAGAAAAACCCCTTTGGTGTATTTATCATTGTATATATTGTGCTTTTAAAACTTAAGCGAATAAACAAAATAATATCCTTTTGTAACATATTAAATTAGCAAAAATAATTTTGTAGGTCAAACCCAGTCGTAATATGCCTGTAAATAAAAAGATTTGACAGTATAAGTCTTGAAAATATTACGGTTTATTGATTCCACTGTTATATACAGGCGATCGTTGGGAAGCAAAGAAAAAAATTATGTCAGCCTGTTAAAGGGAAATGTATCAGCAGGGACAGTTTCTGCTGATTATGCGTGAGAAGGCAACGATCCTGACCATCAAATTTCAAAACTGTCGTATTTAGTAAACTATTACAGTAACAGGAGTGGGAGTTTTGTATCCACAAAGCAACTTGTGTTGATGAGGCACTGGTAGTGTGGTGAGGGATGCTGTAGTTTTGGGTTTGTAAATGTTCCAGAACAACTTCTATGAAAATTCGTAAGTCTAAATATTTTATTTATTTGGTGTGAAATACGATAGCATTTGTACTTATATTTTCTGTGGAGAGGCGTGAAATGGGGGTGTTGTTTCGGAACAACCCAAAAAATATTCCAAATACCAAGGTTTTAAAGAGAAATGAATAAAGAATGAATTTTTAATGAAATTAACATTTAGATCATTGTCAGCAAAATCAGTTGACATGATCTAGACAAGAAAGAGTTTTATACAATACAAAGAAAAATTTCTTAGGTAAATTTCGTTATTGTGAAATTATATTTTAAAACATATAACAAAACTCGTGTATTACATTTCCAACGTATATAAACAAATGTAATCAACATCAAGTTAAGGTAGGACATGAATTTCCCTTGGGACCGAGACACGGATAGAATCTGGCTTGCACGGGGAAATATCGAATCGCTGAAGTAGATCGGTACGCTGGTTGTAGGAGCCCGCCTTCAAAAATTAAATTTGTGATTAGACCATACATTTATAGAAAAAGAAATTTCGATTCGTCTGAAAGAAAATTGTCAAAAAGGGGGAATCTAGGCGTCAGTTGTTTGACATACATAGTACACGCACGAAATGTAAGAATAGAAAATAGTTTCTTTATTTAATGTCTGTTAATAACTATTATTATTAATATGAAATAGATTATATTTGAAGGCACAGAAAATTGAAGAAAATTGTAATGTCGAGAGATTTTTGCGGAGTAATAAAGAAAGATAGGGTAAGGTATAAACACACGAGTGACTGAAACATTTACTTAATCTATATAATTTAATGTTTATATGGTTGTGCATAAAATAAAGGGCAATGAGTAAAGGGTGATTACGGGCAATGGAAGGACTTAATGAACGTCGGGTAGTAAGGTTTTAATACGATACAATGTCGGTAACACCATACTTGAGAATATGTATGCAGCAGCATATTTAAGGATATATATGTTTATTTGGATGCAGCTTATTAAAATAAGAGGAAAGTTTTAAACAACGAATGAAAAGTATATCATATAAGCTACAAAATGCAAAGAAAACTATATTTTAAACATTTACTATCCTCTGTATGCAACACCTGATATAAACAACACATTTATCATTTAAACTACAAAGATGTTGTAATTCCTTGCATTAATGTGAAACACGCCGAGAATAAATGCGTAGGTTGTTTTCTCAATTATATACTAACATGTTCATGATAGTAGTAAAAATTATTTATTTACACTGGATAATTGTAGCCTTCAGTTGTAAAATTACCTCCACATATCTAATATCAAGACGAAATACACTCGACTACCGTTATAAATTGGCTCATTTATACGTTACAATATGTATAAATAAAATGCGCTTGCTCGGCATACCCACAAGCATATGCCTGCATACGCACGCGAGCGCGCTCGCACAGAATACTAAAAACAAATTTAACAATCTTTCAAACATTGATTTGTACTAAGTTTTTAAGTTGCGGATTTACCGCAACTGAATATTCAAACTGGGTGTCGTATAGACAAATTTTGTTGCACGCTATTTTCACTGGGAGCGAGTTTCATTTTCCGTCGACCCTCTGCGTAACTCGGTAAACACAGGTCCCATATATCATTAAATTTATATTTATGTTAGAGTTAAGTCTATGACAGTTTAAAATTTTTTTGTCATTTAGCTCTCAATATTCTGTCCAGTGGAGTAGAAGCCTATTCTGTTGCTTGAGCTTTGGTTATAAATCTGTCAAACTCAGTTGTCATTGAATTCACTGAGGTTGTCGCGGTTAGCGATGTTAAGGCTCTTCTAATTTCAAGGTAAAATACTTTTCTAATTTTAATTCTACTATGTGGGTTAATATCACAAGAAAATCTTGTTTTAATAAATACAATATTATTCGAAATGTAGATGTTTTAGAGTAAGCTATAATAGCATTAAAATTTCAGATATCTCTAGTTTATAAACGATGTTCGTCACCAAAATCAGTGATGATTCAAAGGTATTAGAAGTGATATGTCAAAAGGCTGCAGATCTGTCATAAACCTTATCTTTTTAATTTATAATTTGTAATGGCGTTACGTAACATTACTGCTCTTCTTGAAATAAGAACGAATCTTGCACTGCCTAACAGATATCGATTATATTACAAAGCAGTCCACCGACAGATAATAATCCACTGCCATCAGCATCAGTATGTTGATAACTGTAGGCAGCTATAAACGGCGCGCGTAACATTCGCTCCTCACGTATGCAGAGCAAACGTAGGTTTCCTTATTGCCAAGTGTTTATTTTCGTGTTAAAACTTGACTTTCCATAAATGATTGTATTCATATCGGTCAATCAATCAGTTTGACAGGATACGTCATGAAAACATAGGCGTGACTCGTGTACGTTTTGCATAATCGTAGCTAACTAGGATATGGACTCGGACTATAATTATTGATTTATGAGCACGATGTAGGTGGGGCGATAAAAGTCTGTCCGGAGGTTTAAGGTTAATGATGGACGGCGGCGGTGAGTTTTTCTATTAAATGTTTAGAAAGACTAATTCTAGCTTACCGCCGGTTTTTATACAGGTAGCGCTGGAAACACACTGGGCATGCTCAGTTTCATTACATCTTTAAAAACCTCGCATTCATTACACGGAGTAAACCTGCTTTGATTGATTGTTGAGCCGACCTAGGATACTTTTAAACGTGGTATGAGGTAGAATATAGTATAGTTTTAAGTATTTGTATTGACAACATTAAACATTGTTTCTTTCTTACCAGGTTTCACCTTCTCCCTTCTACACGCGGAACACCGTCCTTTTCCCTTTTAATATATTTAGGTTATTAATGAATAAAGCTTAAAAGCTTGAAACATTCCTGAATTCTTCCATAGTGGTTCAACTACCAAGCATCATACGCATGTTAGACGAAGGAGGTCACTAGAGGCTGTGCTGGTTTTAGAAAAAATGAAGGATGATGAAAATGGGTAATACGAAGGACGATGTATATGTATCTTATTTAAACGCTATCTAACAAGGAATGAGCATATTCACCCTCACACGCGCGTGCGCACTCAAGCGATCAGAAATATCATATGAAGCTCAGTAAATTAGAATTTTCGGAAAATAATTTTTTTTGGCTAAAATACATTTCAAAAATTTAATAAAGACAAGGCATAAAGTTTTTAGTATTAATAAAATAATTTATAAAGAGTAACAATGAATCATTTAAGCAAAAAAGATTGTACTGCTTCATGTAGACAGGTTTCAAGCTGAGCAGTTAGAATTAGGATTCTGCATGAAAATCAGATAGAAAAACTCAAAATACATGGTTTCAGATTCGATAAAATTATTTCTTTTGTTAAGAGCAGAAAATTTGAAATGTTTAAAATAAATTTATTTAAATTACACAAAAAAAATAAATAAAAAATTGAGGGTTTAATTGAAACATGTAAAAAATTTAATTTTGGAAGGTTAATAGAGGTAACAATAATCAATTAAACGATAAAATATCAAAAATTGCGGTATATGTGAGGTAATAACCAAATATTAAAATCAGCAACGGACAGTATGAGTGAGAAAAAATTCTAAAGGTGTGAAATCTTTAACAAGTAACTTATAAGTCAAAATAGCACTAGAAACACGAAGGTCATTTCTTTGCAAAGCTCAAAACGCGAAACAACCTACAGAAATAAAATAATTAAATTGTTTAATGCTATTAAATAAATCAATAATAAATTTCAATCGATTTTTTTAAAGATATTTGAGCTAACAATTAGTGCGTAAGCAAAGAGAAATATCGGTAGTGGGATGCACTGGCAGCCAATAGAAGTAACACGCAATGTTCAGATGATAAATAATAAAACGCTAACGGGAACAGCGAAGAAGGAGGTAGCAAGTGAGAGATGTAGGAAGAGAAACTGGGACGAATGCAGAGCGTTCCGACGGACATCTCTATTACAATTGTTTTCAAAATGCTTGAGGAAACCCTGGGAGGCTAAGATTTCAATTTTTCGTCCTGCCAGGTAAACTAACATGGAGTCAGTTTATCTGAGATTTTACACTTTATGATTTAAAATACGAATCGACACTATTTTGTAAAGTAAAATTTTAAAAACATAATTATGTATAAAAGTTCCAGTTTTTTAATTATAAATTAAATACTTAATTATACCGACACCTTAAAACCGATGTAAGATTAAACTGCCATAGAGAGGATGTATTTAAGGTCTTCAATACTTCAACCGATCAATCCAGGATCTATGTACCGGAATGGGGAGGACGACAACGATCTAGATTTCCCAGAGACTAGAGCCTACTACAGACTTGAAAGGCAAATAAAAGTCAGAAAAAAGTACTTAAATACTTATTTCAAAACTTCCATATATAAATACAAATTCATTTAAAGCAAACAAACAATTCCACAAACATATTTGGCTTTAGCGGTAAATTTATAGAATTTCAGTGTTGAATAAATTAAACAGTTTGTCTAAATAATAATGTTTGTTATGTAGTAGATTGTAATGAGTAATAAATTATTAATATTTGCTAAATAATACATAAAATAGTAGGCCTAAAAACATTGTTTTAGTACATTTTTCATATATTTAGTTTTTCATAGGTAATAGTTTTGCCGATCCACGATGACATTTCTGTCTAGTATTGAAACCAAATTAGCTTAAAGAGTAATAATGAAAAAATGCATTTGTAAAATAGAGAAATTATTTCCAATATAATTATATACCTTGGCAGTATGATACGCTAATAATAGTAACAATTTCACGATACATAAAACTGTACTCAATCAATTTCACCATTCAACAATGTTGTGGCTAATTAAGTGTGAAAGTAACAATATTTTCCATAAAGAACTATAAAACTTTCTAAATACCGTATCTGGTTTTGACCCGGTTTAAATGTGCATAAATTAAAATCATTATTTTCCGTAATAGGTATTTCATAATTGCAATTTACCTTCGGTTGCGCCGTTCATTGCAGTTACAGTTACGCCTGTGTAATTCGTTGATTAGCGTGTCACTAATCAACTCGCGCCGGAAATTGACACAAGTGCGATAAACATGTGCAGTTAGATTATTTCCGGTTGACCGTGCAATATGACTGCAAGGTTTTCTTCACTCCTATCGGTCGCTGTGCTGTGTGTAGATTATAATATCTTAGCCAACGTGTGTTGCTGACTATCTCACCGCTTTGTGCGCGCGGAAGACTATTACTGATAGCATCTGTGTACAAGCATGTTTCTTTAAAATCGATTCAACCGTTTTAGATTCATATTTAGTGCCAACACGCCATTAGTTCTAAGGATGCACCTCAGGAGTTAGGCTATCTGAATGTATTAAAATTTATTTACTAATAATTTTACTCTGCCCCAATTTTAATAATCTTATATGAACGAAATAAATTTACTTTTATAATCATATATATTTAATTCAGTATTTTCTGCTTGTGTTTTGAGGTAAATCTTTCATTTTTTAAATTCAGAAATTCTGAGAGCTTAGTAATGTCAGCCACGAAACAAACCCATTGATTTATATAATCGTTCTATCTATTTCTTAAGTCTGTTATGCTTGCTATTATTTATGATCTGATTATGTGACTTAGCATTTAGCACGCGAAGAATAAAGGACGTAGAGAGCAATTATTTTTAATTTCAGAATTATATATGCTCATTGCTCTCTAGATCCAAGAAGCGAATTTCTATTAAATATGAATATAGATTGCTCTCTAGATCCAAGAAGACGAATTTGTATTAAATTTGTATATACCGATTGCTCTCTAGATCCCAGAAGAATTTATAATAAATTTGCATATACCGAATGCTCTCTAGATCCAAGAAGAAGAATTTATATTAAATATGAATATATCGATTGCTCTCTAAATCCAAGAACAATTTCGATTAAATTTGTATATACCGATTGCTCTCTAGATCCAAGAAGAAGATTTTGTATCAAATATGAATATCTCGATTGCTCTAGATCCAAGAAGAACAATTTATATTTAATTTGTATATACCGATTGCTCTCTAGATCCAAGAAAAATTTATAATAAATATAAATATATAGATTGCTCTTTCTAGATCGAAGAAGAAGAATTTCTATTAAATATTAATTAATCGATTGCTCTCTAGAGCCAAGAAGAAGAAATTCTATTAAATTTGTATATACCGATTGCTCTCTAGTTCCAAGAAGAATTTATATTAAATATGAATATATCAAGTGCTCTCTAGATCCAAGAAGAACAATTTCTTTTAAATATGAATATTTCGATTACTCTCTAGATCCAAGAAGATGAATTAATATTAAATTATTATACACCCATTCCCCTCTAGATCCAAGAAGATGAATTTATATTAAATATTTATACACCCATTCCCCTCTAGATCCAAGAAAAAAAATTTCTATTAAATTCCAATATATATCTAGCGCTCTATAGATCGAAGAGCAATTTATATTAAATTTGTATATAGTTATTGCTCTCTAGATCCAAAAAGAACTTCTAATAAAGTTGTAAATACCCATTGTACTCTAGATCTAAGAAGAGTTTCTGTTACATTAGTACATTTCGATTGCTCTCTAGATCCAAGAAGAAGAATTTGTATTGAAACGATCTATTAAGCTGAATGATATTGGACATTAATTTCGGAGAAAAACTGCTAAATTTGTAATAAATAAATAATAACACTATTTACACAAACATTTTAAAGTATTAACATATCTATAAATGTACAGCAAAGAACTTTTCGAATACGAACGAATTGTATGGAATATTTCCGAAATCCAATGTCAATTATATTGGAGCAACGCTCTTTTATGTTTACATTTGAAAAGCGGAACAAACGGTCTTAAGTTTATGCATGCATTACTGTCGCACATCAATAATATTCGTTTATTACTTTTTTTATAGAAAGTGTTTGATAACCCGAAGACCAAATAATTTTGTCCAGAAGATTTCCGAATACAAAACATGGGGTAAAATGCTAATAGCTGTTTTTATTTTCAATCAGAGGTTATGTTTGGATGATTTTCAAATGCAATATCTTATTCAAAACATTTCTGAAAGACACAAGCATTTGTTTGCACCTTATATAGTTCCATTTTGTATTGATTACAATTAGGATAAATCTATTTAGCTATCATAGCAAAACCAATTCCAGCTTGTAGTGAGGCATTGGCATTCATGGCCATGCAGGACCATTACTTACCCTTACTTTATTTCCCCAACCCTCCGCGCCTTAATACATAATGAATTCACAACCTCTGTCTTACTTTACGTCTTACGCTCATTGAATTAACCTTTACAGATAATACCTTGGAGAAATTTCCTTTAGTAAGGTATTATTCTCAAAACTTTTCTTTGTTCCTAGTTTTCCTAGTTTCCCTGAAGTAGAGGTTTTGTTCATATTCGATTGATCTTGTTTTTTTACATATTTTTCTATTGTATTGAACTTCTTCTCTTAGTGCTTTATGTTGGTTTGTACTTGTTATTTTATTTGCGTATATCAATTTTGAGGCTTTATACTATTTGATTAAAATAATATTTACAAAAACTAATAATTTTCACTTCAAAACTACAATTTCACGAATGTTTACTTGATATTTACCACAATCGAGCTCAGGGCTTTTAATGTGCTGGAGGGCTTTCGTAAATCATTAATTTCACGAGTTAAAAAGCGCTGACATCTATAATGTTGTAATTAGTTAAAATAAATTGAATCTGTTGTTTTGTATGCAGTAATGACGAATAACACAAAGCAACAAAAAGTTGTGCAACTGTTTAATTTAATATTTCAGTGGTCGTTTCGGCAATAACGTTAAGTTATTTTCAATTCTCAACCCCTAAAACTATTGGTTACTATTAAGTTGTTTTAAATATTAATATTAGATCTTTTGATAATGTTCAAATGGTTAACTGTAAATGGTTGAAACGTCAACTGAATAATTACATTAATTAGTCGTACAATTGTTGGTCGTCGTGTGTTATTCTTCAGATAATCCTCCAACAAAATTTTTAAAAAAATAAATATCACATTTGTTAAACAAATAAGACAGACTACTCTGTAAAATATGCTGTGAAGATATTTATCAATAAATGTGTTACAACATAGGCCTATGTAAAAGTATATAAGGAGGGAATTCATGTATAAATTATAGTACTCACTCTTTTTATTTGCAAGTAAAAGGCATTAGAGAAAACCTAAGTGTTTAAAAAATTGTCTACAGAATGTTTACATAAGCGTGTTTATCTTACGCAAGTTAAAAGAAGCATGATTTAAGTTTCTATAGTAACAACATTTTTATATTTGGATTGTTAGATAAAATTAATTGTTAGGTTTAGCTTAGTTTTATTATTTTTTTAAAATAAATTAATTTAAAAAATTTTATAATGTCATTGTTGTTTTGTTTAACTAATTCCTCATTCTCTTGACAGATTAATATATTTCAGAAAGTAAAGTTCACTTTCTTACAACGTATAAACCATCACAGATCTGTTTTAAAAAAAGGGTTATTTATAAATTTTTTATTTTCTCTTTCTTTTACTTTCTTTATTTTTCTAGGTAGTTTTTAATTTCATAAAAAACAATTGACGTAAACTTTTGTATTCTGAAGTCAGAGAAGTCTGCTGCCTTTAAATTGATATACATATTGAGTACAATTTGCAAACACTGAAACAATTTTGTGCAAAATTCTTCATCTATCACTGAAATGTTAAAGTGGAAAATGTGAATCTCCGGTCTCCACGAATCTTTCGGTCCTAATCTTTGAGCAAATCTTCTGTGATCGCTGATGGTAAGCCCGCCAGCAGTCGTCATGGACATTTTCCCGTTTTTCATAAAAGTACCTACACTTTACACTCTTTCTACAGCAGCCATGGCAATGGGACATTAGTGTGTAATCACTCTTTGGGTCATACAATACTTTTTCTGTAGATGAATTTTTGCTGTTGAAATTTCCATCAGTGTCAAAAACCGAATCTCTAAACGTATTTCACAGTCGGCAGAGTGATCGTATATCTCACTTATACTTTATTATATTTTAGTTCTTTGGTTTAAGTTATAATGAAAATTTTTTTTATGGTATAATACCATTCATTTATACTACTTCTTTATAATAAAAATAATTACATTTTTCTATTGCTATTTTTAGTGTAGCCTAAGGCCTAAACATTAATTAGGTACATATAGGCTAAATTAACGTAATAATAAACTATCATCACAATTAACGCAGTCATAAACGATCATCCCAATTAACGTAGTAAAAAACTATAATTAGAAATACCTTAATCATAAAAGATCATTACCATTAACGTATTATTAAGGATCATCACAATTAAAGTAGTCATAGGCTACAATTACAATCAACTTAGTCATAAACGAACATTACAGTTAACGTAGTCAATAAGGTTCACCACAAAATAGTAGTCATATACTACTAGTACCACCAATTACCATTGGCTCAGACCACCAATTAAAGTAGTCATATACTACTATTACAATTAGCACAGAGATAAGCGATCATAACAATTGAAGTAGTCATAGCTGATCATAACAATTGCAGTAGTCATAGCTGATCATAACAATTAACGTAGTCATAAACGATCATCACAATCAAAGTAGTCATAAACGATCATTACAATTAACGTAGTGAATAAGACTCACCACAATCAAAGTAGTCATAAACTACAATTACAATGAACGTAGTCATAAACAATCATAACGTAGTCAATAAGGTTAACCACAATTAAAGTAGTCACACACTACAATTACAATTAGCGTAGAGATAAACGATCATAACAATTGCAGTAGTCATAGCTGATCATAACAATTAACGTAGTCATAAACGATCATCACAACTAACGTAGTCATAAACGACCATCACAATCAAATTAGTCATAAACGATCATTACAATTAACCTAGTGAATAAGGCTTACCACAATCAAACTAGTCATAAACTACAATTACAATGAACGTAGTCATAAACAATCATAACGTAGTAAATAAGGTTAACCACAATTAAAGTAGTCACACACTACAATTACAATTAGCGTAGAGATAAACGATAATAACAAATGCAGTAGTCATAGCTGATCATAACAATTAACGTAGTCATAAACGATCATCACAACTAACGTCGTCATAAACGATCATCACAATCAAATTAGTCATAAACGATCATTACAATTAACCTAGTGAATAAGGCTCACCATAATCAAACTAGTTATAAAATATAATTACAATGAACGTAGTCATAAACAATCATAACGTAGTCAATAAGGTTAACCACAATTAAAGAAGTCATACACTACAATTACAATTAGCGTACAGATAAACGATCATAACAATTGAAGTAGTCATAGCTGATCATAAAAATTGCAGTAGTCATAGCTGATCATAACAACTAACGTAGTCATAAACGATCATCACAACTATCGTAGTCATAAACGATCATTACAATTAACGTAGTGAATAAGGCTCACCACAATCAAAGTAGTCATAAACTACAATTACAATGAACGTAGTCATAAACAATCATTACAGTTAACGTAGTCAATAAGGTTAACCACAATTAAAGGAGTCACACACTACAATTACAATTAGCGTAGAGATAAACGATCATAACAATTGTAGTAGTCATAGCTGATCATAACAATTGCAGTAGTCACAAACGATCATCACAACTAACGTAGTCATAAACGATCATTACAACTAACGTAGTGAATAAGGCTCACCACAATCAAACTAGTCATAAACTACAATTACAATGAACGTAGTCATAAACAATCATAACGTAGTCAATAAGGTTAACCACAATTAAAGTAGTCACACACTACAATTACAATTAGCGTAGAGATAAACGATCATAACAATTGCAGTAGTCATGGCTGATCATAACAATTAACGTAGTCATAAACGATCATCACAACTAACGTAGTCATAAACGATCATCACAATCAAATTAGTCATAAACGATCATTACAATTAACCTAGTGAATAAGGCTCACCACAATCAAACTAGTCATAAACTACAATTACAATGAACGTAGTCATAAACAATCATAACGTAGTCAATAAGGTTAACCACAATTAAAGTAGTCACACACTACAATTACAATTAGCGTAGAGATAAACGTTCATAACAATTGCAGTAGTCATAGCTGATCATAACAATTAACGTAGTCATAAACGATCATCACAACTAACGTAGTCATAAACGATCATCACAATCAAATTAGTCATAAACGATCATTACAATTAACATAGTGAATAAGGCTCACCACAATCAAACTAGTCATAAACTACAATTACAATGAACGTAGTCATAAACAATCATAACGTAGTCAATAAGGTTAACCACAATTAAAGTAGTCACACACTACAATTACAATTAGCGTAGAGATAAACGATCATAACAATTGCAGTAGTCATGGCTGATCATAACAATTAACGTAGTCATAAACGATCATCACAACTAACGTAGTCATAAACGATCATCACAATCAAATTAGTCATAAACGATCATTACAATTAACCTAGTGAATAAGGCTCACCACAATCAAACTAGTCATAAACTACAATTACAATGAACGTAGTCATAAACAATCATAACGTAGTCAATAAGGTTAACCACAATTAAAGTAGTCACACACTACAATTACAATTAGCGTAGAGATAAACGATCATAACAATTGCAGTAGTCATAGCTGATCATAACAATTAACGTAGTCATAAACGATCATCACAACTAACGTAGTCATAAACGACCATCACAATCAAATTAGTCATAAACGATCATTACAATTAACCTAGTGAATAAGGCTTACCACAATCAAACTAGTCATAAACTACAATTACAATGAACGTAGTCATAAACAATCATAACGTAGTAAATAAGGTTAACCACAATTAAAGTAGTCACACACTACAATTACAATTAGCGTAGAGATAAACGATAATAACAAATGCAGTAGTCATAGCTGATCATAACAATTAACGTAGTCATAAACGATCATCACAACTAACGTCGTCATAAACGATCATCACAATCAAATTAGTCATAAACGATCATTACAATTAACCTAGTGAATAAGGCTCACCATAATCAAACTAGTTATAAAATATAATTACAATGAACGTAGTCATAAACAATCATAACGTAGTCAATAAGGTTAACCACAATTAAAGAAGTCATACACTACAATTACAATTAGCGTACAGATAAACGATCATAACAATTGAAGTAGTCATAGCTGATCATAAAAATTGCAGTAGTCATAGCTGATCATAACAACTAACGTAGTCATAAACGATCATCACAACTATCGTAGTCATAAACGATCATTACAATTAACGTAGTGAATAAGGCTCACCACAATCAAAGTAGTCATAAACTACAATTACAATGAACGTAGTCATAAACAATCATTACAGTTAACGTAGTCAATAAGGTTAACCACAATTAAAGGAGTCACACACTACAATTACAATTAGCGTAGAGATAAACGATCATAACAATTGTAGTAGTCATAGCTGATCATAACAATTGCAGTAGTCACAAACGATCATCACAACTAACGTAGTCATAAACGATCATTACAACTAACGTAGTGAATAAGGCTCACCACAATCAAACTAGTCATAAACTACAATTACAATGAACGTAGTCATAAACAATCATAACGTAGTCAATAAGGTTAACCACAATTAAAGTAGTCACACACTACAATTACAATTAGCGTAGAGATAAACGATCATAACAATTGCAGTAGTCATGGCTGATCATAACAATTAACGTAGTCATAAACGATCATCACAACTAACGTAGTCATAAACGATCATCACAATCAAATTAGTCATAAACGATCATTACAATTAACCTAGTGAATAAGGCTCACCACAATCAAACTAGTCATAAACTACAATTACAATGAACGTAGTCATAAACAATCATAACGTAGTCAATAAGGTTAACCACAATTAAAGTAGTCACACACTACAATTACAATTAGCGTAGAGATAAACGTTCATAACAATTGCAGTAGTCATAGCTGATCATAACAATTAACGTAGTCATAAACGATCATCACAACTAACGTAGTCATAAACGATCATCACAATCAAATTAGTCATAAACGATCATTACAATTAACATAGTGAATAAGGCTCACCACAATCAAACTAGTCATAAACTACAATTACAATGAACGTAGTCATAAACAATCATAACGTAGTCAATAAGGTTAACCACAATTAAAGTAGTCACACACTACAATTACAATTAGCGTAGAGATAAACGATCATAACAATTGCAGTAGTCATGGCTGATCATAACAATTAACGTAGTCATAAACGATCATCACAACTAACGTAGTCATAAACGATCATCACAATCAAATTAGTCATAAACGATCATTACAATTAACCTAGTGAATAAGGCTCACCACAATCAAACTAGTCATAAACTACAATTACAATGAACGTAGTCATAAACAATCATAACGTAGTCAATAAGGTTAACCACAATTAAAGTAGTCACACACTACAATTACAATTAGCGTAGAGATAAACGATCATAACAATTGCAGTAGTCATAGCTGATCATAACAATTAACGTAGTCATAAACGATCATCACAACTAACGTAGTCATAAACGACCATCACAATCAAATTAGTCATAAACGATCATTACAATTAACCTAGTGAATAAGGCTTACCACAATCAAACTAGTCATAAACTACAATTACAATGAACGTAGTCATAAACAATCATAACGTAGTAAATAAGGTTAACCACAATTAAAGTAGTCACACACTACAATTACAATTAGCGTAGAGATAAACGATAATAACAAATGCAGTAGTCATAGCTGATCATAACAATTAACGTAGTCATAAACGATCATCACAACTAACGTCGTCATAAACGATCATCACAATCAAATTAGTCATAAACGATCATTACAATTAACCTAGTGAATAAGGCTCACCATAATCAAACTAGTTATAAAATATAATTACAATGAACGTAGTCATAAACAATCATAACGTAGTCAATAAGGTTAACCACAATTAAAGAAGTCATACACTACAATTACAATTAGCGTACAGATAAACGATCATAACAATTGAAGTAGTCATAGCTGATCATAAAAATTGCAGTAGTCATAGCTGATCATAACAACTAACGTAGTCATAAACGATCATCACAACTATCGTAGTCATAAACGATCATTACAATTAACGTAGTGAATAAGGCTCACCACAATCAAAGTAGTCATAAACTACAATTACAATGAACGTAGTCATAAACAATCATTACAGTTAACGTAGTCAATAAGGTTAACCACAATTAAAGGAGTCACACACTACAATTACAATTAGCGTAGAGATAAACGATCATAACAATTGTAGTAGTCATAGCTGATCATAACAATTGCAGTAGTCACAAACGATCATCACAACTAACGTAGTCATAAACGATCATTACAACTAACGTAGTGAATAAGGCTCACCACAATCAAACTAGTCATAAACTACAATTACAATGAACGTAGTCATAAACAATCATAACGTAGTCAATAAGGTTAACCACAATTAAAGTAGTCACACACTACAATTACAATTAGCGTAGAGATAAACGATCATAACAATTGCAGTAGTCATGGCTGATCATAACAATTAACGTAGTCATAAACGATCATCACAACTAACGTAGTCATAAACGATCATCACAATCAAATTAGTCATAAACGATCATTACAATTAACCTAGTGAATAAGGCTCACCACAATCAAACTAGTCATAAACTACAATTACAATGAACGTAGTCATAAACAATCATAACGTAGTCAATAAGGTTAACCACAATTAAAGTAGTCACACACTACAATTACAATTAGCGTAGAGATAAACGTTCATAACAATTGCAGTAGTCATAGCTGATCATAACAATTAACGTAGTCATAAACGATCATCACAACTAACGTAGTCATAAACGATCATCACAATCAAATTAGTCATAAACGATCATTACAATTAACATAGTGAATAAGGCTCACCACAATCAAACTAGTCATAAACTACAATTACAATGAACGTAGTCATAAACAATCATAACGTAGTCAATAAGGTTAACCACAATTAAAGTAGTCATACACTACAATTACAATTAGCGTAGAGATAAACGATCATAACAATTGAAGTAGTCATAGCTGATCATAACAATTAACCTAGTCATAACGATCGTCAGAATTAACGTAGTTATAACCTAACATCACAATTACTTTTTAAATATTTAATATAATGTTTTAAAAGTTGTGTTCAGAGCATGTGTCAACCCGGAACGGTAATCTTGAAGTTACGAAAACATTCTCCACTTCCTATAGCTAATATTAGTTTTAACAATGGTTAATAACAAAATCGTATTTTTTATAACCACTACAACTCTTTGGTGTTTTGTAACGTTAGACATTAAATGCATAAGGGACGCCAATCTTCGTACCTTCACTGTTTTGTATAGTTGTTTTCCTTTCTTCTCTTTGAGACGATGAAATCTCGTTTTTTAGGCATTTAATAAATATGGCACAGTTAATTTATAAACTACTATTATCACATAAGTAGATCATACTGAGCAATTATTTAGTCTTAACGAAAATATATGTAGTCTGTTTAAAAGCTATTATGGACTACATTTATATTTCCTTCCATTTTAAAGTTCATCACATTACTTATAATTTACTTAACACTGAAGCAGCATTTCAATTAATTCTTATTGTAACTAAATTGCTAACTTTTAGTTCGGAATAGTGTAGAAACTTTATTACCTACTAACCTTAGTGTTTGTTTACAAAAACAGCTCATTCTCCCCATAAATCCAAATGACATCATTAACAAAAAAAAAATCAGCGACAAAGAAATATATTGGGGCCAGGTCAATACAAATCTTGTAAATGGTTTAAAATGTTAATGTTTTTAGCAGTGTTATATCAATTTGGATTTAAAATCTCTTAATGTTCAATATTAAACCTAATAATATAATTATAAACATTATTATAATTCTAATCATGTTCTAATTGTAATTTTTAAATAATATTCAAGCACTTACTATTATCAAATTTCCCGTATCTTTAAAATTGTATATTTCCAATTTCTTTTACTTTTTGGGGTTTTTATAATGGGGGATTCAGAGTTTCTAATTTCAAAACTAATACTTTCAGAACACTTGATTATTTTCTAGTTTTAGAAATTTTTTTAAAGTTACTTTATTTAATGTGTTCAAATACTAAATCACTCACGATTCGTTACTTTTTATAGTAACTTTAATAACTGATTATAGTTCGTTACGTAGTGGCAAATCATTGGTTAAAAGTTCGCTTACAGGTTTTACCACTAACCGGTTTCTTCTTGTTTTGGGATTTATTAGAATAGCAAGCTATGTATACTAAGACATATCCCTGAAATAAACTTTGCATTGAGTGCATAAGGAACTGCCTAACCGTGGAAGAGGAGGGAATGAAGGATAATAGTGATAAAGTAAGGGACATAATGGTCAGCAGAATAGCAAGCTATGTATACTAAGACATATCCCTGAAGTAAACTTTGCTTTGAGAGTATAAGGAACTGCCTAACCGTGGAGGAGGAGGGAATGAAGGATAATAGTGATAAAGTAAGGGACATAATGGTCAGCAGAATAGCAAGCTATGTATACTAAGACATATCCCTGAAGTAAACTTTGCATTGAGTGTATAAGGAACTGCCTAACCGTGGAGGAGGAGGGAATAAAGGATAATAGTGATAAAATAAGGGACATAATGGTCAGCAGAATAGCAAGCTATGTATACTAAGACATATCCCTGAAGTAAACTTTGCATTGAGTGTATAAGGAACTGCCTAACCGTGGAAGAGGAGGGAATGAAGGATAATAGTGATAAAGTAAGGGACATAATGGTCAGCAGAATAGCAAGCTATGTATGCTAGGATATATCCCTGAAGTAAACTTTGCATTGAGTGCATAAGGAACTGCCTAACCGTGGAGGAGGAGGGAATGAAGGATAATAGTGATAAAATAAGGGACATAATGGTCAGCAGAATAGCAAGCTATGTATACTAAGACATATCCCTGAAGTAAACTTTGCATTGAGAGTATAAGGAACTGCCTAACCGTGGAGGAGGAGGGAATGAAGGATAATAGTGATAAAATAAGGGACATAATGGTCAGCAGAATAGCAAGCTATGTATACTAAGACAAATCCCTGAAGTAAACTTTGCATTGAGTGTATAAGGAACTGCCTAACCGTGGAGGAGGAGGGAATGAAGGATAATAGTGATAAAATAAGGGACATAATGGTCAGCAGAATAGCAAGCTATGTATACTAAGACATATCCCTGAAGTAAACTTTGCTTTGAGAGTATAAGGAACTGCCTAACCGTGGAGGAGGAGGGAAAGAAGGATAATAGTGATAAAGTAAGGGACATAATGGTCAGCAGAATAGCAAGCTATGTATACTAAGACATATCCCTGAAGTAAACTTTGCATTGAGAGTATAAGGAACTGCCTAACCGTGGAAGAGGAGGGAATGAAGGATAATAGTGATAAAGTAAGGGACATAATGGTCAGCAGAATAGCAAGCTATGTATACTAAGACATATCCCTGAAGTAAACTTTGCTTTGAGAGTATAAGGAACTGCCTAACCGTGGAAGAGGAGGGAATGAAGGATAATAGTGATAAAGTAAGGGACATAATGGTCAGCTGGTATGAAGAGTTGATAATTACAGCAGAGTCGACACGGGTCAGTTACGTGAGCGAAACCAACTCCCTACCAAAGAATTACATAAGGTGTCATTCCATTACTGGATTCGATCTAATTAAAATATTCTCTTTTGAAAATTACAGGATTGAATCTTGTTGTTATTTGGATGATTACTAGAGTTATTCTTGTAATATATTCCTTTGAAAATGATTGCTTTGCAATCAAAATGTACACAAGGATTTGGATAAAAGTATTTGTGTCTAAGGGGTTTTATTTTATTTAAAATTTAAAAAAGGTTTGTTTATATTAATATTAAATCATTTTTGTTTAGGGTTTTGATAATAAACTGTTTAAAAACTTCTTTTATTTATAAAACTGAAAAACTTTCATATATTTAAGAAATTAAAATTGCCTTTTAGTAACAATTGTTGTCTTGTTTGAAAAAAGGCAGCTGTCGTGAAGTGAATCATTAAATAACATGGTTATTGAAAATGTAATTTACATTCCTAAATGACTATTGTAGAGTTTTATTAAATATCAATGAATAGCCTACTCTAAAATTATTCCAGTGTTGTTATGAATCATAGTATATACCACAATGTTGTAAAAAGTATTGTAGTATTTACCGCTAATTAGTTATTAAATAATATAATCACATGGCTAGACATATTTTAATTTACTGGTAATGTACATAACAGAAATTAACACTCCTTCAAGTAATAAAAACAACTGTGCATGAAATCATACACTATCACATAATTTAATCAAATACATGATACTTTCGAATATATAGGAAATCACATTTGAAAATTATTCACACAAAACCTCTAAATAACCTCTAAGTGAATCCGAAACAGCTGTACACTAACAGCAATGTTTTGCATTTCTTAAATCTTCCGTCCATTTTTATCCACTTTTGTGTGATGACGTCACCGCCTTTCCATTCATTCCCATGTAAACGTTTTTTAATGCTCCACGAAGAAAAAATTACTCTCGAAAAATCAGTAAATTATTAATTCTATTGAAATGCAAGATTAATTCATTCATGAAGCTAATATTATTACCTATCGTCTTTAGATATAAACACTTCCTTATAAGAATCTTATCTGATATATACTGCAAAACGTCTTGTTTTGGCTGATTATCGTCAGATTGTATCGAGCACGTCAGAGGTTAGTAACGACAGTTTCTCACGTACAGTCCTCGACACCAATGTAGGTAGGCTTCGCTCTATCCAACAGACAAGCTGATTTTACCAAAATCTATCCTGTTTGCGTCATCTTACAACCAGTGGGTGTACTTGAACACCTGCAGCTACCACTTTTGGACTTGCCGTTGAGTGAACGTAAACCTTTCGATATGGGACAGATCGAAATCTGCATGTTTGCGTAACGCTGGCACTGCCTTTTATTCAGATTTCTGTTGACCGTGTGGGAACGCCGAGTGTTGCGATACATATCGACTAGTAGTGAGATTCGTGAAAGTTAATACGGTAGTTAGCTAATAATATAATTCAGATGTTTGCCGTAATGCTCGTGAATAAAAGATAAATATTTAATCAAAGGAGACAGAGATGCTGCGAGGGGGTTTGAAGGTTATCCTCCAGGAAGATTTATAACTTTCCAAAATCACCTAAAAATTACTTGAAATTAAAAGGATTTGTAACAACTTATATATGTTACAAAATTAATAAAATATCTATTCCTGTATATTAATAAAAAAATAGAGAAATACAATTACAAGAATAATTAATTGAATCATACAACTCATAGCTTTTCTCTGGCAAACAGTACTACAGTGTGTGTGTGTGTGTGTGTGTGTGTGTGTGTGTGTGTGTGTGTGTGTGTGTGTGTGTGTGTGTGTGTGTGTGTGTGTGTGTGTGTGTGTGTGTGTGTGTTCTATATATACTGTATATATTCAATGAATACTTATTAAATACAATTACATTTACAGAATGGTATCTACATGTATTTAGAAAATTGGGTTAAAAGTTTAAAGTCGAATTCAAGTTGGACTGGTTACTTGGGTATTTTTAAAATTATATATTATTTACTTTCAAAACAACCTAAATAAACAGTTCAATTTGAATTCAATATTTAATACGATGTAAAAGTTAACGTAATTCGAATATTTGAATATCTTATTAGCTCATCTTTTTTAATAATACACTTTTGCATCTTTCTAAAACATAGCCATTAAAAATACTTTTTCATTTGTACTTATGATAGATACTTTGTAAATAAATAATTTTTCAATCATTAACTCCAAGATTGGTGTAGGTTACCCCTAGTGAGGCTATAAATACCTGCGAATGAGCCATGCTATACTGTTTACAAGGGGTTGAGCTAAGACCGGCATTTCACCCTTTGCCAGTTAAGTCGATACTAATTCGGTAATAGCATGTCATGACATCGTACACTCCGCGAGAAACGAGGGTGACGCAGCTGATGTTTCACCACTCGATGCTATAAGCTGTTTCTCGCTTCAGCAATCTCAAATATATGAAAACCACGATAAGATATCAAGGAAATGCGCAGCGAAGGAAACATTTTCTCGTGGGAATATTTGTTTATATGTAAATCCAAATACTTTGCGTAACTTTATTTAAATATCACAAGTGTTATGAAATTGTTTATAGTTGTAATGACAGCATTAACAAACACTGAGTTATATCGATTTCTTTCGAATTTACTTATGATTCTTAACAAGTAATAACAACAAATTAAAGTCAATTCCTACTGAGGTCAACAAACAAAAATTTTATTTGTTACCTTTTAATAAATAATTAAAAATAATATAAATATGTATATGCATATGACAGAATCTCAATATTCAGTGGCAAAATAGCAAATGAAATTAATTTTAAAAGTAATTAATTCAATTTAATAAATGAACTATCATTTGAAAATTTTGAATGAACATCAGGTTAATCCATAAATAATATATTTCAACTTAAATGGATAAATAAAAAGTATTTTATTAGTGATTGAAAATTTTAACAAAATACATACATACATACATATATATATATATATATATATATATATATATATGTATGTATATACATATTTTAATATATATAATATTTTAAATAATAAACCCAATGACCACATAAGTACATAACCTCAATATCTTTTTGCTATATATCTTACGTTTTAAATTAAATTAATTTTTTGTTCAGTACTTCTGAAGATGGTTACCTTGTAACTGAAATGTACATAAAGTGAATAAATAAAGTTATTTTGTGGTCATTGGGTTTATTATTTAAAATATTATAACATAGGCCACAGTGGCTCAAGAAATCATTATATATATATATATATATATATATATATATATATATATATATATATGAAGTTAATATATTACTAAGTAAGTAATTTAATCCACCATTAAGTGCAATAATTTTACCTTGAGTGAATGGTCTAAATGACATTCTAAAGGTAAATTTAGAATGTCATTTAGACCATTCACTCAAGGTAAAATTATTGCACTTAATGGTGGATTAAATTACTTACTTAGTAATATATTAACTTCATAAAGTCAGTGCAACGGAAAAACAATGGATAACGTTAAATATCAAGAATATATATATATATATATATATATATATATATATATATATATATATATATATGTGTGTGTGTATCCTCTACATTATTCTACATTACTAGTTAACATTTGTATAACATATATGGTTAGGATGAGTCTCGTAAAACAAATATTTTTTCTACTGAAATTAATCGGTTGCTGAATTGAATTAGCCCCCATTTTCCTAGGTCTTGCAACAATATTCGTCAGTTGGGACCTGACTAGCTTTCGTTCGTAAACTTTATAGCCAAACCCATCCGAGCCTGATTCATTGTATAGTAATATAGCTGTATAGTAGTGTATTATAATATAGCGCTCTGTTTCATTAAGACGTTAAAATATACAGGTTCGTTTTTACAGCTAAATGGATATTATATTTGCATTTCTCCTAATTTCAACCACTATATAAGTTGAACTTCTACATTGGTTTGTTCGAATTTATTTTCAAGTAACATGTGTAGTAATCCACTTTTCAAGTATCTGTATAACATAAAAAAATCAGTTTGTGTCAAGAGTTTGTAGTTGTAATTGCTATTGCTTAAAAACAACTAATTTAATTTTAGCTTAAATTAAGTGGTAACATATGATTCCATACAGAAGCTGATTTTACGTTATAGGCCACGTGATGGAACAGCTGTGTTAACATATGTTATACTTTACTTATTAGGCCTATATATTATTAAGTTAAATATTAGGAATTAGTTAAATATTTTTATCATTTAATAAATATAATAACTTATTTAAATTTCGATAATTTTCGAATAATTCAATATAATAATAGTGCGTTATATATTTGTATTACAATTTTTGAAATGAAAACCTTTTAGGCACATCTGACACTTTTTAAAAACCATATAAATTAGTTCATTAAATAAAATATGTATGCAGTAAATGTTCAACTTCTAATAAAGGTTTTCTATCAATCACATTTTTTTATTATTAAATTCATTAAATAAATTCTACTTAAACCTATATTAAGTACAGTCTTCAAAAGAAAAATAACGTCTGTCGGCCAGTTCTACTGACTAGGTTTTCAGAATATATTTCAATAAAAAACACAAGTCAAATCCTACTTATATCAACAAACAAAACTTTATTTTAGTTTCTTTTTATTTTATAATTACAACTGATATAAATATGTATTTACGTAAATTAGCATAACAATATTAAGTGGCAAAATAGAAAGAAAATGTCCTTGCTAGTTTCCATTTTTCTTTCTATGTATGGTGTTGGACTATTATTTTTGTTTGTTACTAGATATACGCTTTTTTTGTCGCTTGCATTGTCTTGTAGTTTCTTGTCACTTTCCTTTCGAATTGTCCGTTTGTAAAACAAGGTCCCGTTAATCCAGTTTGTTTGTCTATTTCATTCATTTTTAATCCTAGAGCTTTATAAATGATATTGTGGTAACCATTTCAACAACTTAAGGTTGTGCAAGCGGGTTTCAACGACAACCAGAAGGAGGCAAAAGAATAGTTCACATACATATATGAGAAGTATTTTTCTAGCTATGGGAAAGTTAGCTCAGTGCCAAAGCGCTAGACTTCGAGCTTGTAGATACTCAGTTCAATTCGGACTTCGATCCAACCAATTTTTAAAATTTAATTATGGAATAAATATTTGAAATAACTATATTAACATCAATTGTCATCCACTCTAGGTTAAAAGAAATGTATTTGAACTTGATTGGATAAATTGAAATGTATTTTATTAATTTGTACAAGATATATGTATTTCAGGAGAGTGTGACGTAATAAATGGAATTAAATAAAAATACAGCCTGTGTCGAACCTTTGTAAGTGTAATTGCTTGAAAATAAAAAGAACTGAGTTGAACAATCCAGAAATATGGTTTATAACGAAGTGACAGTTTTTACGGAATTTTGGCTTGGAATGTTCAACTATTGAGATAGTTACTCAAGGTTGCAACGCTTCAGTATTTGTTTTTACTATTTATGATTTTAAACGTTGTACTTTACAAATATATGTTTATTAAATGGCGGTCTTTTTTAATTCATTTCTTTTACTTGTCCATTAGTATCGCGCTACTCCGAGACACTACGTTGGCCAAGAGGTAGAGAAACATTTTTCATTTTTGATAGAACTTTTAAAATTTTACGATCTCTGGAAAATGCACAACGATGAACCATTGTCTATAAGCAATACAACAGGCGGCTCCAATGAGCAAGGCACGTAGCCAGAGTGTCAAATCCCGAGTACAAAATGCCCGATGACCTCTCTCACGTCCTGAGATTAACCTCTAAAAGACCTTTTGGGTAGAACACGTAAAAGATGGTAAGATTCACTGGAACGAAATTTCAAAGACTTCTAGTCTTTGGTTCAAAGCGCTGTCTCAGAACGTATTTGCCTAAATGTTTTATTCCATTCGTAGATTGAATCTGCATTGAACATTTCAGTGTAGGCCACTGGTTAATCGCACAAACACACTATTATAGACGAGTTTTACATAGAATTACATAAAACCATACACATTTTGTAATAAAATAATACATAGTGGCATTGTTTTAGTATGTAGGATAAATAACACTGTAGGGTAATAGGCCAAATTTATTGGAAAACTTAAAACTTACAATAAACGAAAAATTAATTTAAACCTCCTTAAATTCCAACATCTAATTAGATGGAATATACGTAAAATGAACTGGAGTCTTATACCAGCAATATTGGTCATAAAAATATTATTATCGTTATACGTAAACTTAACTTTATCTAATAGCAATACAGAAATTAACAAGTAATAAAGAACACTGTTTTAAAATATTGTACTTTATCACAATTCAATCAAACGTACCAGAATATAATAGGATTGCATTTGAAAATTATTTAAACATAACCTACAAATAATCTCAAGTGCACCTCCACAAAAGTGAATTAAAAAAACAGCTGACAGCATTAACCGCCATGTTGATAATATTCCAAACAACATTCCTTCGTCTCCAGATTGTTATACAATGTCCTGTGAGTTGCTGTGGTGAAGTCATATTCTAGCGATTCATGCGGTTTCTCTAAGATTTGCCATAAAAACTCACACTTTAAAAATAATCGATAAGGGAATCGCTTAGGATAACAATGATTAAAATAACAAATAAACGTTGCCAAAAGATCGTTTTGATTTAGTAGGTACATCACTTTTGTATACACCTGGAAATAAGATATTCGTCCATGATGGATTGATAAAACTAGATTTATAAAACAATTTTCTGTGGTAAAACGACATAAAAATTTATTGAAATGAACTAATTGTAAACAGAGACATAAATAGACGATTAACGTTTCAACGTTAATAGAGATAAATTTAAACACATATATTACTCGCAATAAATCCCATGAATGCAATAGTAACTTGCCCACATCGTATAGTACTATAAATCACAGAACCAGTTCATATATGAAGGTAATTTATAGAACGAATAATATAAAACTGTGTAAGTGATTAGCTAATTATATTTACATACATTATTAACGCAGATTATTTATCACGCTTAGATTATTATTTAAAGAGTATGTCAGTAAGTTTAAATTTAAAATGAAACTGTAAGGTACAAAGTATTATATTTACAAAGTAAGTATAGAGTTACATTTTTAGTAATAATCCATTTAGGGTAATTAAAATTATATAAACTAGAAAACAAATCTGCCGTGTGTAGAATAGGATTGGAAAATTGTTATTTTATATACAATAAAACTTCTTCCGTTTAAGGCTGTTGTACTCAAAATGTTCCTTAGACAAAATATTGAAATCTAACAAAATTAACGAAATAAATATCTAATTAAAGAAAAAGAAGATTGGCACAATAACATAACCAAGGAAAGGTGAAACTATTTTTTCTGACAGTAAGGTTTTACAAAGTCCATAAAGAGAACCATTAAATCGAAAATCAAATCCAGAAGAAAATCAATATTGGTTGGAATATACATTGAAAGTCAATTGAGTGTAAAATAATTTTAGAGTTTGAAGCTGTATTTTATAAATGTATATAATAATATTGTTTTTACTTGAGTGGATCCTACATAGTAAAAACAATTACCATAGCTTTAGCCGTTCCCAAGCATTCTTGATGATTTTGTGAGCTATGCATGGATGAAACGTTACAAAAAAACCTTTCTAAATGTATGATTCTCATTTTCATATATTGTCCAAATACAGTATATTGAAGGAATTTTGCACACTTGTGTGTGTGTGTGTGTGTGTGTGTGTGTTTGTGTGTGTGTTTGTGTGTGTGTGTGTGTGTGTATGTATGTGTGTATTTTATATACAAATGAAGGGTTATATCAAAAAAGGCTGAAACATAAAATATAAAACAAAAATGATAAATTTATTCTAATAAATAATAAAACATTAATATTATGTAAATAAAATAGTTTTTAAACGAGTAGATTTATCGATATTCTAATTTTCATTAAGTTTAAGATATTATTTGCAAATAATGAAAATCTTGAAAATAATTATAATATTCTGAACGTAGATTAATAATTACTTTTACTGTAAAAATTTATGGGATTTCATTCTTTATGCAAATTTTAAAAGCCATTTATTTAACTTAGCTAAGGTGTAACAAGTTTTGAAACCTAAATACAATATTTAAAAATGTATATTGTTTCTAAAAACAATTAAATGAAAGAAGTAAAAATTAAATAAAAATTGACAATAAATAACGGAAAATTATTTTTAAAAGAATCAAAAACGGATGGTTTGTTTTTAAACGTATTTTTTCGCAAATGTAATAATAACTGCAACGTCACAGAGCTGCAGGTCAAATACTTGTACAGGCAACCTTTACAGTCCGAACAATAATTAATTTAATTTATTTCATATAATTAAACAATATTAGAGACTAGAAACATTACAATGTAGGGTAAAAAAGTAATGTATAAAAGTAAGTAATGTATATGGGTAAAAAGTAAGCTATATATTCATATATATATATATAAATATAAAATACGTTTTCTTGTTTAATAATTTAAAACAACATAGCTTATTCAAATACAAGAATATTTATTAATTTATATCCAAAGCTTTTCGTTGGTAAACAGTACCAACATCATCAGGAATGAAAATTACAATAATGTAAGACCTATAGTCTTATTAATAAGGCCTATAGCTTACATTATTGTAATTTTCATTCCTGATGATGTTAATACTGTTTACCAACGAAAATCTTTGGATATAAATTAATTAATATTCTTGTATTTGAATAACCTATGTTGTTTTAATATATATATATATATATATATATATATATATATATATATATATATATATATAGAGAGAGAGAGAGAGAGAGAGAGAGAGAGACAGAGAGACAGACAGAGAGTACACACACACACACACACACAAATCATACAAACTGCGTGTTTTAATGAGTATTTTACATTTCACACGTGACTTTCAACTTTGTTTCAACTGATAGTATCAGCTGTTTATGCTGAATTGTTCTTACGTCACGATGCCGCGCGACAGCCTCAATGAAACGGTGATAAAGCTCACTGAATGCAGTATTTTATTTTAATTGGCATCAGCTTTTACTTTTTATATTTAGCAGCGCACCTTTCGACCCGCTCGTTAACAGGTTCATTATGGAATGCATCGATGATGAATTGTAATCGATAGAAAACATTGGGCTTAAGGGTGCAATGAATCTCTCACTGTCCAGTTAGTAACGAATTTTGAGTAATGAATGAAATAGGTTTTAAATTAAATATGAGCATTTAAATAATTTTGCATTGATAATGTAGCGCTACACATGTAGCCTAACAAAAATTATTTAATTTCTTGAACAGTGTGGGCTAAATTTAACCCAGTAAATAAAAACCCACAAACCACAATACAAAACTCTTTAATGTTAATAAAAACTACTTTATGTACATTCCGTTTACATGGGAATCATCTTCAGAAGTAGGCTACTCTTTTGAAGTACTGAATACACAATTACTTCTGAAGATGATTCCCATGTAATCTAAATGTACATGAAATAATGTTTAGTAAAATAAAAGATTGTTATCCTGTGACTAGTGATTTTTTATTTATTGAGTAATAATTATTTATCTAAAAACATGAAA
The DNA here is from genome assembly GCA_036971475.1 of Prosapia bicincta. NCBI lineage: Eukaryota > Metazoa > Arthropoda > Insecta > Hemiptera > Cercopidae > Prosapia > Prosapia bicincta. The sequence continues at coordinate 322,411,569 of JBAIZL010000001.1, forward strand.
TATAAATTAATTTATTACATACATTTCATCATATGTTTCGTCTATCATACTGGCTGTTAAAAGTTGTAGAACGACTTCGAGTATAAAGATTATACTCAAATCTTATAACGGCTGAAATAATTTCAAAAACGTTTTAAATTTTAATAAATAAAACCTCTTAACCACAAATAAAACTTTTAATATGAAACTTTGAATACATTTTAATTTGTAAAGCAATCATGTTCAGAGAAAATTATTACCAAATATATATTTCAGATATTTGAAATGTACCTAAGGATTTATTTAAAAATTTTTCATTATTAGGTTTTATTCATTTAAAGATAAAAAGTCACAGATGCTTTAAGTTTTTATACTAAAATATCTCTGTTTTATAAACTGTAGTGAAGTTTTAATAAATAAAACCAATCACCCTATAAAACCAATAATTTTAATAAAAGTCATTTACGTTTCGGTTGCAAATTACCATTTTCAGAGGTAACAAAAACAGAACGGCATTTTTGACTCCGAGGTTGGTATATTTACAATAGAAATCCATATAGCGTTAGTATAAAGTTATTGTAGTGTTTTGTATTATTTATTACATTAAAGGTTTTTTAAAATATTAAACATTACAAAATTAATTGTCTATTGAAAATCGGATATGGTGTATAATGATCCGACATAGATAAACATGATCTTAATATGGATATATTTGGAGACTGAAATTCGTATTTATGATTTAGTTTGAAAATTCTTCTTCTCTAACGTATAATGACCTGTCTGTCACTCTGTAAGACGTATCTAAAACAGTCACCTAAGCTAAAGGCGGTCGCAAGTTTGCGGTACGAAAGTAAACTTCAGTAGCCAATATTCAATCATAAGAAAATTAGAAAGCTACGATACGAATACCTACAGTGTTCTTGAATGTATAAGATAAAGTGCGCATTGCCCACGCTTTCTGTGATCCAGATTGATTTTACTGGTTCTTCTCTACTGGATTTACAAAACTTAATCATTCATCATTTTTTCAAAGACGTAATGTTTTTTCCTGAACACTTCTATCTCCATCAATCTACATTAGTCATAGCACATCAACTTCTGTATTTCTGCTGTTCTCAAAGATGAGTATAGATAACCGTACCTTTTTGTAAAAATGTAATTACGGAAATAAGAAAATTGTAAACATTTATACAAAGGACGACCACAAATTACCGGACGAATTTTCTCCAGATGAATCTTTCAATCAATATTAACAAAATCTTTCTGATAAAGTATTCTCTTCTATCTAAGCGTTTAAGGAATATTCAAATTTAAATTTTTCAATGCTGACAATATTGACTTATTAAATTTAAACTTTCCACAAATTTTAGCCTAACGAAATTAGGTTTCTAAAACAGTTTCAGAAACATATACCTTCCGGCTAAAAATGGTGAGCGTAGAAAATTTTCAAAGTTTAGTTGCTTGAAAAGGAACACTTGTGTAAAATTTATAAGATTATGGGAGACTGGGAAAAAATTGTGCAGTGGGAAAATTCGCACATTTCCTATTAAAAACATTTTTCATTAAAAAAATTTGTATATATTTTTTTTTACCTGTTTTGGGCCCCCAGAGGCCTCTAGTGAGCTGCTTCCGTCTCACAAGCGCATGCGGTTAGCATCCCTAGCACGAGTGGAGGAATCGGGATAGATTGCTCATATACCAAGCTGATGGTTATAGCAATCAAGCCAAGCTGATGGAAAGAGGTTTCTTTCCATGGATAAATAGGAGAGGGTGAAACGAAACAAAACGGTAAGTGTTGCGTTAAGTGGGGGAGGAAAAATGCTGTGCCAGATCATGCAAGAACCCTGGGGACTAGGATATCCTGGATAAGGAGTATTACCTTACAAATACCTTGCTAGTGAGCCTATCGCAGGAATAACAAGCACCTCTTCATCCGCTGCCTAATCGAAACTGAAGTGACATGCAAATCAAAATTAGTACTTCCGTTGAAGCTAAACTACGTCCCTGGGGATGTGCCCTTCGTCACCTGGAACATAACTGTGAAGTATATTAATGTAAGTATGTGCATTTTACTTGGATATTGTGGTTAGAGCTAGGAGAACAGTAGGAGCAGCGGCCTTCTGTATATCATGAGTGGGGTTGTCACCAGCGAGGAAATGAGAGTGGATGTTATAACCAGCGAGAGAGAGTAATAAATACACAAAAACCTTTAACCACAAACTTTCTTTATTTTACCCTTATGTACATTTCAGTTACAAAGTAACCATCCTCAGAGGGATAACATACAAAGACTGATTAACTCTAGAAAAATACTTTATTTATAATCTACAGAACTAGTCACTCCCACTCCGACCGCCGCGGCCCCACCGTTAAACAAGGCGTAGCCACGCCCATCGAGTGAAAGCAAGATATCTTACGTCAACTTACTAAAATATAAATTAAAAATACAATAAATACATAATTAAAATTGTTTTTTGAAATTATAACCAACACAAAATTTAATATAAAAATCATAATCCTATTTAACAAATGAATATAAAATTGAATCAGAATTTAATAAATTCTCAGGTTTATGTTTACTAATTTTTAAACTTTCGAAACTATTCAACAACTTATTACTTCTAACATTCTTAATTAACTTGACATTATTAACATCTAGATTGTGATTGGTCTCTAAAATATGGGCAGCAATACTAGGCTTATCAGGTCTTTGGTATTTAATATCCCTAATATGTTCCTTAAATCTAGTTATTACTTTTCGTCTTGTCTGCCCAATATATATTTTATCACAATCCTAGTAGTTCTTGATGTTTATTGTATTTGAAATAGAGATAAAATAGTTTTTGATATTTATAGAAAGCCAACATCCAATGATAGATTTATTCCAAACGAATCTAATCATTGTAACCAACACAAATTTGCAGCTTTCAATTCTTTAGTTAATAGGTTGATTAATATTCCTTTGAGTAAAAGACGTTTTGATATTGAATTAGAACATATTAAAAGTACAGCAGAATTTAATGGTTATGAACGTAAAATTATTGATAATATCCTTAGGAAGCAAAAGATTAGGATTTTTCGGAAGAAATTAACAACATTACCTTTGGAAACTAAAGAAGAAAGCCGTTTTATTAGTTTACCTTTTGACAAAGTTTTAACCAAAGGGCTGGAGGGAATTTTTAAGAATGTTAAATTGAGAGTTGCGTATAAAAATCATAATAACCTTAAAAATTTATTAGGTAATGCAAAAGATAAAGTAGAAACACTTGATAAATCAGGGATTTACCAAGTTAATTGTAAGGATTGTGATAAAATGTATATTGGGCAGACAAGACGAAAAGTAATAACTAGATTTAAGGAACATATTAGGGATATTAAATACCAAAGACCTGATAAGTCTAGTATTGCTGCCCATATTTTAGAGACCAATCACAATCTAGATGTTAATAATGTCAAGTTAATTAAGAATGTTAGAAGTAATAAGTTGTTAAATAGTTTTGAAAGTTTAAAAATTAGTAAACATAAACCTGAGAATTTATTAAATTCTGATAGAGGTCCTATTCCTCATTCAATTTTATATTCATTTGTTAAATAGGATTATGATTTTTATATTAAATTTTGTGTTGGTTATAATTTCAAAAAACAATTTTAATTATGTATTTATTGTATTTTTAATTTATATTTTAATAAGTTGACGTATGATATCATGCTTTCACTCGATGGGCGTGGCTACGCCTTGTTTAACAGGTGGGGCCGCGGCGGTCGGAGTGGGAGTGACTAGTTCTGTAGATTATAAATAAGGTATTTTTCTAGCGTTAATCAGTCTTTGTATGTTATCCCTCTGAGGATGGTTACTTTGTAACTGAAATGTACATAAGGGTAAAATAAAGAACGTCTTTGGTTAAGAGGTTTTTGTGTATTTATTATTAAATTCAACCACAGTATATTCATAATAAATAGTAGCGAGAGAGAGAGGCATGTGCTTGGGCCTGTTTGTAGAGCCTTGTTGCTGTGTAGGAGATGTTGTTTGATGAAAGGCACTTTGAAGTCAATGTGAATCAGTATTAGTCATGTACATACTAGGTACCTTCGTGATTATTAGCAAAACCTTGTTTTGGAATAACTGGAGCATGCGTGTGCGTCAATTACCTGTATGTCCCCAGACGGGTGAAGTATACGTGAGTATGTATAACATTGATACGTTTATAGTAGTGGCCGCCCGTAGTGAAAGTGGGCTCGTTCTGTTAAGCATAGGATATAGTTGTGTTAATGTAGTTGTTGCTATCTTTAACGTGTTGGTAATATGAGGGTCCCAAGTCAGGGCTCTGTCGAGTATGACTCCCAGATTTTTGACCTAGATCCCCCAGTGAATGCCCCCACCAGTAGTTTTAGTGGGGTGTCGAGTTTGTGTGTCCAACGTTTGGAGAGAAGGAGAGCCTGGAACCTGGCCACGTTCACTTTAACTCTCCAGTAGCTCAGCCATGATTCTCATACTGTAAGGTGGACCTGTAAACTGGAGTGTATGAGATGTGCTTGCCATGACTGAGGGGATAACGCGGTGTCATCTGCAAAAATGACCACTTGTGTGTTGAGTGTTGTTGGTATGTCGTTGATGTAATGTTGAACAATACCATGTCGCGAATAAAGCGCACAGGGAAAAAAGCGCACTGCGAAGAAAGCGCACAGCTAACCCCTATTAGTTAGAAAAGGAATCCAGCCCCTTTTTTCTTAGAAATATGTATATATTATATATATATATATATATATATATATATATATATATATATATATATATATATAACAAATATATAATGGTATGAAATATATTTAGTTGCTCCTTGATAGAAGGTCTAGCCAAGTTTTTGTAAATAGGAGACTGTCTTTTAACACGTTTTGATGTTGCCATTTTCTTCATACTTCTTCACAGTTTTTTCCAGTTTCTTATCTAACTCGACGTACGTTTTCTTCCTCTTTTTTCCAGCTAAATTCAGATCTAACCTCATGTACATACAACAAGATTCCTCCGCTTCACTCTTCAAACAAAGTATGACATCTCTGATTTTGGGGTTGGGTCGTCCAAGAAGATTGTTGATTTTGTTGTGCCAACCTTCTACAGCGTTGGTAGTCCTGTGGCGCCTAGCATAGTAATTCCATAATTCAATAGGAATTTCGTCATTATGCAGCCATTGTTCGACGAAGTAGTCGAAGAAGAGAGTTAATTTCGGGTTGTCAGGAGCCTGTGAGTGAATTTCAACTCATCCGTCTTGGACATCTTCAGTTTTCAAGAAGGCTAACACAGCACACATTTGAGTGGACATTCGGATTTCTTTATTTTCTCTATATTCACATGTAAATCCAATTTCTTGTGTTTTCTTTCACAGACATTTTTTCAAATGAAAGTAGCACCCATGCATTTCAACCAGCTATTCTACTGCGTGGTGACTCACCTCCAAGCGGCTCCAATTAGTCACTTCCTGGCAACGCAACCCCTACCCTAATCTATCACATTGGCCTCTGTGCGCTTTTTTCACAAATATCAGTATGTGCGCTTTATTCGCTGTGCGCTTTTTTCGCGAAATCGAACAATACGGGCACAGTAATTGAAGCCTGAAAAACTCCGGCCCGTGTAGTCCGCAGGGTAGATTGAGTTTAGTCTAAACTTTAGTCTAAACATCACGCCTAAGCTAGCGGTTGGACAGGTATGGAGCTAACAAGATATATAAGCCCGTCTGGATAGTAATAGTGCCGTAGTTTCACTGAGAGCCCGCTGTGCCAGACCTGGTCAAAAGCTTATTAATTGTCCAGGAAGACTACCCCAGTTGAGCAGTAATTGTTGAACCACTTGGTTGCAAGCTTCAACACTGTCATCATCTGATGCGTGGCGGAGTGTTTTGTCATAAAGCAAAATTGCTCAGTATGTTGTGCGTGTAGATATGCTTGTTGATACGTTTGAGTAAAATGTTTTCAAATACCTTCCCCATAGTATTCAACAAGCTTTTCAGTCTGTATGAGTCCAGTTTGCTATGATATATTCCCGGTTTGGGTAAAACCAAGATCTTGGCCTCCTTCCAAGCGTCCGGGAAATGTTGAGTTCGGAGTATATCATTGTAGATGTTTGAGAGATAAGACATTATTTTTCCGTGAGTTGTTTCTGCGTTGTGTTGGTGATGGTGTCTGGTCCAGGAGCTTTTCTGGAGTTTGTTTGTGAGATTGCCCACGTTTTCTCCGTCTTTATAGTGTCACGGTTTGGCTCTAATGTAAGGTAGTAGACAAACTATGCTGTTTTCAAATCGTACTTTAACGGTAGCGACTACATCAGCTGGTTGATCTTTTGGTTGGTAAGCGCTCTCACGTATGTCAGCAAACAAGTTAACCTTGTCGACTTGGTCGTCCACCTGCCTCTTCGGGTTGATGGGTGGGAAATAGAGCAGCGGTTCTCGAGTGAAGGGTTTAACCATCGGCCAGATGGGTGTATCTGTTGTGTAAGGTCAAAAATTCTGTTTGGAAGCCATCCAGTTGTACTGAATTAGTACTAATTTGCCTCTTTAATTGGATAAAAGTTCTATGTGGAACGCATTTGTTTACACCGTGTTGCAATGCCCACCGAATCTTATTTCGCAGGTTAATTAGCTGTAATGTGTGCATCGGTATGTATTCGTAGTGCCTGGACTGACATGTAACTGGCAACGCGTTAGTAATTGCAGTACGTATTGCCGTCGTAAGGCTACCGACGGCTTTGTTTATGTCCAGTGGTGTGTCGACATTTAGGAATGCAGATAGAGTGCTGTCTAGCTGGGTCCTGAATAATTCCCAATCAACCCGTCTATTGTTTACAACCCTCCTCAACTTTTTTCGTGGTGGGCTTCCAGGGACCGCCATTATCAAGGGGTAGTGACCTGAATTCAGACCCCTATCAACGTGAATATACGGTGACAATAGCAGAACTTTCGCAATAGCTATATCGAAAATGTCTTCCGTATGGTAAGTGTTGGTTCAGAAGCAGTATACTTGTGT